>CM068827.1:134424870-134797370 GCA_028554795.2 Sinohyriopsis cumingii
CTGTTCAGCTATTCCACTTTTGCCCACATCTTCATGCACAATTGCTTTATGATCTGCCTCCTGCCTTCATGCTCTTCCGTTTTTGTGACTTGCTCCCAGCTTCATACTCAGCTGCTCCTGTGATCTGCTCCAGTTTCATGCATAACTGCTCTTGTAAACTGTGACCTACCAACAACTTGTTGCTGAACTCAAATGGTTCTGTGACCTGCCTCCAGCTTCAGTGAATATCTCAAACTTTGTCTTCCAAAAGAGTTTTCAAAATAAGTTTTTTATTATAATTGTAACAATATTATGATTTCTTTCAAATGGGAGAAAGCTTATTATAGTAATATATTATTCAGGGTTTTGATGAATTTCATGTATAATAGTTGCTTCTAGGGCACATGAATACATAAATTGTCAAAATTTGTATGAATTTGTGCACTTGGAGAGCAGTGATTTGTGAGAACTTCCACAAATTAACTTAAATTTGTATATATAAAAATGTACTCTGTGCAGTGTAAATTTTTTATTAAACTGTTAACCCTCAAAGTGCTTGTTGCAATGTAAGTTGTGCCACTGATAGAGGTATTGTAGTGTTTGTCACAACATCAGTCTTTTTTCAGGTAGGCAACTGTTTACATGTCTGGATGTGAATGGTTTTTAAACTAAATTTGATTTTCACATTGGGCATTGCAACATGCATTCTGTCATAGTTTGAACCATGCATCAAGGAAATTTACAAAATGCCTGTTTAAAATTCTAGCTACCTAGAACACCAAAATGGCTGAATCACAACCAGGTTCTTCTTCAGATGATGATTTCATTGGCAAATACTGGCTGATGATAGTGGCAATGACAAAGATTTTTAAAGCTATGAACTATATCAGATTCCTGGAGCTGGAAAACGTTAATGAGGATAACAATGAGTGATTTGAACCCAAAAATGATGCTGAAATATGAGTCCAACATATGTGCTGGATGAACAAAAACAGATGGCATGCGGGTCAGTGCCTCTTTCAGTAGTATTTTGAAATAAAAGGTAGAAAAGGCAGAATACCAGCCCTAAATAATATGCAGACAATTTAAAAGTATATTACAATTTTCATTTCTTGTCTCAAACAATTTATCCCAGTGGGATCTTGTGCTACAAGACTATATAACCCCATATGGTTTCAGATAAACTGAATAAATAATCTAAAATTAAAAGTACATATACGTTTTTATTGAAAATATGTGTCTTAAAATTGACATGAGAGCATTCATCAACTTAAAACCCTAATATAGCATTATGGAGCAGATAAGAAATCTGGCACAAGTCAGTAAAGCACTGATTTATGAAAGTGAAACTTTGGCAGAGCTTATGTTAGGGAAAAATATTATTTTGGAGAAGTATTCAAAAGGTAATACATATGAGTGGTGGAAAACTGTACATAACAACCATAAAGACCAGTTTCCCACTGGCTAAGCTAGCTATATACATGTCCCATCAGACAGACTGTGAAGGTTGACTCTCAGCACAGTACAGTATTCATGCACAGTTAACTCACAGATTAAGCTCAAAAACTATTAACAGATTAATGCTCATTTTGAAAATATTTTATTCAGTAGAGCTCCAAAAGAGTGGAGCAGTAGGAAGAGGAGACATATTGACATGTTAGGTAAATATTGAACGTTAGCTGTTTCTTCCTCCCCCTTCTTTTTTTCTACTCCCCCCCCCCCATATTTTTGTGACATGGAGGAGTTCCCTCCCTTTAGATAAATCTTGGCAGAATCTCTGTAATAGTGGATCTGCTGTTTTGTTTATCACATAATTGAGAACAAAAACTTGATACACATCACAATGCGACATGTCAAACGATATGAAGGGGATTTGAGAATGAGAAGTGTTTTAACATAACCTTGACCATAACAAGTCATTTCCTAGATGAAGGAAAACCAAGTAAATAAAAAAATACATTTTACATGAATGCATCTGTTGGTTCCTTACCAGTTACATTTAACATCAGTACTTCTATTTAGATTTAAATATACATGTACTAATTTTATTCATATACATGTCAAGTATAGAAATAGGTGATATTGCCAGAGAATAACATACCTGCTGTCAGGTATTTCATTAGAAGGTGAATAATCAGAACATATATGGTTTAACAATCTGTTTAAATTTTTTAATGATTAGCAGAGCTTTTATGTGACTTTTGTGTTGATGATAATTGCAGAAAATTTAATTTTGGTAATTGTATCATACTTAGGACAAAAATGCACTTCAATTCTTCAAGATTCATTATATTTTTGCATTGATTAGTTTTGTGTTATCTTGTAGGATATTTAATATCTCTTGTTTATTTTGCATGCATATTGTATTTTTTTTTTACCAATGTAAATATAATGATAATGAGAATGTGTACAGCTCCTTGTACAGTTACTATATATACTCGCTTATAAGTTGAGTCAAACTGCAAACAACAAAGATCCTGATCTGCCAGAGCATAATGTGCCTGCAAGTCAGGGTCATTTTTGTTTGTTTTTCAGATTACTCCAATCAAACTGCAAAGACACAGATCTGCTGGTGCATTATGTGATGGCAGATCTGCAGTTGAATTCAACTCGTAAGCCATTATATATGGTACAAATAAATTAATGATGCTTAGTTGATGTTTTGTTTGTATATATATATATATATATATATATATATATATATATATATATATATATATATATATTATTTTTTGTCTTCATTCTGAGGATAATGACGATTTGTTACGAAATGAAATTTTTGGGGTTTTGCTTTTCTTGTCACATATCTACATGCTTATAAGTCAAGTCCAGCTGCAAACTGCATCGACCCAAATTTGCCATCACATAATGTGCAGGCAGATCAGGCTCTGTGCACTTGGTAAGGAGTAATCAGTAGAACAAACAATGTAGACCCTACTTTTTTGGTGCATTATACACTTGTTCATTAATGTTTGCACAACTTATAAGCATGTAAATACTATATGCTATGATTGACCTGAGAGAATGTAATGAAGCTGGTCAATTTCCTTTGAGGGTAATCACATTGCAAGAATGGATGAGTCTGTTATGAGAAATCCAAGATTAATTTAACATCTAAAAAAATGGAAGTTAAATTTTGCATTATCACTGTTTGCCTTTTTGTGAGGTTGTAAAATTGTTTTGAACAATTTTTATAAACTCTAAGCAGGGAACAGTCCAGAGTGATTTGTTTGTGAACATTCTGTTGTTCTATAGATGGTCAGTAATGTGAAATGACCATTTCAAGGGTTGACAAATGCATGTGTACTGTAGAGCAGGTATTTTTTTTAATGTAAAAATTTTTTTAAAATCTGATGACTTTAATTTTGGTATGTTAAATTTGAGTAATTGTGGATCTCAACAGGTTAAAATATTTAAAGTGGTAAATTTTTATTGGATTTATTAAATGATCTCACTCTTCGAATGCTGAATCGCAAAAATGCACACACTGCAAAAGGGTCCAGCTATATGGTAATCTAATACAAATTATTTTCTTTTACATGCATGTCAAACATCATCGACATGAACATGAACAAGAAAATACACATTTTGTTGTGACACTTTATAAACGATCTTTACTGCATTTCACATTTTGACACAACAGATAAGTACCAAAATTTAACCATTTGAGCTTGTGGCCTGAATGCTAGTTTATAAATGTTTAATATAATTTATATATAGATGTGAAATTTAGCTTGCATGTCTTAATTTGTCTCTGAGAATTGCTACATTTCAGTACACAAGTAAAATCTGGTACATAGCTTAATATTTCTTGATTTTATTAGATTATAGAATGTTTCTGTACTAACTTGTTAAAAATGTTCTGTTTGTTTTGCCTCTGTAAATAACCTTGAAAATAAAAAAGAAAAGTATTGATAAAGATCTCAGTATTTTGCAGTCATGGTTGTATTATTACATACATTATTCAAATGAACCATTTTTTTGCATTATGTCCAACATATATGTATATGGATAAACAGGAAAATTAATTGGCAGCAGTCAGTTTACAGCAGTTAAAAAGCGTTACAGTTTTTTAAATTCAGCACTGTACTTGCCAAGTGAGTTCAGTGTTTTGTAGCATTATAAACAAAAACGTTACAATGCTTGGAGCTGTTTTCTTTATTAGCTTGATAGTTAAAAAATATGGAGATTTTTCTTGCTGTTGTTGTGGGGTTTAACATCATTTTTAAGCACACAATAGGCTATGCATGGCGGCCAGTATAAATGGTGAAGTAAGAATCCGGAAAGAACCACCGACCCACAAGAAGCTACTGGCAAGCTTTCTCACATACCCACCTTGGCCAAATCCTAGATTCGAACTAACACAGATAGAGGTGAGATGGCAGTGATCCATAACGGAGAGCACTTTAGACCACTGGGCCACTCTGGAGATTTTATGCAGCACCCTAGCATTTCGGTAATAGTGTTCCATATGATCAGAATTTTGGGCCAGAATGGAATGATTGCTGTCTCTCACATTTGCATAACAGGGTGGTCTTTTTTATTTTAAGATACATGCTTCTTTAATTACACTTCGTCATTATTTGAATCAAGATCTCAGTTTAAGTGATTTAGTTATATATTTTCTTGAGAACCTAATGCGTTAAAGTTTTATAGAAATTTTTCTTTAGAGCTAAGTTAGGTGTTTAACCAGAATTAAATGGGTTTTGTTCATATCAGAATCATAAAATTAGGTGAATCGTGCACCTATTTGCATATTATCAGCTCAACAGTTGGTCACAGTAATGCATATTTCATGCTACAGTTACTTTGGTCAATTTGCATTCAAGTTTTTTTTCTCAATCTTTATTCACAGAATGGTTATTGAACTTGGTTATGGGATGCATATCAATGATCAACACAACATACTTAAAGTACGTCATTGCAGCCTTCCATATATACTTGCTTTTAAGTTGAGTTAACTGCCTTAGCATAATGCACCAACAGATTAGGGTTTATGTTGTTTGTTCTATTCTCATTCCTTACAAACTGCACAGACCCAGATCTGCTGACACATTATGCGCTAGCACATCTGGATCTGTGCAGTTTGCAGTTGGACTCGTAAGCAAAAATATATGGTATGTTTCATGTTTCACTTACTATTGTCAGTTTTGTTGATAATTAGATATATTATACCATATTCTTTGTAGGGATATGAAACTGATTGAATGCATTTAAATGAGAATTATACAAGAATAATCAGTTATCAATTCATTCTTTACTGAGTGTTCAATTTGTGCATTTTAGTTAATTTCAAAGATATTTTTCAAGATATGGTTAAGAAATCATTGCATCTTTTTGGGAAGAACTGTGCCATTGTATCAGAAGCAGGTTATTGTGACCTAAATTACTCAACCTCACTAACTTGGATTCACATCTGCATTTGTTTGACAAATGGTCTTCATGGTAGGAAGTGAAACGTAGTGAGGAATGCATCTCAGAGAAATATACTATAGAATCCAATTGCAGGACATTATGATACGCCTTTACATTTCAGTTTTGTTGGATTTTACTGGTAAATGCATAGACACTATCAATTGAAGGATTATTAAACTTACTGAAGGAATTACTATGACTTTCTATAAGTTCTGTATTAATGTCCAGCAGGAGTACTGTTAATAATAAATTATATGCCAACACAATGTTTGATGTGTATATACGGAATTCCTTGTTTTTGATGTGATCCTTCTGTTTTTCAGAATCTTGAATGAAAACAGAGGATGTAAAAGGCACCATTGAATGTTTGTAAAATGATACACAGTGGCGCTTACGTTAATTTTACTCTTTGACTCACTGGGAGCAGAATATTTAAAGTCACTGTGACCATAACCTGTTTGATCTTTTGACCCTGAAATCATTTCTTTGTTTTACTCATTTTCAATCCATCATTAATGTTCCTTATGGTAAGTAGTGCAATATACAGGTTTTGGTGTGTGGAAACCATCAATCTAGGTCATAGTGACCTTTCAACCTTTAGTTTTCAAAAGTACTAGATGTCTTTGTTGTATCCAGTACAAGCCTTTTATATTTCTCAAACTTAACGTCTAGGCAAAACAAAAAAACAAAAAAACTGTTTCCTATTGTACTGGTTTTAAAATTGTGGTAGGCATGTTGGTTTTAATTATTTCAAACATTATAATATGTAAGTTTTGGGGTGTTTTTTGTTGCGGGGGGGGGGTGACAAGTACTAGGGTCGACAACGAGAAACGGCGACGGTCGGCCAACAGGAAACACATACTTTTCTGTTTGGCCTTGGTACTATGTAGCCACTGTTGTGCTGAGGTCCCGTAAAACACATACTTACATACTAGTAAGGCATTCCACTGTTTTAGAACTAATTTTAATATGAAGAAGCTTTTTTTTCCTTTAGTCATTTTGAATATGACCTTGACCTACTGGGTTTTAAAAAAAAAGTAAATTTTCTTTTCTTGACACAAATACATGCATTATACTAGTTGTAGCATGGCTTATTCGTGTTATCTAATCATCGTTAACTAGCATGCGAAACACGATAATCCTGCAAAAATTGGTGTAAACGGAGTTATTAATACAAGCAAGAGGTTCCTTATCGAACTCACCGTGGTGGTGTCCATTATCCTTCACTGTCATTTACTCATCCTGGTAAAAAAAAAAAAAAAAAAAAATATCAATTAAATGGCTTGCATCAGAAATGATAATAATATGTGTAGATGTCGCTTACAGTCATATTCGCCCAAGATTTTGGATGACAACTTAAATGCCAATTTTTTGTATTTTTTGGGGTTTTTTTTTTGTTTTTTTGTTAATATTATCGGAAATAGTCTGTGATGGTGACAAACAGGATCGAAAAGAGATATCGATAACAGTAGGCTCATATCCGTGCATGGTCCAAATCTGAATAGATTCTCTAATATGGTAACAAACACCTTATAACCGAGTCTTGCGGACCCCGAGTTGCCGAGTGGTCGGTGGTTCTTTCCTGGGTTTTCCCGGGTTCTTCCACCACCGTTTATACTGGCCGCCGTCTATAGCCTATCATTTGCTGAAAAAATGGCGTTAAACCTACAGCAGCAACAACAACAATAACCGAACCTGATTCAGATCCAAAATGCAACCACTAGAAAAGTAAGAAACACCAGACAATCCGATGCCAAAATACCTCATTCATGTGCGTAGTTCTCATTTACAATCAAAATTCTCTTGGATCTTAATTAGAAATAGCTATAATGCTCAAACGTAATAACATATATGGCATGTAGAGTTGTAAACACTCAGCCAGTCAGATGCAAGATAAACTCCTTAATATGGAAGGAAGCTCGTCCAAGATCTCAATAGAACACATACTTACATTCTAGTAAAGCATTCCACTGGACATTGTTGTCATCTATAACAATATCATCGTCTGATATGTCCAACATCTCGATAATATAAACCTTTTACAATCGGTTTGATCGAATTCTGTCCGAAAATACAGCTTCTAATGTTTAGAAAATCGGAGTAAAGAACACCCCATTAATATGCATTGATGTTGCTTGTCAGGGAACTCGTTAGCGATATCGATGCTCTAAGTTTATATATACAAATGGGATCAACATCTGATAAGAAATATGGAATCAATAGCAGAAACAAGCCGAGACAGTCCAATGCAAGATCACTTCATTCATGTACATAGATATTGCTCAGTATCACATAGTCGGTATACTTTGCCTATAGCTTGTGCAGTTTAATATTTTTTATATTATAACATGTGAACATATAACTTTATGGGATTCTAATATGTCCAAATAAGCCCATGAAATTGTGTGTGTGTGTGTGTGTGTGTGTGTGTGTGATTTGGATTTTTAATGAGCTTTAAGAATTTGTCAGTCATATCGCGACGATATCTGCAGTGTGGTCGTTTATAGTGGTGTTCAGCTCTGGGCATCATGTCGCAGACATGTAGCATGATGTCCCACCTAGTCACATTATCTTGACACCAGGCCGACCAGTCCTAACACTGTCTTATCGCTGAGCACATAGCGAGGCAGCTGTTTGTACCATTTTTATAAGTCTTTGGTATGACTCTGCCCGGCCAGGGTTCGAAAACGCGACCTCTCACATCCGAGGCGCACGCTATAACCTCTAAGCCACTGATTGGCTGCGATCGTGGGAAAACGTTTTTAACCGCGCTTTCTGGAATGTTTTGTTTTCAATGAATATTTTGGCGGATATTTTTCAACTCGCGTGACGAAAGGAAATTAATGAAAAATTATCTCGGCTGAATATGGATAACTTATCCCCACAGGGGTTTGTTATGTCAACTATAACAATATCATCATAAGAAAATGGCGTAAAACTCCAAAAACAACAAGTACAACTAAGGGTATTGCTAAGTTCATAGCAGGTGTGTAGTGTGGGGGTTGGAGGGGTGGGGAGGTGAACCTATAGCATGGAATCCACTTGATATACAAGCGTGGTTTAAATGTAACTTACATAAGTAAATAAACTCACCTCTGTTCACAGAAGAATATGGACATAAACCGGTCTCCAAATTGACAGAATTTGATCAAACCACTGCATATTTACGCGGTAAATATGTAACGCAATTCGGACACAAAATGAAATTTGCTTACATAGTCTGCTGTTCCAAGTTGAGTACTGCAAATATCCGGTCACAAATATATCACAGTAAATATGTTAATTTCTGAATCCAGTTAACTTTCTTTCACATGAATATTGTAACAATGTAATATTTAGTTGTGAAAGTGACATGATAGGTTACGTAAACATGGATAGTCAACTGCACTTTAACGGGGCACTGCATCAAACAATGCGACATCATGCGCATTGGACAATCTGAGTTGAAAAATGATTTTGTCTTTGTAAAATGTTCCGTTTATTAGAAAGGACGCTTGTTCTTTGACTGTGTGTAATTTGGATTTTTAACGTAGCTTTAACAATGTTTCAGTCATATCGCTACAATGTCTGCAGTGTGACAGTTTATAGTGATGTCTAGCACTGGGGCATCATGCCGCAGACATGTAGCATGATGTCCCACCCAGCCACATTATCCTGACACCAGGCCGACCGGTCCCAACACTAACCTCATAATGCTGATCGCCAAACGAGGTAGCTGTTATTACCATTTTTGTAAGTCTTTGGTATGACTCGGCCGGGGATCGAACCCACGACCTCCCGCATCAGAGGCGGACGCTCTAACCGGAGCGGTGCCCAAAGAGAGAAAGAGAGAGAGAGAGATTTACCTTAGTACTGCCAAAATCACCCAATTAAAAATTGTCCACCGAGGCTGGTTACTGGCTAGTCATCAGAAGAAAATTCGTTGTTTAGATTGATTATGTTTATTTCTTCCCAAATTAAGGTAAATATCTATAAATAGGTAGAAGTATATCTAGTTCATTCAATGAGCAATCGGCTTTTCCGAAAAAGTACATGTTTCATTATAGACGTACAAACCCAGGGAGCGATAGTCCCTATTCAAACTGTACACAATATTTTCCCATTACTAATCACGATACACGTAAAAGTATACTGGCTGAGAGATATTGTTACGTGGATTTGGAATTACATTGACAGATAGTATGAGCAGGCGTAACCGCCAACATTACATTATGATGACATGGGTTCAGTCATATTTAATACGTAATTTGGAATCTGAATCCATCATTTCATTCGTTGGGTTAAACCATTTTAAAGTCCTCGAGAATCAGAATTAAGTTTTGTTCTTTTAATCATTTCATTTAATACCACGTAGTGGTAGATGCAAATCTACGCTTCTACTTGTCATTCACTTGAATTGGAAGAATTAGACATTTGTCTGTAAAAGTCCACTCGGTTGGAATTCAATAAACAGTTACTCAAATGTTCCTGAATGATAAGCGCCTGCGCAGGACAAAATCTAACAACAAAAGATTGTCTCAAAAGTTGTTGATGTACCGTTATGCTATTGATATTAAATTCTGAACCGATCAACTTTTGCACGAAGAAGGAAATATTTGATGTTGGTAATTACACAAAATTTAAATCGGACAAAATTTGCAGTACATTTTGAAGATCGTGTAAGATTTACAAAGTCAATCTACAATGATTAACAAAAACAAAGAGTTATGGTTAATACAGTGCGATTTAAACCAATAATGTACATCATGACTCGGAATATGAAGTAACTGTTTTAGATTTACACCTCAGGACTGGCAAAATGTTCCATGAATCTGAAATCCTCATTTCACTCGAAAGGAGGTAACAAACGTTGTGATTCTTGAAACTAGTTCATGTTGTAGACGGATGCCACGCTGGCTTGATGATAACTTATAACGACAATTAGTCAATCATGCTGTATTATCTAGCTGTTTTTATATCGTTTATACCATTTAAACAATCTACCTACATATTACACAAGCAAGCAAGGGAAAAATCTCTGGAAAAGATTTCGTTCAATTTATGCTCATACCAGTGTCAGGCAGACGTTGTTGACAAGCATACAACATGATGGATACAGATACCTATTAGCTGTCGGCTACAGAAAGAGAAAACGATGTACATGATGTACTTGATAAATCTTTACAAAAGCATAAGCCTGAAAGTAACAGTTTGACGAAGAAAGAAAAGGGTCTCCGAACAAAGATTTAGGATTTCCTGGAAAAGGAAGCAAAACTATTGCAACCAGTATAAAAACAGAATGGGTTTGCCTTTTATTAAAGCTTACTGAGTGACTAGGTGACGTTTATCACAAATAAATAGACTAAAATTCCGTTGAAATAAGCAAGAAGGAAAAAGTATGGATCTACCTTTCTTGGCTTTATAAAAAAATTGATACATTTAGAACAACTAAATTTTAACCGGTGAAATAGTTTGAATTCCGAAATAAATATAAACAAATGCAAAGGCTGCTTCGTAACTTTATCGAGGAAATATTTACATTGGGCAAGGTACTTTAGGTAATGTAGTACTCTAAAAAACTGGAAAACTGAAGGGGAGAGGATACAAAGGGCAAGTTTTACAAGCAAGGGTTATCTCTATACAACACATAAGATGACATATACAAAGTTGAAAAATCAAGAAGCACATAAGAATTAAGGGTAATGAGTAAGGACGTAAATTGAGACGATATAATGATTGATTTAATAATTGTAAACAACCTGAAAGCGTTATGACTTAGAAAAAAAGTGGATCAAGCCAAGCACATAGAGATAAGTATTAAATAGAATGAAAGGTTTGAGTATCAAGAATGTGGTTGATGTAGAGAAAAATAATAACATCGCGTTAAAACATGAAAGAGTATAAACTTTCTATATCTGAATTCGTATTGATATAAAAAAGGAGGGAAAAGGGTACATCCAAAACACCACGATAAAATAACAAATTAGTACATAAGAAAAACGTGTAAAATATTCAAGAGGATAATAAATGGCATCAAAGAAAAAATAAAGAGTTGATGAAAAACAAGAAGTTCATACTATAGCTCAAAAGGATGAAAAACACAGTGTATACAAAACCGACAAGGTAGTCTATTTGATTTTGAACAAAACAAAGGGTAATGAAAAGAACATGAATGTCAACGCCATCATGTGGGTATAAAGTCAATGCCATCATGTGGGTATAAAGTCAATGCCAGCATGTGGGTATAAAGTCAATGCCAGCATATGGGTATAAAGTCAATGCCAGCATATGGGTATAAAATCAATGCCATCATGTGGGTATAAAGCCAATGCCATCATGTGGGTATAAAGCCAATGCCATCATGTGGGTATAAAGTCAATGCCATCATGTGGGTATAAAGTCAATGCCAGCATATGGGTATAAAGCCAATGCCATCATGTGGGTATAAAGTCAATGACTTCATGTGGGTATAAAGTCAATGCCAGCATGTGGGTATAAAGTCAATGCCAGCATGTGGGTATAAAGTCAATGCCAGCATATGGGTATAAAGTCAATGCCAGCATATGGGTATAAAGTCAATGCCATCATGTGGGTATAAAGTCAATGCCAGCATATGGGTATAAAGTCAATGCCATCATGTGGGTATAAAGTCAATGCCATCATGTGGGTATAAAGTCAATGCCAGCATATGGGTATAAAGTCAATGCCATCATGTGGGTATAAAGCCAATGCCATCATGTGGGTATAAAGTCAATGCCATCATGTGGGTATAAAGCCAATGCCATCATGTGGGTATAAAGTCAATGCCATCATGTGGGTATAAAGTCAATGCCATCATGTGGGTATAAAGCCAATGCCATCATGTGGGTATAAAGTCAATGTCAGCATGTGGGTATAAAGTCAATGCCAGCATATGGGTATAAAGTCAATGCCATCATGTGGGTATAAAGTCAATGCCAGCATGTGGGTATAAAGTCAACGCCATCATGTGGGTATAAAGTCAACGCCAGCATGTGGGTATAAAGTCAATGCCAGCATGTGGGTATAAAGTCAATGCCATCATGTGGGTATTTATTCCATCAAAGTTCGTATAATAAAGGAATAATAACGCTTCGCGCAGTTACACCATAATCTTTTCAGTTTTTTTTCTGGACAAACGTTTTATCATCTACATTTTTAATGCTTCATAAAGCCTACCAATAGCAAAGGCGTGCCACAAAATCAAAATCGGTTGCTATGTGAGTTGGTACACCATATGGATGAAGAAAACCTAAGTACACCTTTCCAGCTATACATACCTTGATGATATTTACTATTAATTGATATTAAACTCTACAAATAAGTTGTGTAGTCATATCAGGGATATTTGTGAAACGTTATAAGTGAAATATAACAAACTGAAACGGTGATGAAACCTTATTTTGCAAAATACCGGACCTGTAAAGCGTATATAAAATTAATAAAATCAACTAAACTACAATGGTATTAGAGAGAGAGAGAGAGAGAGAGAGAGAGAGAGAGAGAGAAGTCAAATCAGTCTTTAATATAACAAAATCTGGTCTTAAATTAACATAATCTAGCACTGAAGTAATAGACCCTACTTCTAATGTGACTACCTTCGTTGTTTCCTTTGAAAGATATACAGAACACAGTGTACAATGAAGTCTTGGCAGAATAAGCTCAACAGGACAGAGATGATGGCAAACATAGGTTGTGGAAATTCGCCAGTGCACCTGAGAGATATAAACGCTTATATCCAGATGTGAATAGTTCTAACTGAATGTAAAATAACTCTACCTGAAAATCAAGCATTCGAACCAAATAACACTAGCAGTGACTTAAAACAGTTTAACTTGATCTCCATTGATTTTCCATACCACATCAAGACTGGAGGTACATCAAGGGCAAACATATATTTGATCTCCTTTGATTTTCCATACTACATCAAGACTGGAGATACATCAAGGGCAAACATATATTTGATCTCCTTTGATTTTCCATACCACATCAAGACTGGAGATACATCAAGGGCAAACATATACTTGATCTCCATTGATTTTCCATACCACACCAAGACTGGAGATGCATCAAGGGCAAACATATACTTGATCTGCATTGATTTTCCATACCACACCAAGACTGGTGATACATCAAGGGCAAACATAAATTTGATCTCCATTGATTTTCCATACCACATCAAGACTGGAGATGCATCAAGGGCAAACATATACTTGATCTGCATTGATTTTCCATACCACACCAAGACTGGAGATACATCAAGGGCAAACATAAATTTGATCTCCATTGATTTTCCATACCACACTAAGACTGGAGATACATCAAGGGCAAACATATACTTGATCTCCATTGATTTTCCATACCACACCAAGACTGGAGATACATCAAGGGCAAACATGTCCTTGATCTCCATTGATTTTCCATACCACATCAAGACTGGTGATACATCAAGGGTAAACATAAATTTGATCTCCATTGATTTTCCATACCACATCAAGACTGGAGATGCATCAAGGGCAAACATATACTTGATCTGCATTGATTTTTCATACCACACCAAGACTGGAGATACATCAAGGGCAAACATAAATTTGATCTCCATTGATTTTCCATACCACACTAAGACTGGAGATACATCAAGGGCAAACATATACTTGATCTCCATTGATTTTCCATACCACACCAAGACTGGAGATACACCAAGGGCAAACATGTCCTTGATCTCCATTGATTTTCCATACCACATCAAGACTGGAGATACATCAAGGGCAAACATATACTTGATCTCCATTGATTTTCCATACCACACCAAGACTGGAGATACATCAAAGGGCAAACATGTCCTTGATCTCCATTGATTTTCCATACCACATCAAGACTGGGGATACATCAAGGGCAAACATATACTTGATCTCCATTGATTTTCCATACCACACCAAGATTGGAGATACATCAAGGACAAACATATACTTGATTTCCATTGATTTTCCATACCAAATCAAGACTGGAGATACATCAAGGGCAAACATATACTTGATCTCCATTGATTTTCCATACCACATCAAGACTGGAGATACATCAAGGGCAAACATATACTTGATCTCCTTTGATTTTTCATACCACATCAAGACTGGAGATACATCAAGGGCAAACATATATTTGATTGATAATGGGCCAGAAGAATATAAAATGTTACACTAATGTTTCGAAGAGCCTACACGTGTCTTTGTGTTGGCTACTTATAAACGTCATGATGACTTTGGATCAATTACTGTTGAATACTGAAGAAACTTTAACACATGATGAAAATGACCGTTTTGCAAACAAAGATGAAGAGAAAGGTTGGTCTAACTTCTTTATGCAACATAGCAACGGATTAACAGATGAATGTATTACAAAGTTGAATCAAAGTATCAGTTGTGTAATCCTCACCTTAGGCACATAAGTTTTAAACAAAGTATTACACTAACTATATATGCTGTTGAAAAGACTACTCTAAGGTTATATTGGCTATTAATTTTAGGTTATGAATTGTATGAAAACGAAGTGGCCAGTTTTTACCAATTTGTCTTAAAATCATATGCGAAAATGGTGCCGGGGTGACACTTTCTTTATGTTACCGAGTGACATGCTTATGACAACGGATACTATCACTGAATAAAATAAAAATTTAAAGAAAACTATATAGTCATTTAAACTGGGGTTAAACCCTACCATCAGTAACAGCTGAGTAAATAATGCTATTCCAAAGGATAATAAACAATATGTGGCAGTAAAATAGAAAATGGTAGAGTACAAAACAAGGCAAATTGCGTAAACATTATATAGGAAAGAAGTTTCATTGTCACATATTTTATCTGATGCGACTACTCGAACGTTTTCAATACACCTGACAATTTGGAAATTCCAAAAACCTAAAATGACCATGAAATTAACATTCATTATTATTGATGTTATTAGTTGCAGGAGTTGCTTTAGTTTACACATTGAAATAGCTTACCAATGTTTAATTCTGATATATACTTTGTTTACATTTCCTATAAAGATGCGAATAGCAGGCTTACTGATAAAAAACAATAATGTGTTCATGTATGAATGAAACCTTCTGGCCAGCATCGTTAAGCAAAATAAACGTATCCTACTACCAGTCACAACAAACTAAAGCTGGTTCTGTTTGGACTAACTCAGACAAGTTATTAAGCCCTTTAAATTCTTCAACAAATGAATCATCTTTGCCTTTTGATGGCTCAGCATCTCCTCCACTACCAGCTACAACGCCTCTCAACGTGTTGACAGCAGAAAGAGTAATAATTTATATTTTGTCTGAATTTTTTGTCCAACTATGTTAGACCTCCAATTTATTGTGTCATTACATTTTCAACACTTTCGAACTATTCCTGCAATACGACTTGTTTCATTAGTTCTCGTTCTTTGCTGACGAAGTTTTGGAACACTTGAATCTGTTTCTCGCACACTGTCACATCTGATTTTAAAAGTAAAACTTTCCAATAGACACATCCTACATTAGTTATATAACCCGCTAATTGTCTTTCATCCACTTGACTGAATAATCTTTTCATTACAAGTGGAGGGACTGCATTATTCCATGGCAATCATTAATAAATTGTCTGCTTCGCTTATCTGTTGATGTAATGACCTATGTTGTATCTACTGTTTGCATTGGTTGCTTCTGATCAACAGGAGGTTCAAAATCTTTATTGTAGTTTTTCGTTTTTCAAAGGCTCTGCCGTTCTTTTTGTATTCTTTAGTCGACGCAATCCATCCTAAAATATCATCCATTGTAGCAGATGTAGGAAAGGTTTGTTCATTTGATGAATCTTCAACATTCAGTTCTTTCAAACACAATCCACTGTCCAAATCCTCCGGTTTTTTTTTTTTTTTCTTGATTAAACTAGGTGCATAAATGTTTAGAAGCTCGGTTTTGGGTGGTCTTAAATATCTACAACATCAACAAATCTGATTGTCAATACGACGTACATTATTATCTATATATTTATCTTGAATATTTACTTACAAAGTCCACGCCAACTTATAATCAAAATTTCTGATTAGTACTATTGAATTTCACTTTTTTCTATAGATTCGCATCCAGTATGATATAGTCTTAGATCTTGCGCATACAATTTATTAACATAATTTACAGTATAACTGATTACAAGGCACTTCATCAGCAGAAGCAGTAGCATCATCGAGGCCTTGGTCACCGAAACCACTATAATTATTTACAGTATCATTGATTGCAGCTTCAGTACGCACAATATAAATATCATCATTGTCGTCTTCATATCAAGGGTTATCAATTTCTTTCTTTTCAAACTTTTCATCACACTCTCTTATTTTTATATTATTCAAATAACAAAGATTTTGTCATTTATAAATCGCGAAAATCCAACTAGAAAAGGAATTGGGACTTATCGAAGACAGCACTAGCAGTTACTTTCATTTTTCAGAGTTTGAAAAGTAGACATAGGAATTAAACAAATTCTCGACAGTGTTGGAAAAGATGGACGAGAAATAAGTACAGACAGGCTATTTGTTAATTCTGGAGCTCTGTAAATCCAATTCATTGGCAAATATAGTGATCATCACTGCAACATCGTCGATTTGAAGATAACTTTGATCTGACAACACAGTTTTTAAAATTACATTAAACATGATTTCTCGACTTCGAATGGAATTAGATCCTTCATTGTCAATATGCCATTTAAGTTAGGATTTGATCTATCTATGATGAGAATTAGTGTGATAGCACTGAGACATATCGACTAGAAATTAACTCTTTAGAACACGACAATAGAAGATAAAGAAAAGAATCCTAATATTATAAAACTGCTTTGTAGTCGATGCATTAGTACCACCTTTGTAATGCTAAATCTGATTTTAAGAGAGTATCTAGCATGTCGGTCACGAAATACATACTACAGAGTGATGTCCAAATTCTCCTAAATAATTTAGCCAACTTGAATATCTAAACTGTATCCCGTGTTTTTGTATCTCTTTGTATGGCATTATAGTAAACTGTTATCTGTTTCAATGGCTGTCACATATATTGTGTTTAATGAAATTGAATTTTTTCCCCTCGTTATACGGATCGGAAAGAGACACATGGAATAAAATGATCAATATTTATATCATCACTAACACCTGTATGTTTATTACGGTACTGATCTCTCTTGTATTCGTTTGTTCTGATCTCCTTCTTTGCAGTTCTGTTTGTGGTATTCTTTGCTGTCTTCTCCCCATATTAACTCTCTCTACATTTGCTGTAATAATATGACACGGTTTGCTAAACACATCAGTTTTCTTCAACGCAGTCGCTTTATTTTTTACTTTTCATTCATGTACTTAATTATATTTCAAATTTATTTTACTAGACTGAAAAATAATTAATACCTAAAAAAGGCAAAATCTTGAACTCATATTTAGAGTTAACTTTACAAATTTCATTTTAAATTTAGCTGATGGCAAACTAGACAACAGGAAGAAATGGGTTAATGTTAATAAAGAACCTGAAATATTACTTTACAAAAACCAAAAGATCATAGTAGAATTAATCTGTGAAGACAACATGGAAAACGTTAACAAGAATTTTTAAAAAGTCAAAACATGAATTTCTGAACAGACGATCACAAACCATCAAAAGAGGTGAACACACAATATGCGAAAGAAAAAATATAAGTTCACTAAGTTCAAACACAATAAATTATTTGACAGGTGGTGGTATAGCTATTTTAGACATCGTGTTGTTTTAGTCAAAAATTAAAGTTCTTTCTTAACAAAGTCTTCAACACTAATCAGTAAAATATGTTCATGTTAACAATGAACAATGTGTCAAATCATAGCAACAATATAACAGAAAGGGGATCTAATGAAGTCTAATGAAGCTAGTATCTCACAACCCAAAAAGAGAACTGTTTTAATTGTTCATGTCATAAACAGCACAGCTTCTATCTAGACAAATTTCAAGAGAAAGAAAAAATGTCATTATCTCTGTTTACCATGCAGCGCTTAAAGCTGCTATCACAGATGCAGCATGCTCTTGGAGAACTTGCATACTATTTCAATACATTCATCACCAAATACGAATCTCGGAGAACTTAGCTGTAAAACTAATTATACTGTTTTCACATAGTCAGTCCACAGCACACAGACGATTTACAGGATTAAATTGATAGCAGTGTACAAGCAAAGGTAATATCAAACTTACAAAAGCTAAAGGTTTGTACTTTACTTGGATATAATTAGTATAGATTATACTTACAGAAAAATGTGGACTGAAATATAAAAAAAAAAAACCATCAAAACAATTTACCAAGCAACATTAAACTCTACGTTTACGGTAGCCTTCATATGCTTTTGAAGAAAGTTTAAAATAACCCCACCATCACACATGGATACTGAAGAATTTGTAAAGCAAATCATTCAGGTTTCTTTTAGTCAGCTCAGATTCGATTACCTTAGAGTAAATAGGCTTTTACAAGAAAAAAATGTTACTTAATAAATCGGTATTTATGTTCCAAATGTGCAAAGCATGATTGCATTTCTGTATTGAAAAGCAAACAAAATAAAAATGTCAAAATGAAAAGTACAACAGTATCCTGAAACATACAGCGTAAGTAAAAGCAGTTGCAACTGAAAAATATCCTCTCTTTCCCTCCAATATAACATAGCTTTCGTTAGATTAATGAGTGAAAAAGCATAAAGCAAACAAACTGTCCATTTCATTCTCTCTTAATGTTAGACTGCCCAAAATTAACGAGACCAACAGAGTTAGTCACAGAGACCGAACACAACAGAGGTGTAATACTTAAATAGAAAGCAGTATACAGTATTTTAAACTGGGTCAAGGAAGGCATGGTAACTCTTGCATATCATACGAAAAAATATACACGAAGATTAGGTGTTGCAGGAACAGGTTCCGCTGTAGTTGTTCCGTTGGCTTTTAATGAGTTTGGTTCATCGTTAATATGATCTGTTGCAAAATCCTTCAAGGGAAAACTTATCTATGACAAATATTTTAAAACAAGATGAAATATTATTTATTTATTTTTTTTGCCATTTTTAAGCTGAACAGTATTGGCGACATGATGAGCAAGGTAATAAGTGACAATTAAATCATTCATGAGGAGTTTACTTTAATCCCCTTTGGTTATAACAGATACGGAGTAATCAAATACGATCGGGGTTTTGGGTGGGGTGGGGTGGGGGTGTTCATAGAAATACATGGTATAAATAATATATTAAACAAATTAAATGTGAAGGGGAAAAACCTAAAGGATAACGTTTTTGAATCACTTACAGAGAAAATAGAGTATATTATCATGCAGAAAACAAATCCTACAGAAGGTACAGAAATTATAACAAAGAATAAAAATTGAAAGGTACACTGCAACGCAATTGATATTAGAAATGGGAAGATATTGATATCGTTATTGGCTATTATAATATTTCCAGTGAACTCGAAGCAATAATTTCAACTACATCAATGACAAAAATTAAACTAGTAATATTCTAATTTTTCATGATTTTTTTTCTTCTTCAACCCTGCGGTTTTATCACTGAACATACAACATGATGAAACAAACTGCAGCATTTTAAGAGGTCCAAGTGACGTAGGTCTGAATGCCATAGAAAAAACAAACTCAGATCAGAAAGATGTAGCATTAGGCCAGTCATGTAACAATTAGATAAACCGTTTAAAAATCTAACTGCTCCTGTTCGACATAATTGATGCAACTAAAATAAAAGGTATAAAGCAGAGTTGGGAAGACTTTGGACGATAATAATTTGAAAGATATCAAGACGATGCATTAACTACTAATGCATAGAGGATTAATGGAAGAGATTATAAAATCCCAGAGTTATAAAAGCAGATTAATGATAGCATGACAAAGATTTTAGATTCACATAACTTGTCCAGAGTGTGATTCAAAACCTCATCTACTGATATTCAAACATTGCAAAAATCAAAAAAGAAAAAGAGACGAGACACCTAATATTAAAAAATAATATTTTCAACCAATTCATTAGCGGACAAACATCGATATAATGTTCTAGAACGTTGCAGAGATACAAAAATAAAATAAACGAAAAAGTCTAAAGGTTTACAATCACAGTAAAAACTACTACAAAAAATATTTGAATACAGATGTCGAACGAATCGAGCAAGAATGTCTTTGCTAAATCAACATTTAAACACAGAAATAACTTAATTGACGGTAAAGCTAACAGCTAATACTAACACTCTGAGATCTGCAGGAAAAAAAAGGTTCAACAGAGAGCAGAACAAATAACGAACGTCAAAACAAAATTGCGTGGCGGCCTAATAAGAAATGCAATACAATTTAGAATGTTTCTATTATAGATTTGAATGAGAAGATCAAAATGATAGCACTGAATTTTACAATAGGTTAAACAAAGACGTTGACCAATCAATCACTGTTACAAAGTTATCTGTTGACCGCAAGCTTGCCAATAATATTTGACCAATCAAACACTGTTACAAAGTTATCTGTTGACCGCGAGCTTGCTAATAATATTTGTGTGGTACGAGATTGCAGTGATCAAAAAATAAAAAGAAAAAACGAGTGAAAAAAGACTGAACCGATTTGGAAAAACTCTGAAATTTAAGATCATAGAGCAAATATTCTTTGAAATAGTTTAATCACTAATGATGTACAATGAGAGATTGTGTATACGCTAAAGCAGAAAAAAATAAACAACATGTTAACGAGGCTTAAGTAACTCCTTAACAATAGGGTACATACATGTCCGTAAGATAATGAATTTATATTGTAGGAAAAAAGCACACACACATAAACACACATTAAAGGATTGATGTCGTAAACTGAGATATATTTTCTTCTTTTACCAACGGACTATAACAACTATTCTCATTAATTTATTTCCATGCAAATAATTAATTTTGAGATCTGAAAAAATATTTTCAGTTACATTTTATTTTAACTTTATCTAGGCACTGAACAGAGCATTAGTCATCAATTTTGAAAAAGTGTTCTTTCGCAAAATAACGGCTTTCTTTCGGACATAAATTTGTATTTAGTTCAATGTCAGTTTCAACTATCGCCTTTAATTAAACAAGGTAGTTTTATCTTTCAATTTAAAACCTAACTATATTTAAAGCTTTAAGTTTATGTAGTGAATTACAATAAGTTCATGTAGTGAACTATATTCAGTTTATGTAATGAATTACATTAAGTTTATATAGAGAATTTCATTTCACCTTTCACTTTTCACTGTACATAAAGGCTTTGATACAAATGGCTTTACACCCCTGTAATCGTTTGTCAACCTTTTCCGTAACTCTCACCATCTCTCCAGAGAAATCCATTCCCGGTGAGAGAGAAAAATATATGGTAAGAGTTACGGATAATGTGCATCCTTCAATTGATGCAAACGAATGTCCCAGTATACATTTAAAATGCAACAATTATCACAGTCATCTGGTATTTCGCATTCATCTTCTTCTACCCATCTAATCTGTTAATCAGGTGCCAATCTTAATTTTTTTAAAAAGAAAAGTTAAATGGTATTTATTGAGACATCCAATGCCGTAAAGATTGTTGGAATATAGGTAAATTATGAATTTCCATGATCATGACAATTTACTTTTATCTTACCATATTTGTTATGGTAATATTCGTGAGTTTTGGCTTGGGCCTGTCTCTGCAGAACCATACTAATTATAACCTTTATTCCACTCAAAAGTTTGAAAAGCATGATACAGTCTGTCAACATTTATAATTGTACACCTGATATCTTTAAACATTTACCGTGTAACAAACTAAAAGAACTGTAATACTGAGCAGGGTTTAGTGTGGAATTTTACAGACAGACATTCATGAATTCTCCAAAAATGTCACAAAACGGAATTTTATCCATCCTTAAATAATAGTCATGTAGAGATTCCAGTATTTGAACGAAATGTTCCATCAGATAATTTGATATAGTTTAATCCATGGGTGGGCAAACTACGGCCCGCGGGCCGCATGTGGCCCGCTAAGGGTTTTCATGCGGCCTAGGAACAGGTCATCATTCGCACTGACTCTGTTTATGTTACTCTGTTTATCAAATAATGTGCTTCTTTTGAAGTTTAAGTTTAAGTTTTCAAATATTAACAACATATTAACAACTGAAAATTAATTATGATGCTATTTAGAAAAACATTTTGTTTTTTGATATTTCAAATATGAATTATTTTACTTAATGAACTATGCGGCCCGCGACAAGGTGTAAATTTGTGTATGCGGCACTTGTACGGGAAAGTTTTCCCACCTCTGGTTTAATCACTTACACATGGATAAAACTTATATTTTAAACAATACAAACTTTATGTATACAAAATCCTGTCAAACATCCATCTTGTACACTGAGTTATCTTCTGTTCAAATTAAATACATAAAATTTTGAATAAAAGTTTTTTCAATGACATTTGTTTATTTCACCTATCTTCATTATGTTAATTGGTTTTGTTCTATGGCACACATGTGTTTTCTCAACTTTTTCTCTTTTTTGGTCGATTCATGAGTCTAATCGTTCAGATCAATTTTACTTTTACAGGGCCAGATTGTCAAATATGTATAATGATGATCTTCGGATATAGCCCAATATCATTGAAAGATCCATGCAATGCTTGCCTGGCGCCGCCGTACAATCTGTACGTCATTTACGTTCTCTCAAGAAATCTCCAAGGCTCAACTTTTGTCTCTATGCAACATATGTTTATTTATATTCTTAATTATTTTCCACTTTGATAGCGTTTTTACTGAGCCTGCAATTTATTGGTAGATATTTTAGCATTGGTGCATTAAGTATCGATGTGTTCTTTTTGATTTATTTCTTTTCTTTTCTTTTTTTTTTTTTGGAGGGTACTCTCTCTCCTATTTGATCTTTTCAGACCAGTTAGGGAGGCCCTCCTGCCCTGCATGTTAATGATTACTATATTGTATGTTTTGTTATCATTGTGTTGTTGTACTATATTTTTTAAAAAAATGTTTATTTTATAAATGTTTTATTTTTTTTATTCCAAATATTCATCCGTGTGTCAAACTAGCATTCTTCTATCATTTTCTGTTCTTCTTGTTTTAAAAATCTTCTTTTTGCTTTCCTCTTTCTCTGTTTGCTTCTCGTATTTCTGGATTTCCGTTTACTAATTGTTGCACATTTCTTTCAATGGTGCCTTCAGTGTTTATTGTAACCAGATGATTCTCTTGTGCTGTTTGTTTTTCCATTGTTTCTGCTTTCTTAGTCAGTTGTTGTTGTTGTTCTAGGATTTAACGCCATTTTTCAGCACAAGATAGGCTATACATGGCGGCCAGTATAACTGGTGGAGGAAGAACCCTGGAAAACCCAAGGAAGAACCATCGACCCACGAGAAGCTACCGGCAGGCTTTCCCACGTACCAACGTTAGCCGAGCATTGGACTCGAACACACGCAGACAGAGGTGAGATGGCAGTGATCCGTAACGGAGAGCGCTTTAGACCACTCGGCCACTCGGGGCCCCTTTCTTAGTCGGTGGATTTGTTAGTTGAGTTGGTTCTAGGATCATTGTTGGTCGTATCAGGAGCGTTTGTTGTGTTTTTCCTGTTGTTATTTGTGGTAGTTGTGTTGTCTGTTGGGTCTGGTGATGTTGTTCTTGTTGTTGCTGTTGAATTCTGATCGTTTGCTTGGAAATTCGATTTTCTTGCTGCTGAGACGTGTTTTTTTTATACTTCTTTATTTTCTTTTAGTTGTAGTGTCTGTTCTATGATCATTGCTTGTCGTATTTGGGGCATCGATTCTGTCATCTGTAGTATTTGCATGTTCTGTTGAATCTTATTCCCTTGTCCAGCTGACTGTGTTTCTTTTGTTGTTTTCTTGACGAGTTCTTGTTGTTGTTCCTGCTGCTGTTGATGAGTTCCCTGCATTTGTTTCAGAGTTGTATTCTCTTGCTGCGGTGGGTCAGTGCTCTCTTGTTTATTTGGTTGTTGTTGTTGCTGTTGAGATTGCTTATTTTCAGTTGTTTGTTTTTGTTGTCGTTGTTGGTTCTTTTCCTGCATGTCTCTGTTTTCTCCATGTCTCTGTACCATTCCTTTCTGGTGATGTTGGTCGTGTTGCTGTTGTTGTTGCTGTTGCTTATGGTCTTGTTGCTGTTGGTTTTTCTGCATTTGTTTTAAGACTGGAATGTTTTGCTGCTCAGTTACTTGTATAATTGTTTGTTGTTGTTGCTCTTGAGATGGCCTCATTGGTGTTGTTAATGTTGTTGTTGTCGTTGTTGGTTTTTGCAAGCCTCTGTTATCGGTTGGTGTCTCTTGGTTTATTGTAGCTGATATCCTTTGCTGCTGAATGTTCTCCGTTACTTGTTTGTTTGTTTGTTGTTGTTGTTGTCCTTGTTTATTTTCTTGCCTTGTTTTACATTTAAAGGGTGTATGCCCGGTCTTTTCACATCTATTGCACTTGCAATCAAAAATACATCCCTTGTACCAAGTTTTTGCTAAAAAAAAACAAAAATATAGAATGTTCTCGTTATTTCCTTCAATTTTCCTTTTTCAGCTTCTAGTATCCGTGTCCCATCGTATATTGTTGTTAAAGGGACCGTTCCCAGTCTCGATGACATTACTGGAATATTGAATTTTTCTTCAAACCGTTTCACTACTTCTTCCAGTGGGATTTCATGGGGAATATCAGTCACGTGCACTTCTCCTATTTGTTTTTTAATATTCCTTAATATGGGCATTGGCTTTTTTACCATAACTGTTTCTTTCCATATGTTTATCTCACCGTATAGTAGTACAGGTGTTTTCCATTTTGGTCTTATAATGTAGCCTTTGTATCCATTTGAATTTTTGGGCTAAACTCTATGTATGCAGTCCGGATTTGAAACTTTCAGTGCAATCATCACAGTTGTTGTACTAGGTATTTTCTCTCTAGATATATGCGACATATCCAGGTCTTGCGTTCCTTCCTTATATGCGCATTCAATGTGACTCCCTTCATGCGTGTGATTCTCTTCAGCCTGAAGAAATTTCCTAGTTTATTCAGTTCTTTCATTGTCGCCATGTTTCCACGTGTTCTTCGTGCTTGGCCTTCACTTGAATGACAGTATTTTTTCCATGGTAAATACTTTTTTTTCTTTTTTTTTTCTTTAGATTTCAATCTTTACGTCCTTCCTGAGTCTGGCAGTCTAAAACCCGCCACACGTATTTATTAATTTATTTACGTACTGTGGATCAGTAATAAGTAACATTTCCAATCATGTTTATTTTGGCATAACACTTCAAGAACCTGGTGAAATTGTTAAATTTCAGAAGCCAAGCCACGATCGTATTATATTCAAATTCATACACGAACTCTTCCCCAAAATGATAATAAACGTTTTACACTATTTCTCGTACTTAAAAAAAATTCCCGGTACGAGAAAATTACACATACCAGTATTTAAAATTTCAGGAACCACGCCACGATCATATTAGGGTCGAATTAATCGAATTCATTCAACAACAACAAAAAAAAGTTTTGGAAACTTTGATTATTTAATTAAATAAGAGACAGCCTGCTCGAGGTTGGAGAAGTACAACAAATAAATAAAGTATAGACCATGGTTCGAGCACAGCTGGCCTCATTCTTAACTAGTGCGAGAAACGACACAAATGATCACACACATGAAACACTAGGAATTTTTTAAATGCAAATTATCACACCGTTTTCTCGCCAAAATTCAAAATTGAAAATAAAAATAATTTTTTCAAATCAAATATCATTGGAGATTATACCCAATGACTATACAGCAGGACAACTGGGTGTTTAAATTTGTCCCCACACAAAAACAATATAGCATACACACATTATAGCATATGCACATGGGACATAGGCGACCCCTATCAAGGGTCAAACCAAAACTAGGGAAGGAATTCCGAGTAAGGTGTTTAAAACTTAGCTCGGATGAACAACCATATAGACTACACTAGGGAATTTTAAAATACCTCAACAAAAATTCTAAATTTTTGTTCAAAATCCTTTTATAAAATAAACAAACAACACACCTTTGGGGATATATATTACACATAAAACACCTCTTTTTTTAACTGGAGAGGGGAGGCATCTGTCTGGTGCCCCCCCCCCAAAAAAAAAAGAATTCATATGCGATCTCTTCCCCATAATGATAATAATTTTGTATACACTATTTCAAGTACATTCAAGAAAAGTTTGTTTATGTGCGAATGAATATACGAAGTTTTCGAGAGCCACGCCACGACCGCGTTATATCCGAATTCGCGTTATAACGGGGTTGCATTGTATGTAACTTTTGGCTTACATTTTAGCCTGATAAATAGATTTTTGTTCTTCCTGAATATTTTCTTTCTTCACCAATGAAAGAACATAGGAATTATCGCATCCACCTGTTTCCCACCAAGTCAAAAGTGTGATAAGCTTCGTGATCGCGCTCACCCGTGAGCTTTTCAGCTCCCTGTAACCACTTAGGTGAGGTCTACTATGAAAGTTAGACCGTACACATTAAATGTTTGCTGATATGCGAGAGTGCGGAATCCTGCGACCCGACATGTAATTAACCCAACAACTCACTAAGTATTCCCATAGCTATATACACATACATTTGTCATTTGTTTATAAACCATTATCTTTGGTGCAGATTATATTAATGGTGTAGCATATTTTATATTGATGTTATAATCAGTGTAATCAATATAACTCACTCGTAATGATAAGATAAACACTGCAGACGTGTCTCTCTTCGGACAGATTGGTATTGTAATTTGCCCTAGTTCTAAACTACTCAAGTTTTGATGATAGGGTTTTGCAGCGAGGCATTCATTTACAATTTAAGACAGTCACGGAACGACGTCCCTTCTGCTTCTACAGTTTTAGTTAACACTATTAATTCAAGAAATGCATAATTGATCCAGAAACATCATTATGCACACTACAAATGTCAGCAAACGATTACATAAGTTTAACGAGAGCAATTCCAATTTACTAGATTTTACTCCACATGAAACATTTAGCCCCACGGAAACAGTAAAATCATAAAAATGAAATGTGTGATATTTCTAACCGTGTGAGGTCTCTGCTACATAGATATTCGCTATTTATAGGTTACTGCATTTGTATGGGAAAATATGAACGAGTTTTTTGGAAAGAATACTGCACGACCTTAGGAGTGCAGTATATCCATCCGACAAAACGAGTTCATATTTTCCTTTACAAATGCAGTAACCTTTTTATTATATGCTCATTTTTGCTTCTTCTACCTAAGGCTTAATTATATAAACAAAATACACTAAAACAAACAAAGTAACTGAATGTATGCCATATTCCAAACTAAATACAGAAACGCAGATTCATCATTACACAACAACATTAACTCGCTCTAGACATAACTTTTGAAAGAAAATGGCATTTTGGTCTACTTAAAATTGAAATTTATATTGTGAATGAATGCGCACTGCAACAACTTTTACATTTGATTTGGAATGAATAGATTTTGGTATTTTTGTCAAATCGAAGAAAATTTCGTGATTATAAACCGGATTCATCTTTGCAAATTCTACATGGTGTGGTCACCATTTCAATCCGAATTTAATTCAGTAATTTAGACTAGAAACTTCAGTATTTGTGAAATATCATGCTGGAAAGTTAAAGCAATAACTCCAGGAACGCCACTCGTAAATTGGCGGAAAAACTTAGGAAATTTTAAGGAAAGAAAAGCTTCGTAAAGGAAGCTTTTAGGGGACAGACTTCCGGTGTGGTTTAGTCCCGAGTCTCTAGGAGAGAGACGGAATAGAGACTAGTGGAAAAGTTCGATTGTGAATCGAAGGCTAGTCCGAGAGCAGAGTCAAGGAGGAGAAGGAAAATGAGTCGAGGAGGAGGAATTGGAGGAGTAGTCTAGGAGAAGGAGTTAAGAAGGAAGTCTCTTGGAGAGAAGAAATTGGCGGGATAGGAGAGATACAGATGACTAGAAGACAAGGACAGGTGGAAAGCGATCTCACACTATAAATCAAAGGATGCAATAGGCTATCACTTGGTCGAGAGGAAGAAGAGTGATTGGGAAATTATTATCATTTGAATATTGAATTGTATTAAACTGTTATTCTTTTGAATTTCACCTTTTGTGTTCTCAATAATTTAACTGTCGGCATTGCTGACTGGGGGCTCGGAGCCTTACCTCTCTCTATCACTAATTTCACTCCCTACAAAATCGAGCTCGGGGTGGGACTTCTATGGTAATTTAAATAATATATTGGGACTCCACCTGCCCAACCCTACCAAACGCCACACTGACAAAGGATTGTGGTTTGCGATACAGCATTGCAACATGTCATAAAGTGTTGTGATATATGATAAAGCGTAGGAAGAGTGGTAACGTACAATTTCCATGAAAAAGAGCTAGAGTTAGCTAAAAAAAGGAAGAGTTTTCTGAATAGCGAAAACAATCACGTTAGCGTTGACTTAAAAGAAAACCCATCTTCGGAGGTGATTAAACATTAAAGAACTTTAATGTCAATCCCATATGTCTGTTAATTGTCACTCTTGATTCCATCATCATTTGCCTGATCTGGACATTTATTTTCTGTTTGTTTGCTTGTATGTTCATTTGTTGGCTATCATGTAGTGTCTATTCCATTACCTATTGAAGAAAATATGGTAGCAAGCATACACAGCCTAATAAGATAAAGCTGTCTACGTAATACAGTTGACAGCTCACATCCTGTAACCGCGATCAATAAAATCGACAATCTGAAAAGGGGAGGCAGCTTATATACTAGTATATGACGTTTGATTTTTTAAGCACGCAGTTAATATTTATACTTGCATATGTTCTTACGTATTGTACATATATGGTGTAGATGAGCTTCAAACCGAGAATGAAGAAGAATTTGTTGACTTTGGTTATCAAAATACAGGTCCATATAAAAACTAATTTTTATGGAATATATGTTTTTACCTGAATCTACAACCGGAATTCTCATAACGCCAGCAAAATAACCCGACAGCTCATTTAGATGAACAAATACATTAGGCAATAAAATTGTGATTCGTGTATATTGTAAAATAGGACTAATTAGACTGCTGAACGCGTTATGACTCCTCCAAAAAAAAGGGAAATAATCATACTGTCCAAGTCATACGGAAACGGGACGGTTTTTACTCTCTATTATTCGCCGTTATGCCATGTACTGACCTTTACACCATATAAAAATATACAACATTTAATAACATAATCTAAAACATTATTTTGTTTACTGAAAAATAAAACTGATATAAAATAATATTTCTTTATAAAATTTATATTTTACTTAAAATCTGCCGTGCAGGACTGCCTAGGCTTCCAGCTCCATAATGGACACGAGGTAAACGTATGAAAAAAAATGCATTTTGTGTTTTAAAAAAGTGTGTGTGTGTGTGCGCGCGCGCGTTCATGCGTGCGTGTGCACACGTTTGTCTGCAGATTATAGTTTTTGAAAAATTATTTTAATTTCGCAAACAGTTTTAACTCTCTAATAATTCGGCCTTCTATTGATAAAAAGATACAATTTTCAACTCACCTTCTTCCACAAATAATATTCACATTTACTCCTTGTAGACTTGGAGCGGTACGAGATTAGCATCGCATACTTTTGGTTCGATTTTCTTCTATTCTGTAAACAAAGTGTGATAACAGAAAGTTGTGCTTTTGTTGAGATTAGTGCAGAGTCTAAGCTGATCACACTTTATTGAGAGTGGGTTTTCCGAAGCTCATCATGCGTCAAGAAAGATCTGGTATTTCCTACATTGACACATGACCCAAACCAAGCAGATTTTTACTGCGGCATATTCTGGAAATATACATTCCATTGGAGGTTGAAGCCAAAATTAAATGTTTGTCTTGGTACAGTTGTGAAAATTCAAGCATGATATGAATGTAGAGTAATAAACAAATCACGGGCACTCTCTGTTCAATAAACTAGTACTCATTCAGTGTATTGTAGTGTACGGGAGGTAACTCCGTTTGTTTACATTTTACTAAGTTGTCAGTTTGACATGACAGTATGATTTTATGTTGTTGTTGTTGTTGGGTTTAACGCCATTTTTCAGCACACGATAGGCTATACATGACGGCCAGTATTAATTGTGGAGGAAGAACCCGGGAAAACCCTGAAAAGAACCACCGACCCACGAGAAGCTACCGGCAAGCTTTCTCACATACACCACATTGGCTGAATCCGAGACTCGAACCGGCGCAGACAGAGGTGAGATGGCAGTGATTAGACCACTCGGCCATCGTGGCCCTCATGATTTTATGTTACTTGTTTGTTCGACCTGACGAGATTAACATCGTGGCTAATTTGGTTTCTTGTATTTTCAATTTTCTTTCACTGAGATTTATGTAAGAAAAATGATTCACTGATAATAATGCTTAGCTGCACACTATCATAGTTATACAACGTAAAATACATCACCCGATATTTTTGTTCGGGGTGGGTGTGATAGCAATAAAACAAAAACGTGTTATGTCTTTCATTGTAGGACTACACAATATCAATGCCTCTTAAATTGTACTTGTGATTGTAAAAATCCTATGTCAGTACTCCATTTTCGCAACTGTCACCCTACGAGACGTACCTTATAAATAGCAGATGCTTTTCGAAAGTTCACGAAAATAATCGATGGGTAAGAAGTTCATTTCAGCCAAAAGCGTGCACTGGATATTATCAGTGAATTGGAGCAATGTTCTGAATTTTAGAATGATTCACGTACTTCAGACTCTGATCCTTTAGAATGTGCGGAAATCAGTGGTAAATGTGATTATCATGCTATTCTAATAATTCCATTCACGATGTATTGCTTCCATGAATATGGCTTGATATATACCTCACGTATTTGTAAGCGATAAGTTTGTAAGTTTGATAACTACTTTTTACTAACAATTTTCAGTAGTACAGAGCATTGCATGTGAGTGCCTAATTCACATTTTTACTCATTATTTTTGTAGCAACAAGAAAATAAATAAATTCTGAAGATGGTATCTGACAATATTCTATATGTGATCTAGCCCATTCAATGTAAAACAGATTCCGATGCACACTCCTCTTGAAAAGTGTTGATAATTAACACAGAAAAATAAAAAGCAATATTCAGATTCTTGTGAATGAAAGCTGGAAGGGACACAATTATGTTTATTGGACATCACGTGCCAATTTGAGTATGACTCATGGCGGGAAATATGATTGTTTTCATCATGTGAAATGGAAAAAAGAATTTCCAAGAATTACATCAAGTTGAGAGATAGCAACAAGCCACTGAGCTCCATAGGGTTTGGAACTAAAATGTGTGCAACTGTACTAGTGGTAAATAAAGTCTACGCGTACTTTACAAACTTTTCAGTTGAACATAATGTTTATCATCGCTGCACGTTCCTAATACCGAACTTTTAATTACATTTTCCAGCTTTACAATAACAGTTTATGGTATTTTGATACACATTACTGAAAACTGGACAAACTTACGGACAAAAATTAACTGCCTTACTGAGACGGACTCGTCAGGGTTGGCAGGTCTGTCTCATAAAGGAATCTGGTATTCATCCTGAGTGGAAGAGATGGTGCAATTCAGTAGAACAGGCCCTTTCACTCCGGGTGGAAGGGCGAGGAGTCAGAAGACTTTCTCCCATGGACTGTCCGACTGCCTAGCCTAGCCTAGCAAATGACGGGCGGGAGGGATATTTCTACAAAGGCTCTGTTGAGTCGGCATCTTCTTGAAATACTTGGGAGAAGGTCCCATCGGGAAAACATGGAGGGCACTTTGCTTGGCCGTTTTCGACGGCCAGGAGTTTTTGGTAAGGAAATGTGTTGTTGGTTTTTCATATTCTGTAACGTTTCCAATGCGGAATTTCTGCTGAGATGAAAATCCTCCATAATGAGCGCCATTGATTTGCATAGAGCATGACGCGATGTCATCGCCACTGCATCGGGCAAGCGTTGAAGAGCTGCTGGAAACGATGATTCATTCTTCAAAAGGCCAAAGGAGGTCACCAAAATGAGATAGGCATGTAAGGCGATCGCCACTAAGGTGCAGACCTTCAGCACCATCGCTTCCAGAGTAGATGAACCCGGGCCTCACCCGATATCACCTCTTGAGACGCACCAGATTACTGGGGTGGGGGCTGAATGCGGTAAGCTGGAGAATGAACTCAACTGATGGTGGCAGAGATGAGCGACCGGAACGTAGAAGGGATGACATACCAACTTTTCTGCTTCCTGGTAAACTGCTGGCTGGGCAAAACTTCTATGTAAGCTCCCGGACCATCGGAAAATATTGGGTAAGAATACAATTTGGAAAAAAAAAAGAGACCACAGAAAGCCTCCTCATTCTGAAGATAAGCTTCTTGTCCTTAACATCGGAAGGTATAGGATACGATTCTGAGGGTTGGGAGGCGATGAACTGCGAACGTCCAAACTTAACCCTCCTCTATCAGAATATATAGGTTGGACGAAACAGTGGACTCCATGGAGGGATAGAAACTGTCGTCAGTGGTTTATCTAGGAACTCGCTTGAAAGGACTTCATCCTATGCCGGCTCTCGAGTCCAGACACGACTGTCCTTTCCACTGTCTTTCTCCGGAGAGAGAAAGGTGGAAATGAGGTTTCCATCATCACGTAATTGCGTAATGTGCATAATCGGACTAACCCCTCGAGTTTTCATCCTGGTGAACAGGATAGCCGATCCCTTTTGGACCAGTCTGGAGATGAGCGGTGGCCCTCTCCTATTTATTTGACAATGTTGTTGTATGGCGTTTAACGTCATTTTCAGCATAATATAGGCTATACATGTCGGCCAAAGTAACTGGTGGAGAAAGAACCTGGGAAGAACAACTGACCCACGTGAAGCTACTGGCAAGCTTCCTTACATACTGATACTGGCCAAGCGCGAGATTCGAACCTACACAGATAGAGGTGAGATGGAGTGATTGGTAACGGTGAGTGCTTTAAACCAGTGGGCCACTAATGACCCCCTTTTTTTTTTAGGACAAACAGGCGACGAAGCAAGTTCGCGGCCTGTCACGTCCACCGTACCTTGAAACTAAGGCAGGAACATTCATGACGTCATGTGGGAAAGAAAGTCTTCCCGATAAGGGAGTCCCCACATCCTGTAGGGATTAGGCGGTAACATGGAATTAGGAGGGTGGGGTGCGTGACTCGCTTTCAGGCATTTTACGTTCCTTGGCAGAGCCATGGAAATATCCCTCACCGGCTCTGACGGCTTCATAATGAACGTCTGGGATTTACGTTCAGGTTGTTTTGCAATCATTTTTCATTTTCTTTTCCCGGGGGGGGGGAGGTGTGTCCGGCGGCTTCTCCAACCCCGTGGCTCCACCTCTGATAATGCAAGACAAATATTGAAATTAGCGAATTTCTTTGAGTGACCTCATTAAGTACCGATAAAAACAAGGAAAAGGAGTTGATTTGTTTGAAAGTAACTGTGCACATTGTGAATGCTGAAGTACTTAAAAAAGTATGCATAATGCACAGTATACATACAATAATCAGCAATCATTCTCTGCAATTATGAAAAAGGGACACTTATTATACCTTATAACCTCAGAGTCAATTAAAGTCGATACTTAAAAATATATAAAAGCTTCCGAGCAACTCGTGGAGCTGACTCTGAAAAAAAGCTATTGCAGCTATAAGTAACATGTCGACAGAAGTGTGAGTCAAGACCTTGAGATCTGCAATCAAAATCGTATACAACTTTAAGACTTAGAAAATCTGACTCAGGAAAATGTTAGGAGTATTTTTTTTATATATATAATTTTTTTTGGCTTTACAACTAAACACGTGTGACTCACTTCATCATGTAGTATTAATAAGAAATTTTCATCGAACGACAAGATTGCAGAAAAATGAGAATAATTCCAATTAAAGATACAAATAAAACCTGGCTAATGATTTTTGCGGAAAGCATGATGTTATATCCCCAACCCCTATTTATCATGTTCGTTCAGGCAGTCAAGGGATATTGTGACTATTTCCTCTGACAAGGTGCTAAAAAAACAATATGGGCCCTATGCATAATTAAATTCCTTTTTTTATATAACAAATTGGCATGCTTCTTATTACCTCTCAACCATCTAGATTTTAGGGCATTTACGTCCGTAGCAGACATAAATAATCATGCCAGCCAAGTTGTCCGTTCATCTAAAACCCAAGTTCAATTTCATGTGCTTTAACTGTAGAAAGTAGTCAACAAATATATAAATATATTTCCGAGCCAAACATAAAGTGAATGTAAACCAAATTACAAATTTTGATCCTGTGTGAATTATCAACACAAGGCTCATGCTAATTACGCTCGTGCCCTCTACATTAAAAACTGTGTCTGCTTGTTTTTGGGGTGAGGTGACAATGACACAGTCAATCAAATCGCAGAAATAGCCAAGGTAGTCAGAACATATTATTTTTTTTCTTCTTCTGGAGAACAAAATGTATTTATGTCATTCATTGCGCAAACATACTTCTGAGGTATAGTTTTGTCTCGCATAAGTAACAGATTTGGTCCGAATAAATAATGTTCCTCATAGTTCAACAAGAGTTTTTTACATATGGGTATTTTGAGGTTGTTTTCATTTCCTGGAGAAAAAGAGTATTTCCTTCTTTGACCGTCCGACTGGCTGTGATTAAGAAATGTTTGCTAATCTACTAGGCCCGTATGACGAAAATAAAATAGTTTGACTGCCAAATTTGGACTGACTTTCGCAGCTTGCCACGCAAACCTATTATTTATATTTTTTTTAGGTAATCAGTTTGGGATTAATTGGCATCCGTATGATCCAGTTCTGTATTATCGCGGGCCCTATATTGTCACGGAAAACGGATTTCCCTATTAATTTTGGACATGTGCCGTCTGGCGGTTGTTTATAGATGTAAAGTTGTAGCCGGTAAGGATGCAAATATCTTATTGAACAATTTACTCTAAAATATCATTTTTAAAAAAAAAATAAGTTAAAATTAAAAAAAAGGAACATCACTTTTTGTGAAATGAAAGAGTAGATTCGCAAGAAAGAAATCCAATGGTATTTGACACACTTGGAGTTTCTGAAGTTGCTTTTTGGATGAACGTACATCAAGAACCTTCTGAAGAAGTTTTGCTAAATTTTGATCAAAATCATGTAGCGCGTGCGTATCATCGGTTGAAGACATTCATGGAGCGTGATCAGAATGTTGATTCTGGTTTGCAAATATCTCCGCGGGATTTCACAACGTTGTATCCAATCTATTACTTTTCGTTGGAACATTTAGATTTATTCATGCAATCTGCCGTTGATATACACTTCCGATCTTGTGTAGCTCGACTACCCGCTGGTGGTTACGGAGCAATCGCTGTCATACTTTCAGACAAAAGTGGAACGATTTGTTTATGTGTCTGTCTGTGTGTGTGTGTGATCTGGATTTTTAACGTAGCTTTAACAATTTGTCAGTCATATTGCTACTATGTCTGCAGTGTGACAGTTTATAGTGATGTCTAGCACTGGAGCATAATGCCGCAGACATGTAGCATGATGTCCCACCCAGTCACATTATCCTGACACCAAGTCGACCAGTCCTAACACTAACCTCTTAATGCTGAGCGCCTAGTTAGGAAGCTGTTAGTACCATTTTTTTGGTAAGTCTTTAGTATGACTCGGCTGGGGATCGAACCTACGACCTACCGCATCCGAGGCTCACGCTCTAACCACGAGGCCACCGGACCGGTCGTAACGATTTGTGTTTCAGCTGCAACAACAATTGCAGGTTTTCTCAACATTATTGTGAAGAAAATATCAACATGCACAAATACAAAATTGCATGAATATATAATAAAACTACATACAGCAACAACAGCGTATTCTAAATTGTCTTTGTTAATATCTCCAGGCCTTTACGATGGAATAATTTCAGACGCCGAGTTTGCAGAGTTGATTAAAATTTACCGTGAAGGCACTTCACAAGATCAGAATAATCAGGATTTAGAAAATAACAATAACAATAATAATGTCAACTCCGAACGAATTAATGCAACATATTGTCGCTAATACAACTCCGTTAAAAACCACAACGATATCAGCAAGTTCCACTAATCCTGAATTTAGTGTTAAATTTCCAACCGCAATTCGCGCAAATAAAATAGCATTCGCACCTTTACGAGTATATTATAGTTGGCCAAATATTCAATCAAAATCAGCAAATAATTCACTTGTATTTGCAAAATAAAAATAAACCAGATCGAACTCACGATTGACAAGTTGTCGGTGTACCCACAGGCACTCATCAAATTGAACAAATCAACGGTGAATTTCAGCGCAGAATCCAAAATAGCTACCACTGTTCATGAACCAACATTATCAGCCGCGATATGAAAAAAAAATCGCAAGATTACGTTGTAGATATATACCAATCATCAACCAGATCCGTATTAGGATCGCCAGAAATTCCGCTGGTTTATCAAGGACCATCCGAACCAAAACTTGCTGAATTCATCACAGATTAAAAAAAATAGTTATAAAACTTCCAGAGTATCGAAAAGAAACACAATGGAATACGGAAACTAATTTCATTGCGTCTGATGGTACAAGGCTTTCTATAATTAGATTTGGTTCTACTTACTATGCGGACGAGGATGATGAATTTGTCAAACAAGAAATTGATGTATATTACGGCGATATCAAGTGAGAATGTAAACATATGCACAATCAACTGCAAAATGTATTTTAAGCGTCACACAATATTACAGCGACGATATAAAACAGTAGATCATCGCAACAATACAACATTTAAATCAGGTTATATCCGACCCTGAGCTTGCCAATTAAAACTGACTTCGGAAATGTAATTTACCGTGGTGATCATATATCTAATGTCTCAACACTTAAGCAATTATTCCTAAAAGCATATACAATCACAGAAGAACAATTGCTAACCTTTATAGTACCAGGATTTGCCGCTGATTAGTTGAAGAAATCTTATCATTATATATTTTCCTAAAATCGTCGAGTTATGGCAAAAATAACCCCGCTATTAAATATTATCAAACATAACAATGATATATACGGTGGAGGTCATCATATTTCACCAGGTGTTGTAAATATATAAACGATCGCAGTCAATCTTGTATGTGATGTAATTTATGTCAGTTATCAAATTGATCTTGAAAACTCCAGTCAGGCTCAACAAGGATATATTTTATATACATTGACTCCTCAAGATGCCCCTGGATTTTTTATTGTACTAGAACCTGTCAATCCGGTTTATCTGTGCTGTCATAATCCGCTAGTATCATGAATAAATTTCAAACTTACTGACCAATCCAGGTACTTGCTTGATTTAAGGCATGAAGTTTTCAGTTTGAATCTGTATGTTAGATCTTAGTGATTTTAAGATCATAGTACTCAAAATAATAAAATCTCATCGAAAAAAAATACAAATTACATAATAATGATTTCACCTTTGAAAGCCAAGAAACAAATAAATATATTATAACAGAATTTAATTTTACTGATTCTCATCCAGATTTCAGGTAAATGTTACTCAACTTTGACAAGGTCAAGGCAGTCAGATTTTATAATTTGATAGGTTGATATGGTACTTGTAATTGTGAAAATCAATCACATTGTAAAAATAAATATTATTATCACAATAAAAATAAATATGATCAGAATAAATATTATGATATTTTTCATCACTGATTCTCGATTTCGATGGGGTATATGGTTGTTGTTGTTGTTGTAGGGTTTAACGCCATTTTTCAGCACAGGATAGGCTATACATGGCGGCCAGTATTAATGGTGGAGGAAGAACCCGTGAAAACCCCGGGAAGAACCACCGACCCACGAGAACCTACTGGCAAGCTTTCTCACATACCCACATTGGCCGAACCTGAGATTCGAACCCATGCAGACAGAGGTGAAATGGCATTGATCCGTAATGGTGATCGCTTTAGACCACTCGGTCATTCGGGGCCCCCTGGGTATATGGTATTTAAAGTAATAATTATAGGACTAATTTTATAATTTGATGGGTATATGGTACTTAATGAAAATCATTCAGATTTTGTAATTTGATTGGGTATATGGTACTTAATGAAAATCATTCAGATTTTGTAATTTGATTGGGTATATGGTACTTAATGAAAATCATTCAGATTTTGTAATTTGATTGGGTATATGGTACTTAATGAAAATCATTCAGATTTTGTAATTTGATTGGGTATATGGTACTTAATGAAAATCATTCAGATTTTGTAATTTGATTGGGTATATGGTACTTAATGAAAATCATTCAGATTTTGTAATTTGATTGGGTATATGGTACTGAAAATAATGAAAATCTTACTGAAAGCAGAAAATTACATAAATACTATTATCAAAATAAATATAACAATCTGAATTCCTTGACAAAGTCAAGGATATATACTATTATCACAATAAATATTAGAATCCGAATAAATTTTATTATCAAAATAAAAAATAAAAATCGTATTCTTCACTAATTATCGAATTTGATGGGGGTAAATGTTACTAAAAATAATAATTATAGGACTGATTTCATAATTTGATGGGGTAAATGACACTAAAATAATGAAAATCTTACTGAAAACTAAAATTGCATAATAAATAGTATAATCTGAATAAATATTATAATCGGAATAAATATTATAATCGGAATAAATATTATAATCTGAATAAATATTATCATAATAAAAATAAATATTAATCCCTTGACAAAGTCAAGGATAATTATTCATTTTCACAATCACTAGCGACAGGGACTCCAGTTGCCATAACTTCATAACTTTCATTGTCATTGCCTTCACTTTCACAATCCCCTTTAATGACGTTGTTACTACAGTCACTGACAGCGCATTCACTTTCATAATCATTAATAACTTTGTCACTGTTTTATTTTTCACGATCTGATATAATGTTTCTTAATTGACTTATACGAGTGTTAATAGTCTTTTTTGTTTATTCGTGAGATAATTCTCATCTAATTTTTTCAACTTCTTTATCTTTGAACGTAACCAAGGATTGGAACATAGCTTGTTGAATGAGCTGAATGAATCTATACTCTTTTGGTAATGTATATCTGTCTTCAGATAATTTGCGCTGTTGTAATGATTCAAAATCAAAATTGTTAAAGGATTCATTTCATCATATACTTTGATATCGTCATGTCTAATTGCAGAAATAATAGCATTAATATTTTCGTAGTTCATTATATAACAAATATATATTTAAAATACACATATTTACTCCAAACAATACCCATGTGAACTCTTAGATTGCCAAACGACATTCTAGCAAGTTCAGAGGGCAGGAAATATATACAGTAAATCTTAGATCTATGGACTGCACAACATTAACTTAATTAACCTAATTCTATGAACTGCACAACATACAATCTAATTATAATACTTAATTATATGGACTGCACAACTTAACTTAATTAACTTAGTTCTATGAACTCCACACCACTTACTGAATTAAGTTAATTCTATGGACTGCACAACATAGAATCTTATTCTATAACTTAATTTTATGGACTGCACACCACTAACTTATTCTATAACTTAATTATATAGACGGCATAATATCTATGCATTATAACCGGTATTTTGGAAATTAATATTTATTTTGTATAGTATTTTTACCGAAATTCCACCAACAGTAGAAGCCTCAAAATGGAAAGATAACCGTTTTATCATAATTATTTGAACACACATTATATACGTTCAACACTTCTGCACGCCCTCCCCCAAAGTCAACCCCGAGAGAGTGAAAAGAGCACCCGCCACGTGGTGACATGGTGGGAAGTTGTGCTTGGCTGTTGAATATCGAACATTTAGGAAAACCCGTATTATAAACGGGTCCTATGCTATATAAGCTAACTAATACTTGAAAATTGAAAAGAAGCTCACGCAATGGGCGTGGCTTTTTAATTGTTTATATTTTTCTTTTTTATTAGCTATTATCGCTGACAAAATCTAGTGGAAGCAAGAAACCTGAAAGATTCATAAAAATAAGGATGATGTGTCTCAAAAACCAACCATAAGACATTATTTATCAGTAAATATAAATTATTTATAAGTTTACAGGTCCTACCATCGCTTATATAAGCCTGAACTTAGTCCAATGACTTTCACTGACATTGAATTTCTTTGTCTTACAATATAGTAATTGATGTTAATTTTTTCTGTCTTACGATTGAGTTATACACTGAATTAAGATACCTTTGTTTGTATTTCTTTGAAAATACCAATTTGGTTATATTATATGCAACACGATGGAAAAAATAATCATTTAACAACGAATACTGTTACAAAATACAGGCGAGATAACTTTTTAATCGATCTGTCATTTACCTGACATTTATCTCTCTTCATCTGTTTGTATCTAACACAATAAAGCGATACTTAAATGTAATTTGTTGTTTATATTTCTTCGAAAACGCCGATATGGTAATATTATTTGGACACGTTGTACCGAAGGTATGCAAATATCACAATATTTGCCAGCTGTATTCATTGACTGAAATATTATTTCTTCACCAGTCTCCACGTTCAGAGATTTAACAATCATATTATATTTCCCAGCATTTCCAAATTTGCAATTCTTGATTTGTGTAACAGCTCTTAAATTAATTAAATATTTTTTTTTTTGGATTTGAAATAATATGATAGATCGTAAAGACTCGTAAATAAACTTCTGACAAAGATATTTTTTCTTTGCAGCACTAAACATGAGATAACCAACATTAGTAACAAAACTTACTGGTTTTTTTAGTCGGCAGTTCATGTTGATAACATCACGAGATGCTTCGTAATTTTCGATAATGGGATGTTTTACAAACTCATTTTGCTCCATTTTATATAATAGCATTATTTGTCTAAATCATTATTTTGAAAATCTGGCGAGATAGTCTTCAGAGTTTATTATAACCTTATCGTTGTCTGTGTTATTTTTTTATCATGATGTCGTTTCAGCTCTCTGTATTTTTTACCATCACGTTTCACACACAACTGCGTTTCTCCTCGAGCCCCAACACCACACTTCAAACACGGTTTTGGTCCGTAACTCCCTCTTCGTACTCTTTGAAAGTGAAGTCCTCAGAATTCATTGATGCAGGCTTTGTTACAGGGAGTTGCTGAACCTATCATTAGCCAACTACAATTATTCTTTGTTTTATTCATTATGTATATAATTATATTTCAATTTAAATATATATTTGTCTTAATTATGATAATGGAAGAATTTGAGAGACTATCTACAATCGAATCTTCTAAAGCTTGATTCGATCTTGACAGAAGAACCCCTGACATGCCGAGGAGAGCTCTGGTTGATCTGACGAAAACTCTGATAAAAAGTATTCATGACGCCAAGAAAGAATTTCGCGATGATAGCGCATCTCATGTGTGGTCAACATTCAGAATTATGCATAACACCAAAGGTGACTCTGAAGTTGTTATGGATGATACAATGAATAACCAGTGAGCAGCGATGATTATTAATTATCTCGACAATCAAAGATTTTTTTAGAGTAAATTTTTTTTGTAGCGTTAGATACCACGGAAGACGACACATGGATTATCCGTGACAAACGTGACCCTGTCCTTTTTCACACTGAAAATATTCTACGTTAAATAAAAATTCCAAACCATTGATGTTGGCTGGTATTGACAAACCGTATTATGAACGAGCGTACCATGTGACCGCATTTATTTATGCAATATAAACGCTAAATCACAAACCTAGCGTTAATGATTTCAAACCAATGAAATTTTCTTCCTCATCTTTATTAATGCTAAATTGTGGAGCCGAGGGAATTACAGAACAGTTCACAAACGCGATACGTGGAAATAAGCTAACAGATATACGACGCGAAAAAATAAATAAGTGGGCAGAATCAGTCAAGGAAAAAGGAGCTACAATAAATGATGTTGCTGAATTAGGAAAGAAATTAAAATTCACAATACTAGTAAAAATAGTAAAAAGAGAGATTTCGTACGAATCGAAATATAAATCGAAAGGATATTCGATTGAAATTACTAATCATAATGCGCATGTGTGGACTAATGCTACAACAATATTTCCATTAAATCGAACTGTTAAATTTTATAACGGTGATATATTTGATTTTATTAACGAAATAAGTAAGAATGATCCTGTATCAGTATGGTTATTTCAGAGTTCCAATGATGGAAACAATGATCAGTTTGTACGACCTAATGAAATTATTTATCGTACATAATCTCTCCACGAAGAAATGAATGATCTTGCGTCAAAATACACCCGTGACCATATCATGAATGAAAAGTTGCTCATTAATTGCTTTACGATTCCATCAGTCGCGGCTCATTTTGCTAGAGAGACAAATTCTTGAAAGCCTACGAGGTTTGATTTTCTCGATGATATAATATAGAGTTGTGTCGAATACAGACACGGTGGATTATGGAATACCAGATACATTTATAAAGTTATTATCTCGGTTGAAATTTTTGCATGTTATTCCGGAAGTTTTCTTGGAATGGGAGAGTGTTCGAAATATCTTAACAGATATGGACATCCAACCCATGAAATGGCCAGAGTATCGATAAACGGACATTACCAGGTTTTGACCTGAAGGATTCTCTTACATCGAGTCATTTAAGTTTACCGAAGATCTCCATATGATTTGTTTGTCTGGTTTGGCAAACACTTTTCAGAAAAAATGTGGGCACCAATAGTTTTATTACGATATATACTTCATGAAAAAAGTGAAGCAATTATATGATATAGTTCGCATAAACAAGTGTGGTTACTGCAGCAAAAGAAATATTCTGATGATGAAAATCCTGATAAAACTGATTTCGAGAATAATTATAACAAAAGATGTTGGCAGACAAATAATTGGTAAATTTACCCAACGAGGATCATATGGTCATAAACGACATTGTCCAAGATTAATTATAGATGATTGTGAACTAGATTTAATAATTGCTGGTACAACGAAGAGAAACATATTTATAGGTTGTGAAACAGTTTTCTAACCAAATGGAACTAAATTAAGTACAAGTGTGAGTTATATTGATGGTGACTCACCTCAGTTTACTCATTTAAGATCTTTAATACTCGCGTACGTTTCGATAAATCTATTATTGATGGTGAACATATTTTGTGATGCTGCAGTTATAGTTCCTACAAATTCATTTTATATCAGTAAAGAAATACATGATTGCTAGAACAACTGCATATAGACGTTGATGCATCATGGAGAATAAAACAAGAAAAAATAGTTATTCTGAATCTGCTGACGTTGAAATCAAAGATATTTATTACAAAAATAATAACTTATCAAAATTATCATCAGCACCATCTGTATGTGTTTCTGTGAACAGACATGACTGTGTATCTAAACGGAGCAGGTAGTTCTAGTAAAACAACACGTGTGATCGAATTATTTCGTCAAAGTTCTTCAAACTCTATTGATATGCTTGTTTTGACATCTACACATAGACTCGCCAGAGAAATGAACGAACGAGGAGTAAGATCAAATACTTATCACAGCTTCTTCCGACGGAATGTAGACGCATGGACTACTGAAAGAATGAGTGAGAAATATATTCCAAGGATTTTCATTTGGGATGAAATATGTACAGTGCCGCTAGAAACACTGGAAAAAATATCTCTTGATTGTCTGTTGTTGAAAAATACTGCTGTGATAATGTGTGGCGATCATGGTCAACCACCACCTTTTGTTTGATTGTCTCCACACGAAAGGCTAAAAACATTTGTAGATTATAATGAGGAAATAACTGATGATCATAGAACGCTTCATCCAGAATTAACAGAGCTTAAAAAATTAATCAGACTGCAAACAGATAAAATTCAGTGTGAAATAATGCGTGTGATAATTTCAGAAAATCCTATGAACACATTTCTGCAAGTATGGAGACCAGATCGTTTGATAGTTGCAAGTAGAAAGATAGTTCGTGATACACTTCAACAACAATTATTTCTGTCACTTAAAGAAAAGTTTTCAAATCTACATGTACCATTGTGTTATCGTCCAGCAGATACTTGATGGCAAAATATCGACGTTGAAATTCCAGGTTCCTTGTCGTCAAGGAAACAAAATTTTGTGTTAAATGATATTGTTTAGTTCAAGTCAGTGTTGGTGGGAGCGCATTAGCAATGGAAAAAACGCCATAGACGCTAGGATATGCTATAAAGATTCATTCGTCGCAAGAATTAACTATTTCGGATACTAACATTTTCATTGTTGATGATCGTATTGAGTGGTCAAATTCAGTTTATCTCGTAGTGTATTGAGTTAGAAGAATATGCTGAATTTATCATGACATTCAAACAACAACAGAATAATAACTGTGCGAGCTGTAACGCAGTTTTGTTGTGGCAGTATTCGAATGATAATCCAGACAGTTTACCGTTGATAGAATTGATAGTAGTCGTGGTCACACAAGCGAAAATGTGATGCTGACCTGTCTTGAGTGTAATCGACGTAAAGGTGCTGACACCCTGGCGCTAGTTCACAAAAGTGAATGGGGTCGTATTGTATATCTTCATGAATTACTTATAATTGTTCACGTACAAATCCACGTTGAGGAGCAGTTGAATCTAATAAATAGCAGGTGTTCCCGTGGATCTTACCACACTGGAAATGTTATGTGTCGTAATACTTCAAATAGGATCAGTTGCTCTTTTTTACCACCTTAAAGTTCACCAGGTTCATATAAAAATTCTATAGTCACATTACCTAGTACAGTTTGTTTTTAAAAGTCATGTCGTTGTATTGGGATGTGTGGTTTTCTGTAATTGCATTAATGGGTTTCATAGAAATCGCACGAGTAATTTCATATTTAAAGCAGCAATCACACTTGGTAGTCCTGCAACCCATTAATGAAATCTCTTGTCTTTCTGAATTATTTCATTCGCATACTGACATCCAAATAACCGCTCAGCAAGTGTTCGATTGAATCGTTCAACAATTGCCTGATCACGACGAATTGCGGTATTTCCTCGTCTAATTTGACGTTATGTTTTTTTTCTCCATCAGAGATGATACTGCATGAAATTATTTGCCAGAATCAATCTGTAGCAACTGTGTTTATCGTAGATCACCTTGTGGTCCGGATCTTCGTTGATAAATTCGCTCAAAAGCAAATACAACTTCAGCGGCTGTTTAAGTTTATAGTGGTTCCGCTTCTTTATATCTACTTGCAACGTCAACGACAGTCAACGCGTATTTGTATGTGCGTGATAGACGTCTTCGAATTTTATTGGTATCGTGTTGTAAAAACAAAATATCTGCTTGATGAACTTCATTTGGAGCGCTGACATCAAAATGTGAATACTGACTTTGATTAGGTGGTGGTGGATAAAATTTGCCATATTGCCTGTCGTGCAAAACACTTTGCAGCAACAGAACGTGTGACATTTGCTACATCAGCAAGTTTACTAATCGCTGCTCTACCTTTCCAATATCCTCTTGGGCTATAATAAAATCGATTCAATTACAATAATTATCGGTTAATTAATTAACAGCTCCTAATGCTATTTTACTTTTCATCACAGATCTTACTAACCAATTTGATAATGATTCTCTGAAAGATTTATGTTTTCTAGAATTTAACGAGTGTATCAACTTCACATCTGCAATATGTCGTTGTTATAAACCTTTATTTTTATACGCTATATCATGATCAATCGTATTTATTGGATACTCTCCATGTCTTGGTGGATATTTTTTATCAAGCCGGATATCAAGTCGAGTTCCAGGACAGCACTAATTATATCTAGAAAGACGTTTTTCTCCCAATGAAGCAGCAATATCACCACCGATTTTATTATTAGAAATAAATTAATAGTTTTGTACCACATTTTACATATTTACCCGTAAGTGTGCGTTTTTATTTTTTGTTATTATTGTTGTTAATCCACTTGTGGGGGTGGATGCTCTGTATCGAACACAATATAGATTCATAGTATTTATTATATTCATACAACATGGATATCATTGATTTCTCAGCTACACGAAAACAAGAGCCAGTCAATAATCATTCAACTCTACGAAATTCTATCAGAGCAATTATCATAGGTCCATCAGGGTCTTGTAAGACTCAGTTATTGCTAATAATGAGATGGCTCAAATGGGATAAGTTGTATTTAGTAGCTGCATCCGGAGATGATTAGAGATGCTACGAGGTGCTAAAAGATTTAACGAAAATGCAGAATTGTTGGACGAGGACGGCAATGATATTATTGATTTTATCACCGATATTGATGAAGCCCCATCTGTTAAGCAGCAGAGGGAGTGAGCCGACCAACACTGAATTTTTAAAAAATGTAGATGAATTTTAAAAAATGTTCAACTGATGATCCTCCTGGCGCTACTGGAAGTGGTTTAGGAAGTGGTCTTGTTGATTGTCCTAACAAGATTATTTCTGACGTATCGCGACTAGAAATTCTGATTGGAGGAAAGCATGCAGGAAATAATTCTTCAGAAATCGTTAATGAAATATCTGATATTTGTCAAAGATTATTTACTGGCAGCGTCATGGATATTAATGTTTATAAATCTGTCATTAATGAACTCATCGATGATTATTATAGCGACTAGGTTATACGATTAGGTAAATAAGTAACAAATAAGATGATCATGCATTATGCTCAACGTGGACCAACCACGGTTAGAGTAATAAACTCGCGATTACCGGCCTATAAAGCAATTTACGGAGATGGACTTGGGGATGTTGTTCAAGGTTTATTTACAAGGGTAGCCCCAAAAGCAATACCAATTGCAAAACAATTAGGAATGAAATCTATTGATATTATTCGTGGGAAAATTCCTAGCGTGATTGATAATCTTGCTAGTAAAGCATTCTCATCAAGGAAAGACTAGCACGATTAATACACAGACCGAAAGCGGTCCAACCACAACCACCAGTGAAATTGCTTAGCACCGATGTTATGCTTGCAAATGTCAGTAAGGTAATACACCAGGCCGCAAATTAAAAACTATCAGAATTGGCTGAAGAAGCAGAAAGAAATATAACCTCAAGTTTAATAGCAGGAAGTGGTCTTTATAGACGATCATGATTTAGATCATGGCGATTATAATAAAATGTTTAAACGTATATCCGATCCACCATTTGACATGGACGCGCTAGTTCTTAAAGATGAATCTGTGCATGATTATGAGCATTATTCTTACGACGCACGAGAAGCAGATCGGCGTGGACGAATTGAATTACAAGTTCAAGATACAGGCAGATATATTTTTTACCCGTGAAGCATTTATCGAAGTAGAAGGTACAATTACAAAAACAGATGGTTCTAATTACGCAGAAGTAGATGTAGTTGGTTATGTTATTAATGGCATTATTTGATAGTGCCGCGTACATGATTGATGGAAAGAATATTGAAAATATTCAAAAAGACTTTGATGTTGCCACAACGATATTAGGTTTAGCAAGGTATTCAGATGATTGTGCAAGATCAGCCGGTTTGTCAATGATGTTTGTTCAAGACAATACTGATGATGCTAGTTACCATCAATACACTAAAATACGGACACCACGAAATACTGCATCTGATCCACAACCAGATGATTTTGAACACACAGCTAGACCAGATATTTTTGATATTGTACTTGTAACAAAAGCTACTGATAATGATGCAATTTGTCGTTCTGTCGGTGATGCTGGTAAAGTAAAATTAACAAAACGTTCACTGTGGATGCCTGCAATGACTCCATCGCTTATTGAAGAAGAAAGATTAATTTCTTTTATGAATCAAGGTGGTAAATCGATATTATCATGGTTAAGCACAGATAGTGCTGAAAGCCCCGCCAATGAAACACTTACATGGCATATAGCATAACGGCAAGAAGTTTCTGCCCCAAGGCATATTTTCATTGCTTTACAAGATACTACACGATTAAATTCACAAACACCTTGTCATATGATATTTGACAAACTTGGTATCTCCGAGGTTTCCTTAAGAATAAACGGACATCAAGAACCATCTGAAGATATATCGATAAATCATGCCGATAATCATGCAGCACGTGCACATCATCATTTAACGACGTTTATGGGACGTGATCAAAACATAGACATTGGTTTGCAAATATCAGTTGGATTTTACAACATTATATCCTATCTATTATTTTTCTCTGGAACAGCTTGATTTAGCTAAACAATATGTCGTTCATATTCACTTTCGAGCTAAAATAGCCGCAGGAACTATTTCTAATTACAGAGCAGTTGCTGTTATTCTTAGTAATAATACGATGTTACTTGAAGGTGCTGCTGGATGAATGAGATTTGTTGATGCACCAGTGGAAAATGTGTAATATTTCTAACACGTAACTTAATCGCTCATCATATTAATAATGCCATATATGAACATTAATGTAAAAAAATCATCATTAGAATAGAATACCGGAACATAAATAACGTTAAAACAAAATCAAATCGCAGGTGGTCCAAATAAGATATCATTGTCTGAACGTCAATATAAACACTTTAATAAAGCTAAACTATCAAAGACCGGAGTTAGACTTGATCTTTCCGCGGCCGCTATTAAAAATATTGTTAAATCGGGTGGTATATTTCTGCTTCTCGCAGCTATTCCAGCATTAATTGCAGCCGCAGCTCCAGCCGTTGAAAAAAGCAGCTGCACTTGGTGCTGTTGGAACCGCCGCTGAAATGGCACTAAAGAAAGCAACAGGAAAAGGAATTAAAAGAAGGTCGTGGTCTAAGTTTACCAGGAACAACACCACGCCAGACATAAAACGCATTCTTCCAATGTCAAATTTTGATTTACTTGATGCTACTACACGATTAAATATAAAAAATTTCAGAGGTGTTTTTATGCGTGACCAATTACCGGATCATTCAAATAATATTGAAACTGGGATTATTAATCTCGATACAAGTTCAGGTCCAGGTACTCATTGGGTTGTATACGCGATTGATCCACGTGGAATTGTTTATTTTGATTCGTACGAATTAGCGCTACCAAAAGAATTTTTTAAATATATAAACACAATAAACATTCCAATTTTATATTCAACATTACCAACACAAACAATAATAGATCCGCCAATATGTGGTCGTGAAATAATATCTGTACTTGACGCTATATCAAAATCTTCTGACGCACCTCATAAAGCTGTGCATATGTATACAAGTAACCATTTAAACAGATCTTAATTTAATAATGGTTGATATTTATGGAAGATCTTCTCGCACCACTAAAAAGCGGGTTGATATTGATTTGTCAAAATACGCGACTAAAGATGATCTTGATGACCTCATGAATCTTTCTGGAGTTGATCCAGATGAGGTTGTTATTTTACAAGATAAATACGGTGTTTTAAAGACCAGTAATATTAAATGGAGTGACATAGACGAGTTCTTGGCGCCACCATGGATAATATTCCTGTGTTTACTGAAAGCGGAAGATCCAAAGACTCAAGTATATAAATTGCATCCATTAGAAACGAAATTCTTCGTCGTGTTGATAATCATTTAAATACAACCGGTGATACAATGACGGGTGAACTTAGCATGAACGGAAACAAGATAGTTGTTTTAAGAGATCTAACATCGGATGAAGATGCTGCAACAAAGAAATATGTAGATACCGTAGATGGTAAATTAACCGCGTTACAACTTGAGTATGAATCTCATTTAAGTACGATTTCTTTGGAAGTCCATTATCTGTTGCTATAAAACTCGCTGAAATTAACACAAAAATCAGAGAATTGAAATGATTAAAAAAATCTCTAAACGATGTTATTAGCGGAATTCCTGAAATCGTTAAAAGAATTAATCTGATTAAAATTCCCCATACAAAAATCATCAACAACACGTACGTGGTATCATCAGGATCAGCAACATGGTCACAACAAAATAAAAGTATAAAATATAAAATATACCGCAACAGTTACTAGTGTTTATCGATTATCTGTGTTTAGTAGTGCAATATTTGAGATATTTACTACGTATCCATGGCGTCATGAATCCGATAAGTTTTCTGGAACCGTGTACATTGTGTTAAAAAACAACGACGAAGAAATATTTATCTTGGAAGCATCTGATAAAAATTTAAACAGCGCAACTTTCTGGCGGTGTCTGAAATTTGTTGCTGAAACACCGCAATTAACTATTAAGTAAACATAATGAGTCTGTCTATGCCGACACAACGTTTTAGATATAATTAAGTGTATATATGGCAAAATAAATTAAAATCCATCGTTGATAAGTATATGATAAAAGTATTGTAAAAAAATACAATCGGCATATAATTGCTATTGATATACTTGTTTATTCAGCATCAGCTGCTATTGCTGTAGCCGGCGTATTATTATTAGCAATAATACTATTGTTAGTGATGGCACCAGTAATTATAACAATCTGTGTTTCATCTGCAACAACAATCGCCGAAATTCTTAATATTATTGCAAAAAAAAGATCATGCACGAATACGAAATTATACGATTCCACGGTAAAATTATATACAGCAACAGCGGCATATTCTAAAGTATCCTTGTTGATATTGGCAGACCTTAGCGATGGAATAATATCAGATACTGAGTTTGCCGAGATGACCAAAACTTATCATGATGGTATTGTTATTAATACATCTGCAGATTTTTTCAAATTCAACGAATTATAATTTCGATAATAATGCAGCACAAACTACATCAGCAAATTGCAACGAATACAACACCGCTAAAAACAACGATGATTTCAGTAAGCTCAAATAATCTAGAGTTTAATATTAACTTTCCAACTGCAATTCGTGCGAATGAGATTGCGCTTGCACAGTTACGGTTATATTACAGTTGGCCCAATATCAGATCAAAATCATTTGATGGATTACAAGCAAATAATTCGCTTGTATTTGCAAATAAAAATAAACCAGATGGATATGTAGATTGGCAAGTTGTTGGAATCCCAATAGGTAATTATCAGATTGAGCAAATTAATGATGAATTTTAGCGCAAAATCAAATCTCTAACTGGAAAAAAAAAATAGCTATTACAGTTCACAAACCAACATTATCGGCATCGATTGATATATATTCACCCGATTACGTCGTTGATATCTATCAATCATCGATAAGATATGTATTAGGATGGTCTGATATTCTGCCAGAATATAAAGGAATACCAGAACCAAAGTTAAATGATTTTATCAGAAATGAGGACAAATTCATAAACATTCCAAAATATCGAAATACCTTTTTGTTGCGTCGTATAGGAATACCAACATATTCTCTTTCATCTTCTGGTTTATTTAAATACACTATATCTGATGGTACTAAACGTGCTGAGTTATTAACGTCAATATCAGGAAAAGATGATAAAACTCTTATTCCGTATTTTGATCAACAAATTATCGAAGAATTTTCTGGCAATATCAAGCCTGAACACACACGCTTATTTAATAATCTACATAATTTATTTTCCAGTATCATACAAAAATTATAATAATGATGTAAAACAGTAGATTATTGAGACAATGAAACATTTAAATCAGGTTATACCTGATCTTGAGTTTACCAACTCGGTTATAATCGAGCGAGTATTAAAAAACGAAGTAGCATCAGTACATAAAATCAACAACGTAGAAATTGTATGTAGACTTTAAAAAATATTTCTTCATTACTGTAAAATAACTGAAGCAGAATTACCAGACTTTGTAATACCAGTGCTTGACACATATAAACTAAAGAAATCACTCAACGATCTTGCTAATGAAAACTTTCCTAAAATTGTTACGTCATGGGTAAAAACAGCCCCATCAGCAGCTATTCTCAGACAAGACAATGATTTATACGGCGGCGGCAGACATATTTCACCAGGAATTGACAATATAACTGGACCGATCGCGGTCAGTCGTGTATATGATGTAATTTATGGCAGCTTTCAAATAGATCTTGAAAAATCTAGCCAAGCTTAACAAGGATATATTCTTTATACATTTACTCCGCAAGTACCTCCTGGATATTTAATCGTGCAAGAATCGATCAATCATGTTTATCTACGCGCTCATAATAATCCATTATCAAGAATTAATTTTAAACTTACAGATCAAAACGGACATTTGCTTGATTTAAGGAGCGCAATTCTTAATATAAGTCTGTATGTAAAATCCTGAACGTAAGAGATTTTTAATCGGCGAATTTCGCAAAAACGTATTACATATTTATGATGTGGAAAATACTGGCATCTTATATATTATTATAGTGAAACCGATAGTTTCCCCACACATATAGAAGTCTTGGATTAACAAAATAACTGTTATTTAACCCCGATATAAAAAACATCAAAATAGCGGTTAAAAAATCTTAAGATTTTTTAATAATCATGGGGAAAAAACGAAATGAATAATCATGGAAAAATAATTATGGAAACATTAACATAGATATAAACATAGAAATAAACATAGAAAAATAAACGCAAAGTAAAACACCGTGTAACACGCGCCGTGCTTGTCACTGTGTTGATTATTTTTTCTATGTTTATTTCTATATAATATTGAATTAACTCGTTTTGTATAAGATTTGGGAACATGCAAGTGAACAAAAAAGATTTCCTGCAGGTCTTGCTGGAACAGTCAAAGGTAAACATCTTACTGAGAAAATAAACATAATTAATGAAGAAATTAAAATTATACGAAAAATAAAGAGCGAAACAAAGAAAAAACTACAAAGAGTAAAAAAAAAAATCTTGCTGATTTATCTAGTAAAACCCTGGAAAATATCGAATTAAATAAATATATAAAAATGAATGCGCGGATATTGAAAAACTTAAAATTCGCTTTGATGAATATGGAAACATTAAGAAAGACCTCACTGATAATTTTAAAAAAAACTTAAAGATTGCTCCGATGAAAAGTTTGAAATGGACCTTAATGAAAAATTTAAAAAATTCAACATTCGCTCCGAGCATAATATAATGATAAACGATAAACTTGAAACAGTATTTAAAACCGCGTAAACGAGCTAACAAATCTCAATGAAGCGAGAGAAAAAAAAACTTGAAATGGATATTAATGTCCGCGAAGATAAATTAATAAATCTTGATGCAACAAACCCTGAACATGGATATGTTACAAACCTAAAAATCTCTGATCTTCTATGACATCATTAAAGATTTTATCGTCGTCACCGTCGCCTATCATGTTTCTAAGCATAGCTGCACGAGAATTAGTCTTTTTCTCTTCTTCACATCCTTCACCTATAATTTTCTTGACGTTTTATACTTTATAAGCAAGACTAGTAATTCTATGAAAATTTTCATCGCTTATATAAGTTATTGACATTTTCAATGCATCAATAATTATTGATATGATACGATATTCATTTGGTAATGTGCGCGGGTTATGCGTTCTTGATATTTCCACTGATTTGTATGCATTAGAAATAAATTCAGGTGTAAGTATTTTGCATGTTGGAAGCAATATATTTTCGTTTCTTAAGATTGTGATCTCATTAATTATATCAGCAATATTTTCCTTATTCATATACCATAAACCGAAGTTTGGTTACCGCAACCAGATGAGTTTAATATGTCCAAAATTAAAGACGATTATCCTGATTTTAACGAGGATGAAATTAACGAGGTTTTCAATAATACATCTAAGGTTAGAAACGTAGAGGATGAAAAAATTGCGAAAGATCTTGGTAGAAATATAATCAGTAATTTACTCAAGGAGGATCATACGATTATAAACGACATTGTACAAGACCAATTACAGATAATGTTGAGTTAGATTTTATAATCGCTGATACAATAAATAAAAACAGGTTTGTAAGTAAAAACGATGTTAATTTATCAAATGGAAATAAACTAGGCACAATCGTTAGTTATATAGATGGTGAATCACCGCAATTTACTCATTTAAGATCTTCGATGCTCGCGTATGTTTCAATAAATCTATTATCATTGATAAGCAAGGTTTCTAAATCCGCCGTTAGAGTCGCTACGGATTCGTTTTACATCGACAAGAAAACTTCGGAATTATTGGAAAAATTAAATATCGGCACCGATGAATCATGGGGTAAATGGAGATTAAAGCGAGAAAATATAATTAATTATTCTGAATCCGCTGATGTTAAAATCAAGGATAATTACATAAAATCAGACAAAAATAATCTATCGATATTATCAACGACAAAGTTGTTACCGTCAATTTATGATCCTATACCGAGACATAAATCGGTTTATCTTAATGGATGCGAAGGTTCTGGTAAAACAACCTGTGTTACTGAGTTATTTCGGCAGAGTTTAACGAATAATGAGATGGTCGTTTTAACACATACACATAGACTTGCACAAAAAATGAACGAACGAGGAGTAAAATTACGTACTCATCATAGCTTCTTTCGATGGAACGGAGACGTATGTGCTTCTGATCGAATGGGTGAGAAATATATTCCAAGAATCATTACTTGGGATGAAATATGCACAGTATCACTGGGTTTTGTTTATATATAAAAAAAAATACTCTTGATTGGCTATTACTAAAGAATACAGCTGTTATAATGTGCGGCAATCATGGACAACCACCATTAGTATTTTGATCATCTCCACATGAATGGTTAAAGAATTGTGTGGATTATTACGAAGAAATAACCGATGATCATAGAGCACCCGATGTAATATTAAAAGAATTTAAACAATTAATCAGATTACAATCAAATAAAACCCAATGTGAAGTAGCGTGTTCAAAGATCTCAGAAACACCTATTAATGATTTTTGGAATTCATGGAAACCAGATGATTTGATAGTTGCAAGTAGAAGAACAGTGCATGATGCACTTCAACAGAAATTATTTCAGCTATAAAAAGAAAATTTCCAGAATTACGGGTACTGATGTGTTATAGACCAGCAAATACACGAAGACATAATATTCCCGTTGATATACCAGGATCATCAGAACAACGAAATCTTGTGTTAAATGATGTTGTTACAATTTTGTTGAAGATGCGTTAAAAAGGTTAAACCCCATGGGCATATGGATACGCAACGACAATTCGTTCATCACAAGGATTAACTATTCCTGATACAATTATTTGGATAGTTGATGATCGTATTGAATGGTCAAATTTAGTTTATCTTGCAGTGTCTAGAGTTAGAAATATGTCCCAATTAAGAAGAATTATACCAAATGAAGAAATAGATTACGCAAATAAAAACGAAGTTATCAATGAAATCAGCAACGATATGATAAGAAAAAAATTAACTAGTTATAAGCGGTATAACAGAAAGAAAAAAAAAATATAAATTTGATCTTGATGCTGAATTTATCATGACATTAAGACAACATCACGATAATTATTGTGCAATCTGTAACGCAATAATGTTGTGGAAGTATTCAAATAATAATCTAAAACAATTTACCGTGGATAGAATCAATAATAATCTTGGTCATACACGTGAAAACGTAGTGCTAGCCTGTCTTGAGTGCAATCGAGGTAAGGGAGCTAGTTAAATGAATACGGTGGTAACTGTGTATTTGTAGGAATTACTTGTAACTGTTTATGTACAAATCCACGTTGAGGAGCAGTTGAATCTAATCTGTATATTGCGGGTCTACCTGTAGATGTGATTACGCTAGAAATGTTATGTGTCGTAATACTCCAAATAGGATCAGTCGCTCTTTTTTTTACCACCTTGAAGTTCACCTGGTTCGTATAAATATCTTACGGTAACATTACCTAATACTGGCTGCGCTGAAAAATCACGTCGTTGTATTGGTATATTTTTTTTGGTAATCGCATTAACAGGTTTCATAGCAGTTGCACGAGTGATTTCATTATTTAATGCAGCTATTACACTTGGTAATCTTGCAACATATTCGCGAGATCTTGTATTATAAACCATTTCCTCTACATATTGATATCGAAATAACCGCTCAGCAAGTGTTCGATTAAATCGTTCAACAATCGCCTGATCACGAAGAATTGCTATACGTCCACGTCGTATTTTGACATTATGTCGCTTCATTAACGATTATACTGCACCAAGAAACTCTTTACCAGGGTCAACCTGTAATAGCTGTCGCCATTGTAAACCACCTTGTAGCATAGATCCTCGTTGATAAATTCGTTCAAACGCAGAAGCAACTTCAATTGTTATTTTTAGTTTATAACGGCTCTGCTTCTTTATATCTACTTGCAACGTCAGCAACGATTAATGCGTATTTGTATATGCGTAGATGTTTACCAATTTTAACAGCATCATGCGGTAAAAACAAAATATCCGCTTGATGAACTTCATTAGGAACACTGACATCAAAATGCGCGTATTTAATTTGTTTAGGTGGTGGTAAATAAATTTGCCATATTGATTATCGTGCTCACTATGCTGCTGCGGTGGCACGTGTAACATTTATTGCATCACCAAGTTTACTAATTGCTGCTTTACCTTTCCAATATCCATTTGGGCTATAATAAATCGATTCCATTATAATAATTGGTTGATTAATTACCAGCCCCAAGCAATAATTTAGTTTTCATCGCGGATTTTATTAACCAATTAGCGAGTGATTCTCTGACAGATTTATTTTTTTATGGAATTTAATGAATGAATTAACTTTACGTCTGCGAGATGTCGTTGTTCTATATCTGGATTCTTATAAACTATATCATGAGTATGACATGCTTGGTCAATCACGTTTATCGGATATTCACCAGATTTTGGTTGATTTTGGTTATCAAGTCGAATATCAAGTCTATTTCCAGGACCACAATACTTATACCCTGGGAGATGCTTTTCTTCTGGGTATTTAGCCCATGGAGTTCCTGACAATTTTCCTAACGAAGTTGCTATATCACCACCTATTTTTCTTTGCTCTGAGTTAATGGGATAAATTTATATTTATTTATGCCACATAGCGTACATTTGCCTGTTAGTGAATATCATTTATTTTTTGTCATGATTGTTGTTGCATTATATGTAGGAGTATGCGCGAGGCATTTTACACAATATAGATCCATATTATTTATTATATTTGTACAACATGGAATGTCATTGATTTTTCAGCGATACGAAAACAAGAATGTAGTAAAGATCATCCAGCACTACCAAATTCTATCAGAATGATAATAATAGGTCCATATGCGTCTGGTAAAACACGATTATTGCTTAATTTGATAATGAGATGGCTTAAATGGGATAAGTTATATTTAGTGGCACCTTCCGTAGATGATCAACGATGCTACGAGGTGCTTAACGATTTTAATGCTATTTTACAAATAACGCTAAACAGTTGGATGTTGAAAATGATGATATTATTGAGTTTATAACCGATATTGATAAAGCACCGTCTGCAAATGAGTTAGACAGATTTATTAAAAATCTAGTGGTGTATGACGATGTATTGTTGGACAAACAATCAAATCCAGCAAGAATATTTTCTCGAGGGAGACATAAGATCACTGATATAATTTATATTAATCAAAGATATACAGAAATTCCTACAGTAACAAGAGATAATTGTAATATTTTAACGGTGTCGACACATACACATTGAGAAATATTCAACAAACTTGTTGCAGCGGAGATAAGGATATAATTAAGTTTAGCAACTCCTTTTCACATGCGCAAGCTACATCACTCGGGTTTATAACGATAAATTTACATGACCCTAGATCAAGATATCGTATAGGTATTGATACAATATTCGGATAAAAAATAGTGGTAAATGAATAGCAGCTGAGGAGTGAGTGACCTCGAAACAAGTTCAGCATGGTAATTTATGTAGTATAATTTATGATATCAATATATATATATATATATATATATATATATATATATATATATATATATATATATATACACACACAACGAAACATAATGAAGTAAGTATATCAAAGCAGCCTCAATATGGCTAGAATGATTAAGTTTAACGTTATTTACGAGGTTTTAATAGTCTTTTTTTCACAAGGTTTATTTCGTGTTTTGGAACCTTCGGGGAAAAGGTCGGCTCACTCTCTCTGCTGCTTGTTATTATGTAAGGGTTTGGTCATCTGATGTAGTAGATGGGACTGACTAAAATTGAAAATCCCCCTCCATAGTAAATAAGCTAAATGTGTTGAAACCACCGGTAGCCATTGCCTAAGATGTAAAGTATTTAGCTTCTGAATAACCCTAACTGTGACAGTAGTCTATATGTTCGTGTGATTCTGTACAGGTTATGTATTATGGGGCGATGTGAAGCGGCGAATGAAAGGAAAGTACGCGCTACTTAAATTGGAATGCACTGTTGATGGAATAAGTTTATTTGACGAAACAAAGGACGAAATTGGAATTATAAGGATTAAATGATCATGGTTGGGTATTTATTGATGAGTAAATTTTACCTGATCACTCATATAGTTAACATAAAGTCTTCGGACTTTATTTCCTTTGTGAGTGATTAGGTTAAATTTACACATCGATAAATACCCAACTATGATCATTTAATCCATTATTAAGGGCTAATTTTAGCTTTGGAAATTCCCCCGATTATAAATAGACTGGGGGCTAATTTTAGTTTATTTATAAATAGATTGACGATCAATTTTAGTTATTACTTGTGTGGATGTTTAGAATCAAAATCATTTTCATTGTAATCCCATTATGTAGCTCAGAAATTTATCTATGCGCAGTTTGTAGTCTGATCATCATAAAGAAGATTAATGGAGTGGAGAGCTGTAAAGGGTAAGTCAAACAACCACTCATGTTATCTGCTAAATCATTAAATGCTTCGATTTCGAAAACTCTGACTCTCATTGTGATAGTGATATATATCTATTCGAGGATAAATCATACACAGTGTTGCCACTCTAACTTTTTGGAGAAACCTAGACCATTCACCAAAAAAAAAAACTAGAAAAAACCTAGATGCGTCAAACGTTTAATTGGGTATGCCATACACGTATACATAATAAATTGTTTTAAATCATGTAGACTGTTGTGTAATAATACATAGTGCATGTTATTATTTGGCCTACAAAATACATTAATAAGACTAATATAATAGCAAATTTTAGCACTTAGCAGCACAATACACATTTGCCAGCAGCCACCTCCGCTTGAACCGCTTTTATGACTAAAATAAAAATGGCCACTGCCAGACCACCACACGGCCCACACGCCAAAGTGTCAAACCAGTTGGTTGCCATGGCTTAGAAGTAAAAGAAGCCCAAAATAGTAAAAAGCCGACGTAATCATAGTCCAAACACTTAAAATGTAGGTGAATACTATTATATAATTTGAAGCTGCGCACAATTTATCAGTTGTACAGTTCGAAACTACTAAGTGAAAACGATGAAGCTATTTTACAGTTGTTAAAAAATTAAATCATGATTTCGATTAAAAAAACCCTAGACTATAAAAAAAACCCTAGACACCTAGATTGTGCCAAAAAATAGCTAGATCTAGGTGGAAAAACCTAGGAGTGGCAAAACTGATCATACAGCGTCTGACGTCAATACTCCACTTGGTCACGCCCATCAGCTACTGGTTCCCCACAGCCTAAGGCCAGGGATTACTAGAATTTAAAATACAGGAAAGTACTGTCGAGAAAGCTACGGTCATATAATACTGAAGGCTGTGTAGCTACGATGTCGTAGCCTCAACTTGATTTGTTGTGGTTGAGGCTACGAACTGATCCCATATCATGTAATAGAGCAAAAAAAAATCATCACTAAAATGAGAAAAAACAAACAGTGTAGAAATCAACTACATAAGTAAAATCATGTTGTGAAGGAAGTTTGGCTTATTTTGAATTTATTAAGCCCTTACATGATAAAATAAATTGGCATGGTTACTCTAACCCTATCCTGTCCGCCATGACAGATAACGCGAGACTCTCGTCGTGACCCCTTTTCTACGTAAGGCTTGCCAGACCATATTTTGGATATTCTACGCTATATTATTATCAGTCAAGTGCGAATAATCGCTTCTTGGTGGAATTTCAAAGTTGCCGATAAACCGTATTTACTTTTAATGCGCAGAATTTCTGACCCAAACGGCGCCAAATTTTTACTACAATTTGTTTACATTTCCAAATAAGGCGTCAATGTCCTTATATGGCACACAAACAAACGAGGCTGAGAACGGAAGTAATCATTATTTCAAACATCTGGATTGATCATTTCATTTGCTAGGTTAAATCATTTGATTTCATACTAGATCATTTGATTAATGTAATTTTGGCGGCGACGGCTGCCCATAGGAAGTACACCGATATATACACCGAGAACATGTAAGTACATGTATATTTTTGGTGTGTATTTCAGTTTATCAACGTATTTCGGTGACCCAGTGCCAATGGCCACCATTGTAAAAGTCAATAGCGATAGATAATTTTCGTCAGGAAGTTTCTTGGTGAGAGTTAAGGTGAAGAGTATTAAATAATCAGGATTGAATAGCCTTTGGTTTAAGAAAATTAGTGTTAATATTTAAAAGGACAATTTATATTTAATTTAAAATAAATAAATGCGCATACATGACCCATGTGACTTGTGCTGTTGTTAGTCCTACATGTAAGACCGTGATCTCTAGACGCCCAAAATATAAATACCATCGTCGAGGTCTTAACGTGTGTACTTCCATATCCGCCATTTTGAGCCCCTAGCCCCTCAAACCGGCACCTAATAACATTGTTCTTCCCGCATAATTACGAAGGTACGTCTCATTTTGTGCGTAAGAATATAATAATACATCACATTCTGTTGTGCATGTCAACCGCACGAGACCGAATGCGTACTTTTCTACTTGCTTTCTTCAAGTAAAACGTTTAAATTTCAACAATCTGTTATTCTTTCATAAACAAATAGATCGATCGATAAACAAACGCATAAATAAATGGATACACAAACAAGTAGAAACATTTAACAATTTTCAATTTTCATGGGCTGAAATCAATCATTTGGTTAATGTTCAAGTTAAAATGCTAATTGTTCATATATAATTTCATATTTCTAAAAGTATTTCAGGAATACTTCGTTTTGACATTCGACACAAAGTCATGTTCCGTTTTGCACGTGTTTCGTTTGAATACACTGAAGATGAAACATCTTTTTGAATGGTTATCACTTTCAGTATCATCCTACATCCATCATCTCCACAACAAATACAATATCTGACCATACTAATTAAACTGGTTTGTCAACTGTCTTTGGCACAAACACCAGTTGTCGCGAAAAGTATTTGTACATAAAAGTTCTGGCATAAAACACGTTATGAAATTGTAATTCGTAACTTATATTTTATCCCGAAAATCATCGTCTGGAAATACTCGTTCAAGATGACAAGCTTAGTGATATGATAAGACACACTTTTTAAAAATGTTAATATTGTCTGTTTGTAAAAAAAAATGCATTTCTATTTGATAGCAATATACTTGATTACGGTTCAGATTCACTATTCTGTCTTTCGATTAATGCAAGGGAACTTCCAGCCTTATTTTTATTTTCGTTCTATAGGGCACTTAATTTCAAGTTTAATCTATGTATTGTTTCGATGAAGTAAATGTCCTAATCGACAGTGAAATCAGATTATTATCTTGAATATACATGATGACTAATGTTGACAAAGGTTTGTTAGGACTCAAAATGTCGGCGCAAGGTGTGCGTGCATTGCATTGTGGGTATTTGTGTACTCAATCGTGACGTATGTGAAAACAAGCCATAGTCTGCAATGTAAATGGTGAGTACATAGTAACATTTCATAAATGCTGTAGTTTCGTCTCATCTGTCAGTGTATTAAAGACCTACCGAGAATAATACTCGCAATTTCTCCGTATATAAGTAATTTTCCTATCGATTTCATGCACGCATAACTCCATGTAACGTCGTTAAAAATTGCTTGACCCACTGCAGCCGCCACAGCATGGTGATTGTGAGTTCCAACTTTTTGATAGGCAACTTAACTCACAGGTACTCGTATTGTTACATACAATTTAATTATCATTCATATACTATAAATAATTATTACATGACTGATAGTTGAAATGCGGGTCCCGATTTGGATCATATTGGCGAGGCTCCCTGGACTTGCGTGTTGTGCCCCTGTGAAAACGGCATTTGGAATAAACTTTTAAACAAGTTTTATATGATATTGAACTTAAAATATTCTTTCATCACTTTAAAATTTCTCTCTTGCTCTCTGTATATATTTTTTTAAAATTACTACCGCATGGGGCCCATGTGAGCACGGGGCCCAAATGGGGCAGTTCAGCCCAGGTTAAATTGTACAACGATATGAGCTCCGGTGATTGGACTCGAGTTAGAATTAATTTTACTATATATTATCTGCATTTATTTTTCAGCACTGAACTTTATAATGTGTCCAAATGATAATAAATCATATCATGCCTTCAAAGATGAACTCACAACGAGGCTATTGTCATAGGTTATTCGGCATTTTTGTTGTCATTGAGAAGCTGGAATAAGAACAAGCTCAGTGTGTTGGGTCACATTTTCATTGTGGGTGTGTCTTTACTCAAATGCAATCAATTATACTCAAATACACTCCAATACATCATTTTGAATATTAAAATTATATTTTGTTATTAGTGTAATTTTGAAGAAAAAAAGTTATATTTGTCACATATTGATGTGTACAGTATTAATGTATTAATAATAATCTGTAACTTTCAGTATTTTACTGATCATGTGACGATGGATATAGTTCTCTAATGAAATATAGTTTAAACCTATAACTGAATCCATGTTAACTGATTTTGCTATTTACTACCTGTTTGTATTTCTTTGCATGTTAATATTCTTTGTGTTTATCAGTATTCATTTCGTTACACACTGGCATAAGAGTTTTATTGTTGTGTGTGTATGCATGTTTATAAGCTACTTTCTTAACCAGTTGTTTTAATTGTTTTATAATAAATAGCAGAGTCAGTCCATTAATGCTCTCAACCCATAATGAACTCAGCCTACCCAAATCTATGCATAAGGCAAAATGTACCTGGCCCATAATTTGTATAATAGTAATTTGGATGTTATGATCTTTTTTCAACGATCATTTCATTTATAAAAAAATCTTTGTTTGTTTCTTTCAAAGGTAATTTATTTTGCAATATAAATAGATGGCAAGAATCATAATCCCAGATTAATTAACTTGTATATTATATAATCAAAGTTTTGAAACTGCCCTTAACCTTTCACTGTGCTAAATTTTTAACTGAGTTGAAGGAAGAACATGTCTGATCTTCCACTTGTGATTGTAAACATGTGATACATGTGAATCTGATATCACATGCACACTTCCCGTCCATTTACCTAAAACTTAGCATCAACAGTAAATACTTTCCAGTATTCTGAGTTGAAAAATCATCCTATCCTGGTAAGGCAGCTATGTTAATTGAGTTAAATAGAGATCTTTAATTTTAAGTCACACTCTTTTACATTTTAAAAAAAAGAAAGAAAAAGGACAAAGCAAACATTGCTGATCTTATGTGTTAATGTTTTAGTACAAAATGTTGAGTCTTTGCTTGTCTTTGATCTTTCTTATTTCTTTTAATATTAAGCTTAATTAAATATTTTATTTATATAAAGTATAAAAGTTCACAAGTAGAAATTAAATTTTCACCAAGAATACTTTACTAATCATTACAAAAATATTCTTTGAAAGGTCATGTATTTATCCAGACAAGTAATCCATATTCCAATTAACTATATTAACATGCTATTAAGTGTGTAATGGACAGATGTCTAAAATATTGTGAAGTTTTTTATTTTCTTAGACGTGTACTAAGAACTAAGACCATATGCTTCATTCCTATTTTTATTGTTTTATTGTTTTATTTACATTATTTAATGATGTTATAACATCACTTGATCAAAAGAAAGAAGAAACCAAAACATGTGTAAGATGTCAATATTATTTAACTAAATTAAAAGATTTCATTAATTTCCATTATTATTATTATAAATTAATAAAGCTATCCATTATATTCTTTATTATTTCATTTTTTGCTTTGAAACTAAATAAAAAAGGAAAGAGAAATAAAGGTTCATGAAAAATTGTAACCTTTCATTTTATTTTTCCATATACTATTTATGGACATAAAGCATGTCCAGTACATTTGAATTGTTAATTAGCTGTCACATGCTCATAGTTATTAATAATGTGTGTGTGCTTGTGTTTTGGATTTTTGATGTAGCAACAATTTCAGTCATATTGCTACAATGCCTGCAGTGTGGCAGCTTAAGTGATGTTGAACACTGGGGCATCATGTCCTACCCAGTCACATTATCCTGACACCATGCTGACAGGGCCCTGAGTGGCTGAGTGGTCTAAAGCGCTCACAGTTATGGATCACTGCCATCTCAGCTCTGGGTTAGAGTCTCAGGCTTGGCCAATGTGGGTACGTGAGAAAGCTTGCCAGTAGCTTCTCGTGGGTTGGTGGTTCTTTCCTGGGTTTTCCTGGGTTCTTCCTCCACCATTTATACTGGCCGCCATGTACAGCCTATCTTGTGCTGAAAAATGGCGTTAAACCCTACAACAACAACACCAGGCTGACCAGCCCTAAAAACAACCTCTTACTGCTGTGCATCAAGTGAGGCAGCTGCTAGTACCATTTTTATTCTTATGTCACTTGTTTAGGCTTGAATAAACAGTAACACAAGAAACAGTGAAAACAACACGCTTTTAAAAATACAATAATTTATTTCCCTGGAAAAATTCTGTAAAATTTAAGAAAATATGAACTTATGGTTTTATAGAATCAAATCCAAAAATGATCCAAAAATAATCAGAGAATAAAATTTTAGTAGTCCTAATAACAAAATGTTCTACTGATTTCATGTTCGAATCCTGACAAAGAATCCAAGATGGAAGACGATGACATATGCTACAATCTGTAGTGTTGAAGTCTACAGTTCCTGGTAGAAATAAGAATTATCACTCCAGTTTCTGATAGCTGAATAAATTTTTATACAAAAAACTGTCTTTGTTCCACAGTATTACATGAACACACATATTTTCCAGAAAAATAACAGAATTAATTCTTTTTAATCCAAGTAATTTGAAATAACTCCAAACCAAGTAATTTCAAATAACTCCAAACAGCACAACAAACAATGAACAGTTTAACGGCCCAACTTCTACTGAAATTAATTCTCCAAAACATGGGCTTTGTAAAACGTAAACAAGGGTCATGTGATCATCTTCTAGAAGTTTATAGAAGCAAATACTTGTTACAGATCACGTTTATCCTGTGTGACCCTGACGAAAACCAATCATTTATACCCTAAGAAATTAAAAAAATAAAGAAATTGTTTATATCTTAAAGACAATTCCCATCATGACCTTGGAAACAACCAATCGTTTTAAAATAAAATAGAACTTGTTTATGAAGGTTGCTACAAATTCTGAAACAAGGTCAGGATTTAGATCAACACATGGTGTTGATAAACTAACAGTCAAGGTCAAACTATTTTCTAAAAAAGATATCATCTCTAGTGAATAAATTTACTATATCATGTAATGAAAAATCAAATTAAAATTAAAACTGACAAACAATTAAATTGAAATAAATATATATTAAATCAGATATAATTAAATCAGATATACACAACATTATAGTCTTTGGTTTGACAAGGTTGGGGCTTGAATCCACAACCTTTCGCATCTGAGGCGGATGCTCTAACCACTTAGGCTATCAGAGTACAGGTAGTCATAATAGACTGGATGTAAATTATGTCAACAACGGAGAAAGTGGAGACATTTCATCAAGTAACGATGAAAAACTAGTTTTCATATATAAGTATGACTCCAGAGATATATTTCATTTGTATATTTGAGTATATTTTAGAGTATTTGAGTAGAAAAATGTGTCGTTTCACTACCAGATCATGATAAATACCTCACTGCTCACTGTGCACTGTCATCGAAATACACAAAGACAAGTACACCATAATGCTCAAATTCGAAAGAATAAACAATTTTAAATCAACACTAAGAAAGCCTAAATCCAACTCCTGCATCACCACCAAAATGAGAGATTAAAAATGCTCTACAAATAGACTGGGAATACATTCATGGGTACTGAACCGGAAGTAATAATTGTGATCCAGTTTCTAACAAATTGACTTGGACCCTAAACCCCAACATAAATTTCATAATATCACAAATGGGGTGGTAAGGGTTAGAAGAAACTCTGAATAGCTAGGACTTTTGTTCACTATCAAAGTCAAAGACCTAAACAAATAACCAAGTTAATCACTGTTTGCAGTTCTTGATTGGGTGAATGCTAGTGTTGATTATAACATGTTCTTTTCAACAAATTGAATTGATGTTATCGGATTAAACAAACACAACCATTCAAGGTAAGCCAGCTTTCCACCAGATGTAGTCTCTAATTTCAATACTCATGCTCAATATTGAGGTAGAAAACATTATTTCATACCCATTAAGGGCAGTTGTTTATCAAACATAGCATAACAGATACTGCAAACAAAATGTTATGGCTGAAAATCAAGTGTTATGTGTAGTTTAACAAATAATTATTGTTCACTAATCAAATTTTACAGTCATGTGACTACATTTGTCTGGGACCTACATTTATTGCATATGTAGATTGGAGTTTATATTGCATAAATCAGATGAACATTGCTATACAATTTGTATGCTTTTCATTTCAGACTGGAGAAATTATTGAAATGGAGTCATCCAGTGATGGACATCTAATTTATTAGTAATATAGGTATGTGCATGCACATTTTTGGTCTTTAGTACAATTTAAATATATTGTTTGAATACTAGACAATGTTTGATTCATATTTTTTATTTTCTGATGTACAAGTCAGTGCAGATTTTGTTTCCTCTCCATTTCTAACATGCATTATATAATGAATGCTTGTCAATAGTGTTTGTTTATGCACTTCAGTGTTTTTTCAATGTCTTTACACGATTGTGATATGCAAGTACCTTTCCATATGTATTGAGTTGTGTATGTAGTTTGTTGATTAGATGTTATAAGTTCCGTTATTACACTCCACTCTAATAAGTGTATCTTATTTCACCACTTGCATCCTTCCTCTCTCTATTATATATAACTATCTCTCTTCTATTATATTTCAATCTATTTATATATACTTTATCACATAACATTGTCCACTTCCCTTACAATACAGAATATGATTGTCTAACCCTTACTAAATGAAGGAACTGCTCCAGTGGCCAAGTAGTTAAAGCGTCCGCCTTGGATGCGGGAGGTTGTGGGTTCAATCCCTGGCCGAGTCATACCAAAAACTTATAAAAATGGTACTAACAGCTGCCTCGCTTGGCGCTCAGCATTAAGAGGTTAGTGTTGGGGCTGGTCAGCCTGGTGTCAGGATAATATGACTGGGTGGGACATCATGCTACATGTCTGCAGCATGATGCCCCATTGCTAGACATCACTTTAAACTGCCAAACTGCAGACATCGTAGCGATACGACTGAAAAATTAATAAAGTGACATTAAAAATCCAAATCACACACATACACACACTAAATGAAGGACAGGCCACATAGAGTAACTAAATGATGATGACCAAGCATTTAAGAAGAATATGACCCAGTTACTCAGATTTGTCACTGATTTGTTCCCTGATGTAGATACTAGATATGTTTTCCAAATCCCCCCCCCCACAAACTTGTTGCTGATTTGAAACCTGATGATGGTAACTGTTGATTCTGTTATTGCATGCCTATTCACTTTTTATTTTTACACCGCAATCCATTTGGTCATATGTACATTGTAGTTACTCCATAATTATGTATGCTTCCAGCGAATATCTGTATAATAATTTTATTAAAGTAGACCTCTAAGAATGTATGTCACATGTTTTTTATTTAAAATTTTCAGATCCATCTTGAGGAAATGAGTAACATCAAAGGTGTCGAAAGATCAAATTTCTACCGCCTGTCACTCTTGATACTGGATGTAGGTACTCCTACTCTGCACTACCTCCTCAAGAAAGAGTATTCACCGACTGGCAGTCTTCAAATATTCTTGCAATCAAAATGTGTTAAACTGAAAAATCTATACACCAAAAAGGTTATCAATAAAAGGCAACAACAGCTTCTGCAGCCTACCAATGGCAATCCATTGCTTGAAAGTCTTGATATCTCTCTTGTCAGCATACTTTTGACAAATTTGTGCTCAGTTGCACAACCACAGAATGGGTGGACTTCACCTCCAGCTGCTAATGACTGGTCTACAGGTGCTGACATTCTTCGGCTCAGAGAGGCAAGAAACGAGCTCTTTGCCCATCGAGTCAAAGGTGGTATAATTAATGTTGTGTATGACCAAGCATGGAAGGATATCACAGCTGCTGTAACAAGACTATCCAAACAACTTGGTAAAAATGAACAGGAGGAGATTAACAAACAAATTAAAGAAATTAAGACCGCGCATATCAATTGGGAAAGGGAGAATCAACTTGATGGACTACTTTTTGACAGAAGACTTTGTGATATATGGGACAAGCTTCTGGAGATAAAACCAGACCCACTCGTGGTCATCACATCAGATGAAGATCAAGATTTTTTGTTTCTATTTCTACGTATGTCTGATTTTGTCCATCTGTCATGTATATTGTGACATTAATTTTACTTGAAATACATGCAGAAGCAGCTTTATATGATACATTAAAAAGTGAAATGGGTCCCCAATTTGAAATGTCCTGCTTAGGTTTATCACCTTTTTGTAGAACATTTGCAGCTTCTGTATATGATATAGGACCATTTAATGTTTCTCCTTCAACTATGTTCCCCAATCACATTACATTAGAAATATTAGGCTGCTTCCTCATAAATCCAGCCCTATTAAAAGATGAAAATCATATTTTCCTATTTCAATAGACAAAGAGCAATAACTCTTGTCCATTACCTCCCCTTGGTACCACCAGGTGCTGCTGATTTTTAGCTTCACTGATGTACAGTTCATCCTCCAACATTCCAAGCCATTTTTGCATTCTATCCTTCAACATTCCTTTTGGGTTTATTGTGTGGATTAATCATTCTGCTGCAGGTTGTATATATTTTTTTTTTCAGTTTCTGCAAATTTTTGTGATTTTGTCACCTTTAGGGACTTTGTCCTTTTATGACAATGTCACTCATGTTATCATTGACTTCCCCAAAGTCATTACAAGCTAGTGTGACTTAGACTTTTTTACTTGCTCCGTTTGTAAAGGAGTTGGTTTTAGCGAGTTATTGACATGCTGTGTTGCTAATTTATGCCTGTTTTTCCCTTATATTTGTCGTTTCTGTAAAAAGGTCAATTAAATACATGAATGCACAAGTTCAAAGCATTGTCTGTATGTTTCTAATGCGACTGTGACTTTTTTCAGTTACTCCATTAGCAATGGGGAATATCACATATATTAGCGAATTAGTAACTTGATGAATTGCTGATTATGCTTTGCTCTCTCTTTTTGTGTTGTTTCAGCAGAATGTCATCTGAATGCTATAATGCAACTACCATGACTTGTTTATGTAGATACTATATGTACACAATTTATAACATGCAGCATGTGTAATTTGTGCTTAATGAAAATCTTGGCTATAGTATTAGCTGGTCAGTCACATACTGATTTCAGGAGCAATGTCTTCTAAATGCATGAAATACACGTTCAAAGCAATAGTCCACACAGCATTGAAGGGAAGGAAGACAACCCACAGTCCATTGTGGGTTATACAGACTCACTGGGGAACATTTCCAAATTTAGGCAGCCCATGGGGCATCAATCATTCGACATGTTCAAGCATGGCTTTCGGGTCTGTAAGCCAGGCCATATGGGTTTCCTACCGGATCCATAGGATTCACCTCTTATACCACCATACCATTACTGGCTGGCTGGCATGGGAGACCTTTTGAGAAGATGGTCCAGCCAACTAGTTTCATGGCTTGATTTTCTGACTCATTGCAGCAGTTTTCCCAGTGGGTATAAGTCCCATTTCCCTGCATGTCTGAGAATGGTCTTTGTGCCAGAAGTCCAGATGCATGGGCTTTGTACTGGATCCATTTGATCCAATTCATAATAAAACTACACTGTCGCCGACTCTCTGGCCATCCAGCCATTCCAACATGGGGACCTTTTTGTTGAATCAGTCCAGCTAACTATGATTTAAAGGGATCTTAGTGACAGATCTGTCCAATTGTATCATCGGCAACATACCCATACTATGATGGAGATTTCATTGAGAAATCTATCTGTCCAGCCAGGCCTTCAGAACGGGCAGTACTGGTGATAGGCAGACTGTCTAATATACCGCCAGCTTTCAGGCCTACCATTCGCCGGACAAACCAGCTGGCAGTTCTGGCAGTGCCATACTTTATATGTTCACTGCTTGTCCACAAGGGAGAGCTAGTGATGTTTTCATTGGGATGAAATCGAGTCTTCATGCCGCCTGGTATGTCTTCTCCAGAGCTGCAGTTAGACCCAGATTGGGCCTTGACGCACAGTGAGTGCGACAAAACTCCTTCAAATCAACCATCCTTCACATCATACCTCGATCCAACCTTGGAATGTACTGAAATTTAGCTTTCAAGATGCCGTTGAAGACATTTATAGGGTGTTAGCTGGTTTTGTTCATCAACACCCCCTCTTCTCTCTTTTCTCTCCCCTTTTTATGGGTGCACAGATCTGAAGAAGGATGCCTTTCTACAAAATGAGATACCTTCACTCATCAAAAAAAGAAGAAAAAAAAGAACAGTGGAGCTTGTACAAAGACCACAAACTCCAGGGTTTTAATCCAGGCTTTTTCTTATTAGGATAAATAGGCTAGTTGAGACTAATCATGAACTTAAGTCACCTCAGTCAAGTGATTGCACCTCCAAAATTCAAGATGGGTAAGGCAAGATCAGTCTGCCTGTCCATTTGATGGGACTAGTATACTATACTGTCAGTCTCTATCTGACAGATGCATATTTTCATGTCCCTATCACACCCCACACCCCATGTCACAAAAATTTTGCTGGTTTGCTTGCCATCACACAGTTTGGCTGTTTAAAGTTCTCCCCTAGGGCCTCAAGATAAGCCTTGGGCTTTTACCAAAATTATGGATTGCTTTGTCATCCTGATCCAATGGACGCCTTCTCCAGTGATGCCAGCATACCTGGATGATAGCCTCCAGAAACACATGGTAAGTTTTTCTATCCTACCTCAAGGCAGATCATCTGGCTATGAAAAGTCTGAACTCCATCAGTCCTCGAGTTTTGTCTATCTGGGCATGGAATTTTTAACCAACCAGAATCTGATGTGACTTCCTCATGTTCGCATAATCAGAATCGTTGAACTTTCCAACAGGACTTTGAGTTCAGCAGGAGAGTTTTTGGAACTCCTCAATTTATTCAGTGTGGCAGCAGACTTGATCCCGCTCGGCCTTCTTTTTATTCGCCCCTTACAAATAACAATGCAAGCACAGTGTCGCCCCATTTCTAGTCACCTCAAAGAAATAGTCATGATCACACCCGAGATTTGATCATTCCTGTGTCAGTGGCGCAACACAGGTTGGCTAACCACAGGAATCTCACTGAAGAAGCCCCAAGCAGAAATAACTATATACTGATGCCAGCACACATGGTTGGGCCACCCACCTGTTGCAAGATGACTTGGATAGCCACTCTGAGATGGGATAAGTGCTGGTTCTCCGACCTACTAAATCTAGCAATAGATCTGCCCAGGAGGATTCTGGCCAACTCGAATCTTATCAAGCAACCATGGTCATGGGTGTTCCATTCCTGTCTGGACCATCCTCTTCCCCAAGTTTGGCTGTAATCAGGACAGCCTTGCGAGACACAATTTAAATCTTTGATTATGGAGAGAATCTAGAGAGCAAGAAGGCCCTCCACTCCGAAGGCATATGAGGGAAAGTGGCATGTTTTCAGGGACTCGTGCCATACCAATAATATCATCCTTTTGAGTGTCTTCATCCCTCAACAGGCCAGCTTTTTTCTCTGGTGCTTTGAAGATAAACATATGGCTCCAGTCTGTATCAAAGGCTACCACCCTGTGATCCTGGATACATTCAAAGCAGACATGATTTTAGGCATGATACAGACCTATTGGATCTTTTGGCTCTTTTCATCGAAATCATCCAAAAATCCATCACTGTTTCCAAATGGAACCAATCCTGTGTTTTGGGGCCCTGAGTGGCCAAGTGGTCTAAAGCGATCTCCGTTATGGATCACTGCCATCTCGCCTCTGTCTACGTGGGTTTGAGACTCGGATTCAGCTAATGTGGGTATGTGAGAAAGCTTGCCAGTAGCTTCTCGTGGGTTGGTGGTTGTTTCATGGGTTTTCCCGGGTTCTTCCTCCACCATTAATACTGGCCGCCATGTATAGCCTATCTTGTGCTGAAAAATGGCGTTAAACTTTATAACAATAACAACAGACCTCATCACTAGATAGAATGGGAATCTATGTTTATTTCAGGCAGAGGCTTCTTTTCTAAAAGTGTTTTTTCCCCCAAATGGCAGTATGCATCTTTCGTCACATTCTCAACCCTTTGTCTCCTTTAAAAAAATTGGTAACTTTTGTGTCACAAGTTTATACAGGTCATAACATTCCATTTATATTTATTCCTTTTTCACTGTGCAATGATTCCATATGGGATGTAGACTGATATGAGCTATGATTCAAATTTCTGATGCCAACTATATTGGTATAAGGTGTGAGATATCAGATGTGAAGGGAAAGGTGCAGGCCACAGTTTTGCCAGTTATGGAGGTGATTTCAAGAAAGAAATGCCCTTTTTATTGTGAAAAAAAATGTTGTCCTGAAAGTAGAGCAATACCCATCCCAAACATCAACCATGTTTGGTTTTGTTAAAAATGGTAAACTGTAGAAAACACATTCAATCAAACTGCTTTTGATTGTGAACACCATACACAATTTCAACATACCACTCCTGTATCCAAATTCCTATAGAATAACCAGATAAATGGAAAATTTAGGTCTATCCATCCCCATTTGTTTCTTCCATCAAGCTAGTTCCCTTCATTTTTAGCTTAGATCATCTCCTGACCTTTCATCTGCACCCACTGATAAATAGAGAAATTGATCAATCAACAAAATAAACAATTGTCATTCTAAAATACAAATCCTATAATTCCAAGATAGTTTAGATTGCATTTTCCATAAAGTGTTTTAAAGTTTCTTTTCAAAGCTGATCCAAACAAGCTTTCTGGATTTGCAGGAATTAAACATGACTAATCCACTTTTCCTGCATTTTACATTTTCAAATTCAATGTACTCACTTGGAATAGAACTAGAAATATAGAAGACATTGAGACATGGAAACAACTTTATTGTGTTTTATCAATAAATCAATGGTGTTCTTTGCTAATCTAGGAAATGGCATGTAATTTTATTTGAGTCCCCATTTTGCCCATAAAATCTCTTGTCAGTCTGTATCTAATGTATTCATTCCATACAAGCTATGCATCATAATCTATTATTCTAATTCTAGAGGAAGAAGTTCATAGTTACAGACACTGAGAAAATGTTGGTACTCTTATTGCAGATATTCCCAGAGGTCAAGATGGTATCATCATTGTTCTAAAGCAGTACCCTACTTTGAAATCCAATTTGACTCATAACACAGGGAAGGCAATTGCACAACGCCTTCTAGAGGAAAAGCTGATTAGCATGGATGAGTACAAAAGAATAACAGATTCCACTTGTGAAAGAAGACATCAAATTGACAGGCTTCTTAAGAAGGTTATCCATGGAAGGCCAGAGGTTCTGGAATCTTTTTTTAATCAGCTTAAAGCAGAATGTCCAGATTTGGCAATATCTTTGTCAGAAACACAAGTTACTGCAAAGGATAGGAAACGTAAGATCATGTTTGTTTTATTAATGTGATCTAAATAAAAATTAATCTGATTTATTGTTAATTGGTTGTTTGAATCTTTCCTTAAAGTACTGGTATCAAAGGCATGATCAGACTATTCAGAAGCATAATTTATTACATTTGGTATTTTTATATGGATTTTAACAGATTTTCTTGTTACAGTTATATATTATAAACATAGTGATGGGAAATTACTCTAGGACTGGGTTTGCTTGAATTCAGAATTGCTGGATTTTGACCAGAATCCTTTAACCTACTTAGATCACATGACCAGAGGTGCATACATTTCACAGGCCAGAAATATTTGCTTAAAGTGACTGTAGCTGTCATATAGATTGAGTGCAGCTTATATTTACTTACAATATTCAGTATTATAGAATTACCTCCTTACAAATATAATGACTCCGCTTAGGACCTAAAATATTAATCATGGATAACAAAGTACAGGAGTCTTGTGTACTAGTTGCACATTTGAAGTTTCTCCTTCAAATACGTTCCCCGATCACATTAACGTTAGGAATATAAGCCTGCTACCTCTCGAATCCAGCCCTACTAAAAGACGAAAATTTGTCTTTTCGGTCTATCTTATATAGACCAAAGGGCAATAACTCTTGCCCCTTGCCACCGCCAGGTGTCGCTAGTTTTTAAGCTTCGCTTGTACGGATAACACGTACATTACACCTCCAAACAATCCAAGCCATCTTAGCGTTAAATTGGACCATCTGAAGTTAAATTTGGATTTATTGTGTTGGACAATCATTCTTCGACAGGTTGTATACATTATTTTAACAATTTTTTCAAAATTGAGTGACTTTGTCACCCTTACGGATTTCGTTTACTGAGACCATGTTTCACACGCTATCGCCGAACTCGTGTTGTCAATTAAGAGTTAACGCGACACTGACTAATTTCACTTACTCCGTTAGTAACGGTTGTGGTATTAGCGAATTATTAACATGCTGATTTACTAATTTGCGCTTTGTTTTCTTTTCTTGTGTTGTTTCAGTAGAAATGTCAACCAAATGCATGAAATGCAAAAAGTTCAAAGCAAAAGAAGACAACCATGACTCTTGTATTGTATGTACCAAGTGTACATCATCTATACCATGCAGCGTGTGTAATACTTGGACAGAGCAAACGTGGGCGGATGTAGTCCAGAAGGCAGCAAAAGGGAGGGATAGACGGAATAAGTCGAAGAAGGATAGCATTGATGTTCTCAGTATACATCCGAAGACAGCCTCCTTTGCGAGCCTCGTGGGGGACGTTGGGGTCCCCCTCCACCTAAAGTTCGTCGTTTGCAACCGTCAGCCACAGTAACATCAGCGGCAATGGAGGAAAGTAATGATGACAGGGTACAACAGTCCAACTTCGAACAGATGCGTCGTTTGGTCCAGGAAACGACGACGCAGCTATTGACATCAGGCCAGATAGTACCCTTATTTCCCTCGCTCGCTTCCACAGCTTTTTCTGACTCTTTGGGGGAATGTTCCCCCAATTTTAGGCTGCCCAGTGGGCGTAAGTCCCCCCGCATGTCCGAGCATGGCCTTCGGGCCTGTAAGTCAGGATGCATGGGGTTTTTACCAGATCCATCGGATCCATATCTTTATACAACCTCTACATCACCGGCCGTCCAACTGTCCCAGCATGGGGACCCTATTGCTAAAACGGTCCCACCAAACATGACTTATGGGGATTTTAGTGATAAATCCGTCTGTCAAGCTGTACCACCGGCAACATATAATTACTATGGCGGAGATTTTAGTGAGAAATCTGTCCGTCCAGCCAGGCCATTGAAGCAGCCGGCACCGGTGATAGCAGGACCGTCGCCAACAAGCCAGACAAACCAGCCGGCAGAGCCGACCATCCATATGTTCACGGCTTATCCACAAGGGAGAGTTAGTGACAGTGTTAAGGATGACGGAATCACGTAATCTATGCCACCTGGTATGCTCTATCCAGAAATGCAAGCTATTACAGAACACGACTCGGCACATAGTGAGGGTGACAAAACTCCTGCAAATCAGCCGTACACAGATCCAACCATGGAACGGACTGAGTTTGGCTTCAAGGCGGCAGTGGAAGAAATTTATAGGGTGTTGGCAACTTCAGAATGCCCTCCACCTCCTAGATCTTGACGGGGAGGAAGAGACGCCATCCTTCCGGCTCCTTCCCCAGTCCGCAAAAATTAAGGAGATCAATGATTGTCTATCAGGACGAAAAGGTGATCCGGGGAATGCTAAGGCGTTCTTTTCAGAAAGCCAAGTACGAGCGACGTTCTCGTGTCGCTGGTACAAAACTCATTCAGACTCCTTCAGTACGGATCTTCCGGCCCTGGACAAAAAGATGGCAGCAGTTCACATGTCCGCTCCACTGTTTTACAAAGTAGACAAAAATGTGTTCCATGCCACGTCAAAGCTAGTCCGGAACGTAGTTGCTACGTCTTCAATGTTAGACTTGGCTTCATTAGCCATTTTCCGACTCGCAGAAAAATCCAACAATGACCACGCTTGGGAAGCGATGGCCCGGATTGCTAGAGTTATTAACAGGGCAGCTCACCATTCCATGGCTAATGCGTTGACGGCTTCTGCCAACTTAGATCTGATACGACGGGACGCTTGTCTACGGTCCACGTCGCTCAAGCCCCATCATACTCTGGCTTTACGGACGACTCCGTTTGGGTCGCCTTTACTCTTTGGAGGAAAAATTGAAGAAGTTCGGAAGCAGGCAGCTCAGGAACTGCCCCTCCAACTCGTTGTCCAACCCTCGCATTAGTTTAGGAAAAATCAGCCCCTGCCACAGTGGAGGGATGATTGGCGGACCAGGGACAAGGGATCCTTACAATCAAATGTGCAGTATAGATCCCAACCCAATGCCAGGAGACAACAGTCTAATCAAACTAGGAGGCAACCATACAGAGGCGGTAAGAAACAAAGTTTCTCCATCTTCAAGCCTCCTAACTCTAAAAATTGACATACACTTTCCACCACCCGCGAACAGCCTACCTGTGGGCGGCCGCCTCTTGCAATTTCAGGACCACTGGACCACCTTTTTTCCTCAGAACGATTGGGTGATCCAGGTCATTTCAGAGGGACTTCGGATTTCATTTATCCAACCCCCTCCCCTGTCCTCCTTTCCCCTCTTAACGGACGTACCGTCCGATCGGGAGAAGGATACCTTTCTACAGCAGGAGATACGGTCGCTCATAGAAAAACGGGCGGTGGAGATTGTGAAAAACCCGCAGTCGCTGGGGTTTTATTCCAGGCTGTTTCTTATCCAGAAGGCAGATGGCAAGTTGAGGCCGATTATCGACCTGAGTCGCCTCAACCAATACATTGTACCACCGAAATTCAAGATGGAAACGGCGAGATCAATCCGTCTTTCCATCCAGCGGGACGAGTATGCTGTCAGTCTAGATATGACCGACGCATATTTTCATGTTCCTATCCACCCCGCGTCACGGAAATTTCTCCGATTCGCTTACCGCGACGCGGTTTATCAGTTCCGGGTCCTACCCTTTGGCCTCAACATCAGCCCTTGGGCTTTTACCAAGGTTATGGATTGCGTCGTCACCCTGTTCCGCTCGACTTCATCTACTGGGATGGCAGTGTACTTGGACGACATCCTCCAGAAACATATGGTAAGTTCTGTTCTGCTCAAAGGCAGAAACGATCTTTTAGCGCTTTTAGATCATCTAGGCTTTCTGGTGAACTGGAAAAAGTCTGATCTCCGTCCATCTCAGTGTTTTGTCCATCTGGGTATGGAGTTTCTCACCAATCGGAATCTGGTACGGCTTCCTCGCGCTCGCGTAATACGGATCGTTGAACTGATCGAGTCCGTTTCCAACAGGACGTGGATTTCAGCGAGAGAATTCTTGCAACTCCTCGGATTATTCAATGTGGCGGCGGACTTGATCCCGCTTGGCCGTCTTTTTATGCGTCCCTTACAAATGACGTTACTGGCACAATGGCGCCCCTTTTCAAGTCCCCTCAATCAAACAATAATGATCACGCCTGAGATACGATCGTTCCTGCGTCAGTGGCACAACCCCGGTTGGCTGTCCACGGGGATTCCTCTGGAGATGCCCCAAGCGGAGATAACGGTATGTACCGACGCCAGTACCTATGGTTGGGGTGCCCACCTGTTGCTGGACTTCACTACAGTCAGCGGCACGTGGGAGTCAGGGGAGAGGCCTCTCCACATCAACCTTTTAGAAATGAAGGCTGTCATCAATGCCTTTCATTTCTGGAAAGATCAACTCTCAGGAAAAACTGTCCTCATTATGTCAGACAACTCTGTGGTGGTGACTTACCTCCTCAAACAAGGGGGCACCAAATCACCAGACCTGTGCTTTCTGATCTGGCAGTTTCTACGTTGGTGCGACAAGCTCCATATCAACGTACAAATCAGACACATTCCCGGCAGACTCAGTGTCTTGGCCGACACTCTATCAAGGAAAGGTCAAGTCATTCACACGGAATGGTCACTCCATCAATCAGTCTTTCTTTGGATTTGCACACTTTGGGGGTGTCCGATGATCGATCTTTTTGCGACAAGGTGGAATCGCAAGTTGCCCACCTTCGTCTCTCCGGTTCCAGACCCAGAGGCTTAGGCCGTGGACGCTCTGTCAATCAGCTGGGAGGGGTTGTAGGCATTCGCCTACCCTCCCACGGTTTTGGTACCGAAAATAATCCAGAGGTTAAGGGGTCAGAACTGTCGGATGATTCTGATTGCCCCTCTCAGATGGAACAAGTCCTGGGTCACCGATCTACTCAATCTAGCAATAGATCTACCCAGGAAGATTCCAACCAGCCCACATCTTCTCAAACAACCGCGGTCACAGGTGTTCCATCCCTGCCCAGACCGTCTTCTTCTTCACGCTTGGCTCTTGTCCGGGCAGCCTTGCGAGACAATCAATTTAAACCTTCGATTGTGGAGAGAATCTCAAGAGCAAGAAGGCCCTCCACTCTGAAGGCTTACGAGGGAAAGTGGCATGTTTTCAGGGACTGGTGCCATATCAATAGCATCGTCCCTTTGAGTGTCTCAATCCCTCAACTGGCCGACTTTTTTTCTCTGGCTTTTCGAGGAGAAACAGTTGGCCCCAATTACTATCAAAGGCTACTGCTCCATGATATCAGACACATTCCGCCATCATGGTAGAGGTGATATTGGGCATAACAAAGGTCTATCAGATCTTTTAGCCAATTTTGATATCAATCGACCAAAATCCCTCACCCTGTTTCCAAAATGGAATCTGTCCTGGGTTTTAACATGGCTCAATTCAGACAAATTTGAACCTTTAGCCCACACTTCGTTAAAGCTACTATCATACAAAACATGTTTCTTGATAGCCTTAGCTTCAGCATGCAGGGTGAGTGAGTTACATGCCCTTTCCAGTGACCCGAACTTTCTTCAGTTCAGATCAGATGGTTCAGTGGTCCTTCTGACGCAACCAGGCTTTGTAGCCAAATATAGGTTACCATCCATTGGCAATAAAAGAATCGTCATTCGCTCGCTCTCTTCCATAGATAAGTCAAGAGCAGCAATCATGCAAGATCCTGTTCATGCACTCAAGCATTATTTAAAACGCACAGAGGCATGTCGGGACACACGTAAGCGCCACTTTCTTCCGGTCAAAGCTGGTAAACGGGATATCACCCCTCAAGCCCTTGCTTCATGGCTGAAGTGGGTTATACGCTCAGCATACTCTGAGGTCTCACAAGATCAGAGTCGCCTCATGAAGATTATGGCTCATGAGATTAGAGCAATCTCGGCAAGCCTGGCATTTGAATGCAATGTTTCGATCCGAGATATAATAGAAGCTGTTGGCTGGCACGCAGAGTCAACCTTCTCCAGTTTTTATCTCAGAGATCTGGCTTCGCAGAGGCAAACCTTGAATCTGGTAGGTCCGGTGTCGGCAGCCCAGATGACCACCAGACCCATTTAAAACAATCAGCACAGCCTATCAGCTTCGCTGGATTCGCCAGTGACATTTCGTAGGTAAGAAGATTTCAATAACTATCTTCTTAACCGTATATAAGGGTCACATATCACGTGACCCTAGGCTGTGTTGCTGATGAAATTAGGAGAACGGGTTATCGTTCAAATGGGAAATCCAGCCATCATTCCCCAGAAGGTACCCGGGGTGGAGGTAGGATGCTCAGCATTCCCTCCTCCTATTACTTATTCTCCTAACGTTAATGTGATCGGGGAACGTATTTGAAGGAGAAAGCAAATTTTTAGTAAATTATGTTTGTCCGAGAATACTTACCCGATCACATTACTTAAAAACCCTCCCAACCACCCCGCTATGCGAGCATCCTCGTATAATATATATCGCTCAGCTTAAAAACTAGCGACACCTGGCGGTGGCAAGGGGAGGTAAGGGGCAAGAGTTATTGCCCTTTGGTCTATATAAGATAGACCGAAAAGACGAATTTTTGTCTTTTAGTAGGGCTGGATTTGAGAGGTAGCAGGCTTATATTCCTAACGTTAATGTGATCGGGTAAGTATTCTCGGAGAAACATAATTTACTAAAAATTTGCTTTCTTCAAAATTGCATCATTACACTAACATGTGTGTAGCAACAAAAATAAACATCTTTTTACCTCAGCATGACTTTTGCATATACCATGATAAGATATAAATCAGAGTAAATATCACAAAGTAAAACACAGTGTTTATTGTTGTTTGATATTTATATTTTCTGTTCTAATGTGTGCATTAGTAAACAAATATTCTACAATTAAGTATGACATAGCAGCAAAGTGGTTGCAAGATAGGATGAAAAGCATGACTTTAAAACAATAATAGCATGTTGCTTTGTTCTTCAAATGTTACCTGGTGTCTTAGTAAGAAATAAATAAGGAAAAGAGTAGAGGACAAACATGATTTTAATTTGTAAATGCACATTCAAGTCTGTTATAATTTGTATATAAATAGGAACCAAGAAAATCTTGTATGTGTGCAGCTCATCCTTACTGCAGTGATTAAATGAGTGAACTATTATTTTCCCCTTTTTTAATATATAAAATGCATATTATTAGAGGTATGAAATGGAGTTAAGAACATGGACCTAAAATGGCTTTAAAAAATGGAATTTTACTTAAAAAATGAATTGTGAGAAATAATTTGAACTAAATTTTTTGTGTGAGTTTTGACAAATACCTCAGCAGAAAAGATAGAATTTATTTATTTTTCAGGCATAATGTTTCATATGTGCCCTTGCTAATTTTTATTTGTAAGTGAAAATCTCTGATAGATGTTAGTAAATTCTTCAAACTGTTCAAATATTGAGATCATTGAGCTTTTTAATCAAATTAACTTGGTAAATTGTGTACATTTACTAAATGTAGGGATTTTGGCTTAAATGTTCACTAACCTTGAGATGTCATCCCAGAAATTCCTACTGTGTGTCAAAGTATAAAAAAATCTGTGCACTAATTTAAAATTGTGTATGGCGTTGATGTTCATGAATGGTGCAAAATTATAAATGTACATAAATAAAGTAATAAAACTTTTTACATGTGCATCCAGATTATTAAAAATCAGTTTTATTGTAGCATCTTGTCCCTATCACACTTTCTATACATTGGTAAGAACATGCCAAATTTCAATTTGTATTACAGAGTACAGACGGGTGGAGGGGAGATCTGCAGGTTGCATTCTTGATGAAATCACATTGAACGACAACATTGAAGATATTATGTTTATTAAAAACCTGCTTCGTGATTCTCCAGAGGTTGTAGATAGTGTAAATGATGAGCTTATTTCTAGATTTCTTATTAATACCGGGGAGCACTCAAGAATAATACAATTCCAGGTTGTGGATGACAAGATCCATCACTTATTTGTACCAATGTTTTCATGTAATTTGCCTGTTGAGTTGATTTTGCAAAAGACTTTGGAACCTGAGGCATTCAAAAAGTGGACAGAATTCATGAAGTGTAAGTACTCCTTGAACATGTTAATTTATTAAATAGCTGTGTTCATACAATTATACAGAACTGAACCATAGACTTCTGCAAGTGTAAAACAACACCAGTTCAATATTTGGACACAATAATGAGAATGTAAATGTTGATATTGTACCTCACTGAAAGTTGATTTCTCTTTTGGGCCTTCATCTCGGGTTGGCTAATACCAAACAACTAAAAAGCTAATACTATGCATGCAGCAAACTATGTTTAATTTAAGAGGTATAAAGTATATAGATCAGTTTACATACTGCCAACAGAACAGCTATTTCAGCATTTTGCACATCTGATATTTTATTCTTTACACTTAATCTCATTGTGGCATAATGTAATAAACCATGTGTACATTCTCGCAATTAATTGCTATTACTTACAAGAATTTCTTTCTTGGAAACCTATAAGAAACATGGGAGTATGAATTAATGGACACTAATCTTAATATTTGTTCAATCAATTCTGAACAACTATGAGTCATATTGAGTGATATTCAATTTTAGGTAAACACCATCGGATGGCTTTAGAGTCATGTCTGCCAACTTTTGAGAGAGATCTAAACTTCCAGATGGTCTTCTTCTACATATGCCAAAAGGAGCTACTCGATGAGTTTACTATTCAGAGAATTGTAAGTGTGTTTTTGAATAACATGAACTATAATCCTAAATGCTGTAATGTCATATTTTAGATATTCACAAAAAAGACCAAAAATAAAGAATGTAAAGAGACTTGTGTAGAACACGTAATGCTGGAAATAGATTCTTCTTCTACATACACACACACACACACACAAGATATATATATTCAGTGCATACATTTTACATAATCACTCACAAAGTAAATAAAATAAAGTCCAAGGACTTGATGTTAACTTTGTTAGTGATGATTAGGTAATAATTTACCCTAATAAATACCCAACCATGATCATTTAATCCTTATAATTCCAATTCACTTTCTTTATGTCATCATATCAGCAGAATTCATTAACGAAGCATGTATAATGAGGTAGCTCAGAGTTTTCTTTCATTAGCTTCTTCACTGTGATAGAATACATAGCCCCATCTTTGTTTGCCAAGAGTGGTTGATTTTTATGTAGAGTGTCATGCCAGTTATCTAAGGAGCTTATGATAATTTTTTAATAAAAAAATATAGTTGATGCTATTTAAACCAGGCTGTTTCTTTTGTTAGCATTACACTTGCATATGGCACATGTTATAGCAGTCACTGTTCTTGCTTCCTGCATAGTTTGATTTTTCAAAGGCAAACTCATGACCATCTTAGTGAAATCCTTTGCATGTCATATCACCCTGATCTTTAATAACAGCTGTTGGAACATGTTATTGAAGCAAAATGCAATAATTTCTGAAGATTGGCTTGTATGCCTTCTTTGGCAAAAGGGAGAGTATTAGAGTGCAAGAAGGTCTGTGCAGTTACATTGAACTTATGATAGGTGATTTCAGCATTGAACTGTTTCAGAAGGGTTTACTAGTCTGTCAATCCATACATGGTTTGGCTCCTGATTATCCTATATGTAATTTTAAATTTGTTAAAAATGTACATATGTATTAACTAAGATCCATCTCAAACAACAAGTTCTATTTATTTAAACCAAATTCAGAGTTTTAATAGAAGAGTTTTGCTTTTTCTGGAGCCAAACTATGGTATTCCATACCACCGTATATAAAGTCAGCTGAGTCATGCCAAGCTTTTAAAAAGCATTGTAATCAACATCTGCAGAAACAATTATTTGTATGATTTTGTTTAATTCAGTACTACTACTTTTTACAACATTGTTATCATGTACTCACGATAATGTTTTACACATGTTCGCTACTACTATTTGTAATGAATCCTGTATGTACTTACTCATCCTTGAAGCCTTGTACATATTTTATTGAAGCAGTAGATAAATTGTCGAGTTTTTAACAGAATCTTGTTGTCTAAAGACACCTCACCTTGTAAAAAGTGTGCATTATGTGTGTGTGTGTGTGTATGTATGTGTATATATATATATATATATATATATATATATATATATATATATATATATATATATATATATATATATATATATATGTATATACAAATGTAATTGTAGAAGGCATCATGGAAGATTGATCAATTGACCAAATGAGCTTATTCTTTAAATAAAATCATTATTATTATACATACATACATACATACATACATATTATCATCTACTTTTCCAGGTAAGCTGTCAAATTTTCTGTTATTTGAAAGATTGTTTTTGCATATAGGCAGTGTTAAACATTTTATTTTTCAGTCTGACCCTGCTACTGTAAAAGATAATGACAAAGGCAGTATATATTTTCTTGATCAGATATGTTCACCTATCACATTAATGTTTGTAAAATAAGCTTGGTACATCCCAAATACAACTCTCTCAAAAAGACTACAATCATCTTTTCTCTGTGTATCATATAGACAGTGGTCAGTAACTCTTGCCCATTACTTCCCCTTGCCACCACAAGGTGTCTTGGGTTTCAAGTTTTTGGTACAGTACAGGCAAATTATCATACAAAAACTCCCAAATCTCCCAAAACTACTATGCTATCTCCTTTTTTCAACCTGCCGTGTCAGCATTTGGGTTTTTAGTGTGCAGTCAGGTATCTAGTATAGGTTTTATGTATTATATTTTAATTTTGACCATTTTTATGCAAATTTGTCATACTGTATTACTGATGCATCATGTTGTTCATAATCTGTGCTTATTGTATGGTTTCTGCTCACTCTGTTAGCAATGGGTGGAACTTATTAACATGTAGGTTTTAATTTATTAATTTTGGTTCCTGTCATTTCATTTAAATAATGATGATGAAATGTCCCAATTACAACAGTTTCAAGGCCAACAAGGACATGCATAATATGTCCCTCACCTGCACAAAGTGCACATTGTCTGCAACATGCATTGTGTAGGCAATCTTGACAGAAGATTTTTGGTCAAAAATCCTGCAGAAGAGCATTAAAAAAACCCATAGTGCAGTGTCAAATCTTGCACAGAGCAGTTGGACATTTTGACCATCCACCTCAAGCGTATACATGTCAATCCTTATGCTTTTGGCATAATGATTATGCTTTTTTTAATTCTTAAACTTCAAAACATGTACAATCAGAAAAAGGACATGGACACTGTTTATCACCACATCATGATAATGTTGACAAAAGTCACCATAATATCATGTAATCTAAACTTAGACACTCATGTAGTCTCCCCAAATCCCATCTTTAGAGAGTGAATTTAGTTAACTCCCCCATGTGGCTATGACAATGAAGATGATGAGCACTGTTTGTTCTATTGCCTCTTGTTTAATACCCAAAGATCTCTCACTACATCTTGTAACATGCTTATGCTCTGTAACTCTTGTAACATATATGCTGTGTAACTCTCAATTTAGTATTGAAAGGTGAAGTAAAAATAAGAAAAGAAACTAATTCTCTGATACTCCTTAATGTTCAGAAATATATCAATGAAACTGGACAATTTTACTACTTACAATTAAATAAACAAAATGGACAAACCTGACTGTAACCACTTTCTCACTCATTAATTGCTTATTTAATTAACTACATACCCATATGTGTATTATCTTTACCTTTGAAATGTTTTGTGTCCAAAACTTATACTTTGTTTTCAAATGTACTTGAATTTTGTCACATGAATGTCATTTTGGATAATTTTTGTGTGTTTTGGGAATCGACTTAGGTTAAACAGATGAATCGTGCCCAGTCCCATATCAACAAAACAGCAGTAAATGTGTTTCAAACAATTATTACTTTCTTTCTGTGCGAGTTAGAGCAAGACTGGCCTTGACATTGGCTTCGAAATGGAAAATGCAGACTTTGACAGTGTATGGTGTGAAATAAGGGATTGCATGTACAGTTATGTAATAGAAGAATGTGGTGCATATAAAAGTGAAATAAAGATACTGATATATAGTGATATCATGGATTAGATATTCAAGATGACAGCGCTATAACATTTGTCGAATAGCTGTGATAATGTTTTAAATATTCTTAGTTGTTATTTTAACCAATTCATTATAATTTTAACTTAGACATGCAGTGTGAAGATTGTGTAACCTCTACTGGTCATTTGTGTCAGGGAGATTTAGTCCTTTGTAAGAAATGTGAGCTGGAAAGATTTCCTAAGGTGATGAGAAGCCCTGTAAATATGGCGGCAGATTACTGATGACAACGGTTCGTTAATAGCTCGTCAATAATGGTGAATGAACTGCTTTGTTTTGTACAAAACAAAATGAACACATTGCCATTTGATTATATTGTGAAGCCGTGTTTGGACACATATTGTGACACTGACATTGAGGCTGCAAAACTGACCCTGTTCTCAGTGGTACAAACAGTTGAGAGAATGATGAAGTGGAAGGGTATGGATAAATCTAAATAACGGATAAATCTAAATAATGTGAAAGTTATTTTGAATCTATTTCTGTCCAAATGACATACCAAGTTTTTGTGCATTGGATCTATCAAAGTTGTCACCTGTATCTTACAATTATGTGGACATGTCAATTTTATTGAAGGACATGGAAAATGTGAAACATTCAGTGGCCATACTTAAGCCAGTCCAGGCAGAAACGTTATGTGTAATGCAACATTTATGTGAACAATCCCATCCATGTTCAACAGTCAAAAGTACATTACCTCCCCATGTTGACAATTCGAACACAGTTCAGTCTGACATTGTACTCACTGAGAATTCATCTGCAAACCGAGGCTACAGTACAACAAATCATGAGCTGAAAAGTCAACCATATAGGTCAACGAGGAATACCCCTGAACCCAGTTGTCCAAAAGAAAGAACTGTTACTAGTAGCACATGCGAAGGTATGCAATGCACGGACTCAAACAGCAACGAGACTCGGGTTAGTGCAAACAAGACCTGCTGTGCTATATGGGATACAACTGCAGAAATCCATTATAATAATAAATCAGATGATGGTGAATTAAAGCACAGCACAACTGCATTAAAAATGGTCTCGTGTTCAGAAGACACCAGTGCCCAAGACGAGGATTTGGAAAACAATAAAACTTTTGCTCAAGTCACAAGTTCTCTGAGGAACAATGACCTCAGTATGGCAGCATTTCCACATAAAATTCCACATCAACGATGGCTTAATAAGTTTATGAATGTCCAATCCACACACCAGTTTCCAAGAAGGCGTGCAAGGGTTATGATAGGAAAGGCAGCATCTTCAAATTTGCATACAGTGCTTCCAATGCGACAGCGATGCATATTTGTGACAAGACTTGCCCCCGAAATGCAGGAGTCCTCGCATATTGAACATTACTCTGGAGTTAAGCCCAGCCAGGTGGAAAAACTACAAACAAAATTTAATACCTATGCCAGCTTTAAAATCACATGTGATAACCCTATGCACAATGCGATGATGAACATGGATGCATGGCCAAGAAAAGCGTTAGTTAGAGACTACTATCAGTCAGAATTGAACCATCATATCCACAAATTGGACTCAAATATACATAATGGATACTTTACGCATTTCTTTTTATAACTGTCATTCATTAACAAGAAATATACAAAATGTAAGAACTTTATTCGATATTTCCGATATTTGTTTCTTACAAAAATTGTGGCTTCTCGACAGTGAGTTAGACTGTCTCTTATCCATACACGATGAGTTCTATGGATCAGGGGAATCGCCGCTTGAATCTTCTAACGTTATTCATACAGGTAGACCTTACGGAGGTGTCAGGAGTACTATACCATAGATCTCTTGCAAGTATTACAGAAGTACAACACCTCGATGATCCCAGATTAATAGGTGTTACTATCCATATGGGGGATTCCTCTTTGTTTTTTGTCAATATCTATTTACCTTTTGATCTTGCGGAAAGTTTTGGGGAATTTGTAGGTTATTTGGGCAAAATTAATTCTACTGTAGAAAATGCTAATATGCTCAATGCTTATGTAGTAGGAGATTGGAATGCTAATACGCTCAAATCCACTCCCTTTGGAGATGAACTTCGACTATTTTGTGATGAATATGGTTATATCATATCGGACTTAAAACTAATAGTAGACCACACAACAAATTTTACTTAATCAGTGATTCACACAATACAATCTCTTGGTTGGATCACCGTGTCTCTACACAGTCTGCTCATTCCGCTATAAGTGATATGAGAATACTTCACACCCTAGTAGGGTCCGACCATTGTCCTACTTTAATGTCTATCAAGACTGATTTGATTCTTGCCCCAATGAACTCTTAGACTTGAAATACAACATCAATTGGTCAGACCTTACTTCTAATGAAAAGCTGAATTATACTTAGACATCTGTACTCTTATTAAGCAAGATTGAGATCCCACATTGTGTTGCGATCTGTAATGACCACAGCTGCACTAACCAGGTGCATAAGAAACAGATAAATGGATTATACACTGATATAGTAAAAGCTCTGTCGAACTCTGGTAATAGCTTGACTAGTAAATCCAAAAGCAGTTACCGGGTTATACCAGGCTGGAATGACTGTGTCAAAGAACTTCATGAATTTGCATGAAATGCTTACCTTATGTGGCGTGATAATGGTAAACCTCGTCACGGCCATCTCAGTAACCAAATGTGCCAAACAAGAGCACAATTTAAGTATGCTTTTAGATTATGTAAGAAGGAGGAAGTAAAACATAAAGCAGACTTGCTAGCACAAAATTTTTAAGATGTTGACCAGTGTGAATTCTGGAAGCAAGTTAAACAAAATACTATGGCAGCTTCCAATAAACTACCAATTTGCACTGATGGGAACCATGGTCAGAACAATATATGAAACATGGAAAAATCATTTTGAAGACTTACTGAATAGTGTTAAAAATGAATCGAATAATAAGAATGTGCTCACAGCATTGATTTCTGTTCCTATTGAGGTAATCACATTATCTGAGATCCAAAGTGCAATAACAAGACAAAAAGGTGGTAAATGTCCGGGATCAGATTTTTTATATGTGGAACATTTTAAATTTTTAGATATTAGACTTCGTGTGCTATTGATGATTTTATTTAATTGTATGTTTGTGCATCACTGAATTGTACCAGATAATTTCACAAAAGTTACAATTATACCGCTACTAAAGAGCAAAATTGGTAACCTGGTGGACAAAAATAACTACAGACCTATAGCTCTTACAACTATTATGTAAAAAATATTTGAATGCATCATACTGGAAAGATTAAGTCACAATCTACGATAATCAGTTTGGTTTTAAAAAGCAGCATTCAACAGATTTATGCATACATGTACATGTCTTTAAAGAAACTGTTAACTATTATGTAGAACATGGCAGCTCAGTGTTTGCATGCTTTTTAGACGCTAGCAAGGCATTTGATAGGGTCAATCACTGGACATTCTTTAAAAAGTTGATTGATATTAAAATACCCATCTACATAGTTCATACTTTAGTTAACTGATATGGCAAACAGTTGTATTGTGTGCGATGGGGAAGTGTAATATCCAGCGGTTTCCATGTAACCAGTGGGGTGAGGCAGGGGGTATTCTTTCCCCTTTGTTATTTAATATATATATATATATATATATATATATATATATATATATATATATATATATATATATATATATATATATAGACGAGTTAAATCGTAAGCTTGGTCAGTGTTACGTGGGGTTACGATGTCACCAAATGTGTTGTTTCTTAACAATTTTAGTTTTGCTGATGATATGTCATTAATATGTCCTTCTGTCACAGGTTTAAGGAAATTATTAACCCTTTACCTCATACAAGCGTCTTTGGATGCCTCTATTCCATTTGCATGGAAGCACCTTTTGACGCCTCTACAAGATTCGCATGGAAGCACCTTTGGACGCCTGCTGTAAACAGCAGCCATTTTGAGCTAGTTTTCGTAGCGCCACCTTCGGGGAATGACAATTACATCAGATCTCGTGGTCACTATTCATGCACTGGTCGATATCTGCTATTTAAAGTAACTGGGTCGTAATCTCCACTCTCCAAAATGGCAGCCGCGGATTTCATTCAGTACGTACGAAGTTTTCACGATTAGAATAACAACCACGAAAGATTCAATAAATTAGGTAAAGTCTCTGATTTTGATGTAAGCAGCAATTAGTTTTTATAAATTATCAAATTCAGATGACTTAGTGATATAGATGCACACGAAAACCTTGTAAATTTTGAGTATCGGAAATGGCAGCTACGGTTGGTCACACGGCCTCACTGACATGACAGTGAACAAATTCTCTCAAGATTTTGAAGTACATTAAAAAATTATTCTGTGAAAAATAATTACACAGCTGTAACAATCAGACTTTACTCTTAAATTTTTCCACATATAATATATGTGTACCAAAAATGTAAAATGGTTAAAATTGATGTTAAAGGTAACATACACTACATTGCTTAACAGTTTACAGGCAGGATTTCATTCAGTACTTATGAAGTTTTCACGATTAGAATCACAACCACAAAAGATTCAATAACTTAGGTGAAGGCTCTGATATTTATGTAAGCAGCAATTAGTTTTTATTGATTATCAAATTCAGATGACTTAGTGATGTAGACGCAGACGAAAAACGTAAATTTTGAGTATGGGAAATGGCAGCTACGGTCGGTCACGCGGCCTCACTGACATGACGGTGAACGAGTTCTCTCAAGATTTTAAAGCACATAAAATATTCTTCCGTGAAAAATAATTACACAGCTATAACAATTGGACTTTACTCTTGAATTTTTCCACATATAATATATGTGTACCAAAAATGTAAAACGGTTAAAATTGATGTTAAACGTAACACCATTACATTGCTTAACAATTCACAGGCAGGATTTCATTCAGTACTTATGAAGTTTTCACGATTAGAATCACAACCACGAAAGATTCAATAACTTTCGTAAAGGCTCTGATATTTATGTGAGCAGCAATTTTTATTGATTATCAAATTCAGATGATTTAGTGATGTAGACGCAGACGAAAAACCTGTAAATTTCGAGTATGGGAAATGGCAGCTACGGTCGGTCACACGGCCTTACTGACATGACGGTGAACGAGTTCTCTCTCGATTTTAAAGCACATAAAATATTCTTCTGTGAAAAATAATTACACAGCTATAACAATCGGACTTTACTCTTAAATTTTTCCACATATAATAGATGTCTACCTAAAACGTAAAATAGTTAAAACTGCTGTTAAACGTAACACCACTACATTGCTTAACAATTCACAGGCATGCATATGCGTATGTGGTCGGCTAGGTAACAGGTGTTCTATTTATAGCGTGCTGCACTTTGTCACTATGCTCTGTGAGGTAAAGGGTTAAAGATATGTGAACAATATGCATGGTCTTTCAGCCAACTTCTTTCAAATTACCATCTCCTCCCCCTGTACATCTTAATGGCAATGCTCTTACATATGTCAACAGTTATACCTACTTGGATCATATTTTGAAATCCAGTCTGTCGGATAATGAAGATATGATGAGACATTACTGATTTTGGTGTACTCGAACAAACATGCTTCTGTGTAAATTTAAGAATTGTTCAATGAATATCAAAATTAGATTATTCAAATCTTATTGCTGCACTATGTATTGTGCTCCTCTGTGGACAAAATTTAGTGAGTGTATGAAAAGAAAACTAGTTATTGGTTATAATAATAGTCTTCGTTTTCTGTTAGGTCTTCCTAGGTGAAACAGTGCCTCCAGCATGTTTGTAAATTATAATATATTCAGTTTTGATGAAGTAATGAGAAAGTATGCATTCTCAATGATGACAGGAATATCTAGTAGCAAGAACTGTATATTGAAATCTCTTTGGAACTATGACATTCATTTAAATTCTCATATTATTAGCAGATGGAACAAATTACTCTTTAAATGTGCCACTTAATTTCATTCTTAACAATGTATGGCACAGTTCATTGTTGTTGATGTATCTGTTTACTTGTATGTATGATATATATGTTCTTTTATGTTTACAATGTTTTTACTTTATAATTATATTTTAATTTAGAGGTATGGACTTTGTAGTCTGAAATATTCTTATCTAATCTGATACAACTTGCAGAACACAAAGTACTATGAACTGAACATGTGTTGATATTGTGTACAATGCTGCATGAAAACTTGTACTGCAAGTCCAGTGTAATAATAGAGCTGCAGTCAGTGGAATTTGTGTTCAATGTTGGAGCAAAGAAGTTCAAACATCTGGTTCCAAAGTCCACTGGTAAACACAAATGCATTTTTAAAACTAGTTTGTGAAAATCACATTTCTGGATACAATTGTTGTGGACCTGGAACATGACTGGGTATATGACTTGATTCTGCTTTGTATTTGTATCCCATGCTGTTGCAAGTTTCCTTGGTTGAATCACAGTTAGGATGCTTGTATATAAGGAAATCATTGTCTAATTAAGAAATTTGGTATTAATGATTTTACTTTACCAAGGTTAGAAACTATAATTGCATCTATCCTGGCTATTATTTCATTGACTTCTCTGTCATTTTCAAATACATTGGGAGTTTCTACAATCGTAGGTTAGGTGAATCTTGACCTGCATGTGGGAAAATACTCACAGATCCACATGGCCAGCAAAACTAATTACGTGACTTTACTTTGAAACCACATCGAGCACCTTGAGCAACATGTAACACCAGCATATCTGATTTACAGCATTCATAATGGCATGTTCTGCCATAGTTCACATATTCTAAGGCATAAACCTTTACAGTGATTGCATCTTAATGGCATTTAACTTTCTGTGTGTGTGTGTGTGTGTGTGTGTATATATATATATATATATATATATATATATATATATATATATATATATATATATATATATATATATATACAGTATCATCTATAGTAAGCTCTTCATTTATAGCAATGTGATATACTAGAGTCTTGCAATCTGAATAATCAGTAACAAACAAATTGTTACAACTCTAGGTCTTAAAATATGTAATAAAAAAAACGTGAAACCAACAATTTATGTAAAATCAGCAGTTATGTATTTCCCTACAATACAAGAATAAAGATTCAAAAGACATTACAGTACTGTAAATTAAATCTCAGATAATCCAAAAATGTCTTATCACAAGTCCAAAATTATAGAATGCTCCGAAAACAGAATGTTCCAATAGCCTTAAATGCCCTGATGTAACACAGTGATGCAGTCAAGAATGTCTTTGATTAAGTTGAATGAATTCATAATAATCCAAAGTAATGTATATAAATCTAAAGTTGGTGAGCACTTTAGTAATTCCAGTGACTATTTGAAATAATTCCTCTGCCAACAACACAATTGCAAACTCACTAATAGCCCTCTGAAACAAACAGGAGATCTCAGGATCTTGTTCCTGTTTGACATGGAGTGTCCTTTTGCACTCTGATTAGAATAGAGAGAATGAGTAGTAAAAAGAGAATCACTATGACCAATATCTATTCATTGATCAATACAAAGTCTAGAGCAGACTGCTATGGTGGCCTAGTGGTTAGAGTGTCAACCTAGGATGCAGAAGGTTGTGGGTTCGAACCCCTGCCATGCCATACCAAAGACTTACAAAAATGGTACTAACAGCAGCCTCGCTTGGCTCTCAGCATTAAAAGTTTGTGTTAGGACTGGTCGGCCTGGTGTCAGGATAATGTGACTGGGTGGGACATCATGCTACATGTCTGCGGCACGATACCCAAGTGCTAGACATCAATATAAACTGTCACACTGCAGACATCTTAGCAATATGACTGAAAAATTGTTAAAGCTACATTAAAAATCTAAATCACACACACACACAAAGTCCAGACCAAAAGTATAACCTCATCAAAAGTCCCTTTAATACATTCCAAATATAATTTTCATGAAAGGACTCTGTTTAAGACATCAGGCAACAATTTGTGGTAGGTTTCATATCCGTGAATCTTTTTCAGTGGTCCCGTTCGATATTTCCTACATTCAGACTATTCTTTTAGGACTAAAGTCTGAATGTTTCCTTAAGACATCATTGAACAGCTAGGTGTAACCTTCATTACTTTGAAATATTAAAATGTTCCTCAGTGACTATTAGTTCTGTGCCACATTCTTAAAGAAAATGTTTTGATTGTTTTTTTCAGAAGAAGCAAACTTGTTACAAAAAATTAATATTAGTGCTTAAATAAACAAGTAAATTAACAGAGAATCAGAAGAAAAAACAATTAAAAATTTAAATATTTTATTAAATATTTTTTGAAATATATTTTAAGTACAAATATTACTACCACTCTGTTCGCCTAAGTGGTTATAATAGCTTTCACCTCAGATGTAGGAGGTTGTGGGTTTGAAACCCGGCCAAGTCGCACCAAAAACTTATAAAAATGGTACTAGCAGCTGCCTCACTTGGTTCTTAGCATTAAGTGGTTAGTGTTAGGAATAGTTGACCTGGTGTCAGGATAATGTGACTGGGTGGGAAATGATGCTACATGTCTGCAGCATTATGCCCAGTGCTAGACATCACTATAAACTGCTACACTGCAGACAAAATAATGATATGACTGAAAAAAATTTAAAGCTCTGAGCAGCAGGGAGGGTGAACAGACTCTAATTGATTCACCTGTATTTTTGCAAATTAAGACTTCCTGGGGGATTGCAAAAATCGTATATAAAAAAATGCGCTATTGTCGGTGACACGTTGAGAGCGTTGCCCTCCCTGCTGCTATGAATGAAAATTTTTATCTAACCCGATTCGATACCGTGTTCGAGGATCATGTAAATTTATTGTTATAAACCCATATGGGGTTATTTTAGCATGACTAAAGAAATTTCTAAACTTATTTATGTCCATATCACCGCTGCACCAGGTCTGATGAATATTTCGCAACGTGTGAGTATCAACTCCGTTAAAGACAGCAAGAATATTACAGTTATCCCTGATCACTTTAGGAATCTGTGTATATCGCTGGGTTACATAAATTATATCTGTGTTTTTGTGTCGACCTCTGGAAAATATTCTGGCAGGATTTGATTGTTTATCCAGCATAATATCATCGTAAACAACTAAATTGTTAATTGACCCATCAATGTCATCAATACTTGGTGCTTCATTAATGTCAGTTATAAATTCAACATCATCATCTCCACTTAACTATTTTGTGCTTTCATTATAATCTTTTATTACATCATAACAATGCTGATCGTCTACAGATGGTGCTACCAGATATAATTTATCCCATTTCATCCACTTTATTATTAAATTAAGTAACAACTGCATCTTGCCACTTCCAGATGGACCTATAATAATCATGCGAACAGAATGTGGTAATGCTGCGTGATGCTTAACTGGTTCTCGTTTCCTTGTTGCAGAAAAGTCAGTGATTTCCATTAGAAAATATATAAAAAGAATATGAATTTATATTGGTTGAAATGCAGGGCACGCACATCGACAAGTGATCTAACAAACATTACGACAAAAAAAAACATCTGCGGTTACGGGCAAGCGTGAGTGATGCGGTACAAAAAAATTTAAATTTATCTCCACTGGCGAGTCAGGTGAAAGTCAAAACCAAGTATTAAAAAAAAAGCAACACGGAGGTGATATTGCAACAAAATTAGGAAAACTACCGGGGACTCGGTGGGCTAAATAGCCAGGAGAAAAACATCTTCCAGGATATAGTTACTGCGGCCCTGGAACCAGACTTGATATCAGACTTGATGACCAGGATCAACCAAGACCAGGTGAACATCTGATAAACGCTATTGATAAGGCATGTTATGCTCATGATGTAGCTTATAAAAGTAAAGATCTGCAGCATAGACATCTCGCAGATGTGAAATTAATTCACGCGTTAAATTCCATCACTGATAAATCTCTCAAGGAAAAATTAGCTAGTTGGTTAATAAAATCCGCGATGAAAGGTAACTTAGCACTAGACGCTGGTACTTAATTATAAATGGAGTCAATTTATTATTCGCCAAAAGGATATTGGAGGGGTAGCGCAGCAATTAGTAAACTCGCTGAAGCAGCAAAAGTTACTCGCATTACTGCTAAAAATTGGTTATCCAAACAGGCAATATGGCAAATTTACCAACCACCGCCTAAACAAGTTCACTTTGCACATTTTGATGTCAGTGTACCAAATGAAGTTCATCAGGCTGACATATTATTTTTGCCACACAATACCATTAAAATCCGAAGACATCAAATAACATATAAATACGCGTTAACTGTAGTTGATGTTGCAAGTAGATACAAAGATGCGGAACTGTTAACGACTAAAACAGCATCTGAAGTAGCCAATGGTTTTGAACGAATTTATCAACGAGGTGATCTGCGATGGCCGCATTTCTTACAAGTTGATCCTGGCAAAGAATTTCAGGGTGCAGTATCATTGCTGATGAAGCAACATAACGTCACCATCAGTCGAGGGCATACTGAGATTCATCGTGATCAGGCAATTGTTGAGTGATTTAATCGAACACTTGCTGAACGGTTATTTGGATATCAATACGCGAAGGAATTCATTCAGGACAAGAGATCACGCGAATGGGTCACAAGATTACCAAGTGTGATAGCTGCATTAAATAATGAAATTACTCGAACAACTAATATGAAACCTATTAACGCAATATCCAAAAAACATATACCACAACGACGTGATTTTTCAGCACAACCAATACTAGGTGATGTCACTGTGAGATATTTATATGAACCAGGTGAACTTGAAGGTGGTAAAAAAAAGAGCGACTGATCCTATCTGGAGTATTACCACACACAAGATATCTAACATAACTAGACCTACTGGTAGACCAGCAATCTACAGACTGGATTCAACTGCTCCTCAACGTGGATTCACACGTGAACAATTACAAGTAATTCCCGAGGATACACAATTACCTCCTAGATCACTTAACTAGCACCCCGACATCGATTACATTCAAGACAGATCAGCATCACATTTTCGCGTGTATGACCAAGACGATTATCCTTTCTATCTACGGTGAATTGTCTTGAATGTTTATCCGAATACTGCCACAACATTATACAATTACAGCTCGCACAGTGATTATTCTGCTGTTGTTTCAGTGTCATGATAAATTCAACATCAAGGTCAAATTCTCGATTATTTTTTTTGTCACTCTGTTTGTAACCAGTTAATTTTTTTCTGATTATAACATTGCTGTTTTCATTATTAATTTCATCAGCCATTGACTCATCCAAGACAATCCTTCGCAGTTGAGATATTCTTCTGACTCTGGACACAGCCAAGTAAACTAAGTTTGACCACTCGATTCGATCATCAATGATCCAAACACCTGTATCAGAGATAGTCAGTCCTTGAGATGAATGTTTCGTCATTGCGTATCCTAGCATCCACAGGGATTTATCAGCGCGCAGTGCATCTTCAACATCATTGACATCAACTGTAACAATATCATTCAGCCCGAGATTCTGCTTCCCCCTTAACTGTCCTGGTATATCAATGTCAATATTCTGTAACCGCGTATCAGCTGGTCTATAACACAATGGCACTGGCAGTGTTGGAAATTTTTTCTTGTGTAATTGAAATAACTGTTGTTGAAGTGTGTCTCTGACTATCTTTCTACCTGCCACTATCAAATCGTTTGGTCTCCACGTTTTCCAAAAGTCGCTCAAGGAAGTTTCTGAAATCACCTTACGCATAATTTCACATTGAATTTTATTCGGTTGTAGTCTGATTAATGTTTTAAATTCCTTTAATTCTGCATCGAGAGAATTCTTTTCTGCAGGATTTGTTACAAGGAGTTACAGATCCTACCTTGAGCCACTTGCACTGATTCATTATATATATATATATATATATATATATATATATATATATATATATATATATATATATATATATATATATATATATATATATATATATATATATATATTTCTTATTTAAATATTTGTCTTAAATATAATATGGAGGAGTTTGAGAGATTATCTGCAATCAAGCCCTGGAAAGCTTCTAGATTTGATCTCGACAGACTAACCCTTGATTCGCAGCGGCAAGCCCTGACTGGTCTGTTTGATATTATCAAGATGCCAAAGACGAATTTCGTAATGATGGAGCATCTCACGTGTGGTCTACATTCAAAATTATACACGACGACGATGTCATTGGTGCCACAATGAACGATACATGAGCGAAAACAATTAACGATTACCTCAAACAGAAATATCATTTCAGAATAAAGTTTACTGTGCAGGTTGATTCCGACACGTGGATTATCCGTGACAAACGTGACCCTGTCCTTGCTAATGGAAAAACCGCTCTGTTAAGTAAAGATTCTAAACCAGGAGCGCTGACTGGGATTGATAAACCATATTATGCTCGAGCGTATCCTGTGACCGCGGTCATTTATGGAATTTATCTTTTGCGGGAAAAGTAGAACTAATTTCAAGTATTATTTTGCAACAACCAAAAAAGTCAACAGTTAACTGTAACGAATCATATACAAACTACAACAGGTAAATGGTTCTCCGTGTTATTTAACAGGGAAACACACTACAGCGGGTAAACAGTTCTCCGTGTGCTACCTAAAACGGAAGTAAACATCTCCAATTCTTCCCTTAATAAGGTGACAGGGTCAAGGATTTTATCAATAATGGCAGGCGTAATCGTTTATTTACACAAAAAAAATTTCACAAGCAATATCTTTGTTTTACTGAATTAGTTTGGTTTCTTGGTTCATCTGCATTTTTTCTGCAATTATATTTAAGATAAGAAATATGAAAAATCATGCCCACCGTGTGAGGTATTTTTGAGTTTCCAAGTATCAGTCAGTTTATATACTATAGGATCCGAATTATATACTAGGGTTTCGAAACCCAATAAAGTTGAACACCCTTCCTCCGTGATCACCCCCTCAGGGTGACATTTTGCACTTCGTGGGATTGATTTGGGGGAGGGTGTGCAACCTGTTGAGCGTAGAATATAACACTGTATATGTCTGTGCTGTCCTACACTACCCGTCAAACCTGCCAAAATGTCATAAGGCAATTTGGAGGGGGCACGGTCAATAGTGTAAAAAAACCCACATCATTTTTATACTTGCGAGGATGTTATAAGACAACCTAGGAGTTCACATAAAAGTGTACATTTTCTTTTAAATATATAATTATGTACATTGTTTTTCTTTTAAATATATAATTATATAAATAATGAATTACGAAAATATCAATGAAGTAATTTCTGCTATTAAAAAATTAGAAGAAAACAAAATTAATATATCTAGTGAATTAAATCCTAAAAATATCATGTCTGATTTTGAAGCACTATATGAGGCTGAATTGGAAGGTTGGTATATTTTGCCTGCTCAGTATAAATTTACAAAGAGAATGCAGACAGAGTTATATATATCACTAGCTACAATAGAAGAACAGCAACTAGATGAATTTGTCCCTCTCTTCCGTGCAATCGAAAAAATCAGGTCATCATTATCCGAAGAATACGAAGCCAGGAAGGTAATTAATACTCATGCAAGACAGTTGAGAAAAAGATTGAGAGTTAGATTCCCTTGATTGGGAAATGAAGTCAGGTATGTGGAAATGAAATTGAAAGTAGAAAGTCAGTCTCGCTGTACTGACAGAAAAAAAAAATATTTTTTTTACCCACATCAATCTGACCTGCATGATTTTTTTTTACCCACATCAATCTGACCTACATCGATCAATCTGATTCACTTGTATCATCTGCATCTGTATCAATCTGATCTGCAGAGTTAAATAATATTTCCTTAAGCCGATCAAATGTAATGCAGGAACGCGCGTAATTTAAAATCTGGTCTCTGTCACATGTGATCATACAAACACGTTTTTGCCGCAGTTCACTAACTGTTCCTGTGTTAATAAAAAGTCTTCATTACCGAATACATCAATAAATAAATCAACTGTGCTGACCGGGGACTGCATAAACACCTCTTTGATGTAGTTTTCAAGTGCTTGTTTGTTGAGAATAAAAACTTTCACATGCTGGTACATATATAATACTCATTTGATTAATTAGGAATCAGGATCTGTCAGGAAAAAATAAAATTCTTTGCAGATATATTTTTTTACTGAATTTGTCAGGCATATTACCCTTCCGAATTAGCAAATCGGATGATTTTCATGATTCTGTCAGGCATACTACCCTTCCGAATTAGCAAATCGGACGATTTTCTTGCTTTTGACAGGCATAGTACCCTTCAGAATTAGCAAATCAGTTGATGTGTACAAAATATATATAAATAAAATATTTTTACTATTGCTCGTGCACAAAAAATAAAATTATTATACTTGCTTGTGAATTTCGGTCGATTTTTATGATTCTGTCAGGCATACTACCCTTCAGAATTAGCAAATCGGACAATTTTCATGATTCTGTCAGGCATACTACCCTTCAAAATTAGCAAATCGGATGATTTTCATGATTCTGTCAGGCATACGATACCTCCGAATTAACAAATCGGACGATTTTCATGATTTTGACGGGCACATTACCCTTCAGAATTGAGAAATTTGACAGTTGTTCAGTAAAAAATAAATTCTTATAATTCTGAGCGACAGTAAAAAAAAATATCCATGCTGACTGTCAGGATTTTTTTTGAGTGAGATTTTTAGAAGAGAAATCTTTAGGATGGAAATTTTTATGATAGAAATCCTCATAATGGAAATTCTTATGATTTCACAAGTAGATTAATATGTAGTGTTTCATGTCTTAAATCAAGAAGGTGGTTAGATTGGTCTGTTAGTTTGAAATTTATTCTTGATAACAGTGGATTATAACACTGCAAATAAACCTGATTGATCGGCTCTTGCACAATCAGATATCCAGGTGGTTCTTTTGGGGTGAACGAATAAAGAATAAATCCTTGCTGGGCTTGATTTGATACTGTAGTGTCCCTGCTGTAGCTGCCATCGATTACATCACACACAAGATTGACCGCGACCACAGGGGTTATATTTACAATTTCCAGGGACACATGTCGGCCTGTCCCTTCTGGGTCATTGTTGTGCTGAAGAATAGTTGCCGGTGGTAGTGTTTTTTTGTACTGTGCAAGTATGTCATCAAAGAACTCATCAATGAGATCATTGACTGATTTTCTTAACTCGGCTGCATTATACCCGGAAATTTAAAATTCGGCAGCGTAGCTTCTGTCAGCGAGTATGCTTCCAAAAATCATTGTTTATATCTATTTATGTTGTCAGTGTAATCAGTTGTTGCCTGAATTACTGGCTGGTTAAGGTATTCCATGTCGTATATGTGCTGATTTAATATTTCTATTCGCGTAATGATTTTGCTGCATGAACTTGTCATGTCAAAAAGATGTTCTTGAAAACTTTGCCGTAGTCGCTCTAGTTGTTGTTTATGTTCTTGATTAATGATTTTAAAATATTTAATAATATAACTTAGGTCAACACTAAAAGAACCAGTTCTCCTCGGGAAGTTCGTATATAAATAAAATGCCACTCTATATTGTCCTTACCGTAGAAGAAAAAATCAATTCCCAAAGTTGCACTTACTATATCGCGTAGATGTTCTATATATGATGGTTTAATTTCGTGGTATGACTGCGCGTCCGTGATATAATCAGACTTTTTTGGTTCTGGTGGTATTGATGGTGCTTCAGGTGGAATTTCAGGCCATCCTAACACTGTTCTGATTGAACTCTAATATATATCTATGGCGTAGTCTGGGGTGCTTATTTCGATTGCAGAAGACAGCGTTGGTTCATGAACAGTTATTGCTATCTTGGATTCTTTTCCTGTGATATTTTTTATTCGACATTGTAATTCCTCATTGATTTCTTCGATTTGATAAGACCCGGTTGGTATCCCAATGACATTCCAGTCGGGTCTACCATCTTCTTTATTTTTATTTGCAAACACGAACAAATTATTTGCTGGTAATCCACCAAACAATTTTGATCTGATATTGGGCCAACTGTAGTATACTCGTAATTATGCTAGTGCGATTTCTTTCATGGGAATTGCAGTTGGAAAATTAATACTAAATTCAGGGTTAGTCGAACTTACAGTTATCATTGAAATTCTCTTGGGGCTTGTATTTTCGACTATCTGTTGAAGTAATTCTGTCATTATTTATCTTTGTTGTTTTTAAATGGCGGGTGCAGTCTTCGTTTATCTTAACCATTAATGCGAATTCGGAATCTGATATTGTTGTATCATTGATGCTTGATGATATCAACGACGATAATTTTGAGTATGCAGCTGTTGCTGTGTTTAGTTGTATGATATAATCGTGCAATTTTGTGCTTGTGCACGAGGATATTTTTTTTGCGATTATATTAAAAAACCCTGCGATTGCAGTTGATGAAGAGACGATTGTTACTGCGATTGTTACTGGTGTTATTGGTGATAATACTACTCCGGTGGATGCAACAAACGCGGATACTGAGTATACCAATGCATCGAGGATGACTGTTCATCGTTTATATATTTTTTACTTTTAGGTTGTATTTGTCGATGAGGGTTTTTAACTCTGATTGCCATTCGCATACTTGATCGTATCTATATTGTTGCGCATCTAATGTTGTCGTTGATGCTGTCGTTGTTGACTTCGTCAAGGATGTCATTTATTATCTTACGCAGTAACCAGTTGAGGTGTTTCAGCTATGAATTCCAAACACCACCAGTAAGATGTTGCATTTAACGTCTTATTGTCCGCTTCCAGTATAAATTCCTCTTCAGTTCCCTTGTTTAATATGATAGTAACAACCCCGGAAAATCTGTCAGTGGAATATCGCCAGGGATATTTTGTGAAAATCTCAAATTTTGCAGCACTGAACACAGACAGTCTATACACACCAGTAACTGTTGCGGTATATTTGATAGTTTTATTTTCTTTAGACCATGTTGCGAACCCAGATGATACCGTGTACACTATGTTGGTAAAATGCCCCCGGGCAACTCCAGGTGGGAATTTAATCAAATCGGTTTTATTAATGATCTCAGGAATCCCACTTATGATATTTTGTTGTGTTTGTTTGATCGTGTCAATATCAGTTTTGATACCTTGCTGTGTTGTTTAATCCTGTCAATATTGGTTTTGATATTAGAAAGATTTATGTCAGCGGTGTGCAGAGTGCCGAAGAATCCTTCTGTGGTTTCATTAATTTTTTTAAAAGTTTCTACGAAGTCTTGAAAACTCGTTTATGTGAACGTCATACTCGTCCCGCAGCGTGGATAATTTATCATCAACGGTGCCATAGTTAACGTCAATATACTTTTTCATTGCACATCTTCGTCGGATGTTGGATCTCTTAAAACAACTATTTTGTTCCCGTTCATGCTGAGTTCACCTGTCATTGTGTCACCGGTATTTTTTAAATGATTTGCTACAACTTTTTTCATCTCGTCTCTGATGGTTGTAAACGGTACACTTAAATCCCTGATTTTTCTGCTGTCAGTAAACACAGGAATATTATCCGGGGTAGCTAAGAGAATCCTGAGAACTATGTCATTCAGTTTGATATTGCTGGTTTTTAGCTTGCCATGTCGGTCCTGAAAAATAACAACATCATCTGGGTCTATCTCGGATAACGATGAAAGATTGTAGATTTCATCTTTGGTCCCATATTTTGATAAATCTACATCGCCGCGTTTTTTTATCTTTGCTTCGATGAGAGATCTTCCGTAAATATCTACCATTATTATCTTAAGGATTGTTTAAATCGACCCGAGGTATACTCGTGCATGACTTTGTGAGGTGGTTTGGTTGATTTTATATCGCGTCAAGAACATTTAATACTTCACGACCATATATTGGTGGATCGGTTAATGTTTGTGTTGGTAGCGTTGAATACCAGACTGGAGTGCTTTGCACTCTACGTGCGTACTTGAGGAATTCGACTGGCGGTGCTAACCCATACGAATCGAAATAGATAATTCCACGTGGATTGATCGCGTAAGCAACCCAGTGAAATCCTGGACCATCACTGTTATCGAGATTAATAATTCCGGTTTCTGGATTATTCGGTTGTTGTGGTAATTGATCTCGCATAAAGACGCCTTTGAAATTTTTTATATCTAATTGTTTAGCAGCATCGAGCAAATCAAAATTTGACATGGGTAGAAAACCAGCGGTTTTGAAAACCGCTTTGGGTACCATGAAGGTGGAGTTCCTGGAAGTCTTAGACCTTGTCCTTTTTTTTTGTATCCTTTTCCAGTTGCTTTCTTTAATGCCATCCCAGCAGCTGTTCCAACAGCTCCTAATGCGGTTGCTTTTGTGACAGCTGGGGCAGCAGCAGCTATCAACACTGGTATTGCTGCAAGAAGAGGAAATATACCACCGGTTTTAACCATATCCTTGATAGCTTTTGGAGTGAAATCAAGTTGAACTCCAGTTTTTGCTTGCTTTGCTTTATTGAAATGTTTTAGTTGGGTTTTAGTCAGCGATAACTTGTTTGGACACCATTAACAATTTATTCGTTTTTTAGTGTTAGCATTGCCCCACATGCTTTTGTGTTTTTCGATTGTAATTTTTTTATCTGACCAGAAGACAAAGTGACATTAATGTGACTATATGACATTTTATAATTAACGGGATTGATCTAATTGTCTACATGTTTTTGAAAACTACATGTTTTTTACTGGTGCATCAATGACTCTCATTCGGCCACCAACACCTTCAAGTAACATTGTCTTATCACTGAGTATAACAGCAATTGCTCTGTGCTCAGCTATAGCCCCTCTGTTCACTTGAGCTCTGAAATGCACATCAACAACAGACTGTCTAGTTAAATCAAAATGCTCTAGTGAGAAGTAATAGATTGGATAACGTGCCATAAAATCCAATTGTGATATTTGCAAACCAGTATCGATATTTAGATCACGCACTAGATATTTCATCAAGCGATGATATACACGTGCAACATGATAATTAGCAAAATTTAACTGTATATTTTCAGATGGTTCTTGATGCCTGTTTATTCTTAAAGAAACGTCAGTAACACCAAGTTGATCAAATATCATATGACACCGTAATTGTGAGTTTCTTTGTGTAATATCTTGAAGAGCAATGAAAATGTGTCACGGTGCAGAAACCCCCTGCTGTGAGGCTGCATGCCTTGTAAACAAACCATTATTGGTACTTTGAACACTATCTGTGGTTACTGTAAGCCATGTTAACAATGATTTACTACCGTGATCCATAAAAGAAAGCAGTTGCTGTTCTTCAGCAATTGTCGGAGTCATTACTGGCATCCAAAACGAAAGTTTTTTCAGCACTACTTTACCAGCGTCACTTATGGGTCACCATAAAGCATCATTATCATCATTTTTTGTAAAAAAAAATGCAACCGTATGTTTTGCTCCAAAAATTACCTTTTTGATATCTCTACAAAATCCAAAAATACGCGACAGTGGAATGGCACACAAAAAATTTCTACGAGCAGCGCTTAACATTTGTCTACGTGCATGAAAACCTAAATTAAATTCTGTATTAGCATTAATAATCATGTCTTCGACGTCAATATCAGCAGGATTAGGAGCAGCACGGTTTTTTGGTTGTCTAATATTGTACTGATCACTGTTAGGAAAATCAGAAGTGTCCTTGGCAAACATCATTGATGGACCAGTTGATCTTGTACAATCATCAGAATATCTTGCTAAACCTATTATTGTTGTAGCCACATCAGCATTGTTCTCAATTGACTCAACTTTTTTTCCGTCAATGAGATACACAGCACTTTCAAACAAGGCCATAATTCCGTTACTGACAAAACCAATTTTAACCTCATCTCCGTATACTGTATCATCTGTTTTTATAATTTCACCTTCTACTTCGATAAACGCTTCAGCGGGCAAGAGATATCTACTTGTGTCTTGAACTTGCAATTCAATTCCTCCTCGTTTATCTGGTTCTCGTACGTCATAAGAATAATACTGAAAATCACGCACCAATTCGTCCTTGAGTACTGGTGCATCCATGTCGAACGCTGGGTCAGATGATGCTTAAACATTTTATTATAATTTGTTATCCTCCAAAACGATGACCACTTCCCGACACAAGACTTGTATTTATTTGTTCAGCCCCTTGATTTATCAACTCTGCTAGTTTTTGATCTGCAGCTTGATTTATTACTTTACTAACATTTGCCGGCATCACTTCAGTGCTTAGTAATTTCACCGGTGGTGGCTGGACCGCTTTTGGCCTGCGTATTAATCGTGCTAGTCTGTCTTTGATTGCTTTGTTGTTGTTGTTGTGGGGTTTAACGCCATTTTTCAGCACGATAGGCTATACATGGCGGCCAGTATTAATGGTGGAGGAAGAACCCGGAAAACCCCGGAAAGAACCACCGACCCACGAGAAGCTACTGGCAAGCTTTCTCACATGCCCATATTGGCTGAAGCTTAGACTCGAACCGCCGCAGACAGAGGTGAGATGGCAGTGATCCATAACGAAGAGCGCTTTAGACCACTCGGCCACTCGGGGCCCTGTCTTTCATTGCCAAGAGCGCTATACTAGCAGTGCTACCAACAGCACCAGTAGCTTTATCACAAACATCAATAGCTTTTATTGATAATTGTTTTGCGATCGGTATTGCTTTAGGAGCCATTCCCGCAAATAAGCCTTGAACAACATCACCAAATCCATCTCCATAAGTTATTTTGTATACTGGCAATCGTGAATTTACCACTCTGACCCTAACTGGCCTACGATGAGAATCGTGTATGATCATTTTATTTAATTATTTATTTTTCTAACAACTAGTCACTATGATAGTCATCAACGAGCTCATTAATAAGTTCTCGGTAGATATCGATATCCATGATACCACCTTGAAATAATCATCTACAAATATCAGCTGCTTCATTAATTATTTCTAGTGAGTTGTTTCCAGCTCGTTTTCCTCCTATGAGAACTTCTAGCCGTTGCGCATCATTGATGATATTGTTAGGACAGTGAATAAAACCACTTAATAAACCACTACCAGTAGCGCCAGGAGGATCATCATCATCCTTTCCTGTTAACATCTGTTCCATTTCTGTTGGCCTCCTCGATATATCACGTTGTCGGGTATATAATCACTGCAAGGGGTTTTGCTGTGGTGAAGAAGACAGTTGTTCTATCTGTTGTTCTATTTGTTTCACAGTCTTTTTACGAAGTTTTCCCGGTTGTAATTAAAATTTCTGTATCCAACACCACTGGCTCTTGGTTTGTTTTCACGTATACGATATATCCATTTAATAAGATTATCATCAGTTGTTGTTTCAAAACCAGGTTTCAAGATACCAGATTTATTAAATATACCAGGTAATATTTTTTCAGGTAATTCTTCTATTTTAATACCTTTAATATCATCAAGAAAATCCTCCCTAAATTTTGCAATTATTCCAATATTTTCCTTTATTGGTTTAGGCGCAAGTTCTTTTTTCACGTCGGCAATTTCAGTACGAATTTGTTCAATACCTTCAAGTATTTCTTCGTCGACAGGTGGAGGTTGAACTGCAGCTATATCAGTTGGAAGATCTTGTAAAATCTTTTTTGTTTGTTTAGTTCTCCTCACAATTTTTTCAGCTTGCTCAGCGGTCTGTTTTAATATTGGAAGATTACTTTTTTTCTTTCCTCCTCATCCTCAATATCTCCCAATAAAGCTCTTTCAGTGACCGCCGCAGCTTTTACAGTGGCTGTTGTAATGGGTTTAAATAATTGTTCTGTGCCTGTAGCATATTCAACTTGTGCTTCTTGCCGTGCTTGTAATATTTGTCTTACAGAATCTCTCACAGGAAGAAATTGTTTGATTGCTTCTAGTCGCTCTCGAGCTAATCTAGTGGTATATGCTTCTCCAATGTTGGCCATTATTGATAACATAAATTATTAATTCATAGCAGCAGAGAGGGCAATGCTCTCAACGCGTCACCGACAATCGCACAATTTTTTTTATATGATTTTTGCAATCCCCCAGGAAGTCTTAATTTGCGAAAATACGGGTGAACCAATTAGAGTCTGTTCACCCTCCCTGCTGCTCTATGTTAAAAATCTAAATCACATACAAATATTTAAAAAAAAATTTCTTCAAATATACATTTCAGATACAAACATTTTTGTCAAACATATTTCAAGTACAATTAATTTAAAAGAAGAAAAATTTGATTAAATGACTATAAAGTTATTATATATATATATATATGTTGCATGCAATTTCTCGAGAAATGACCTATTCCAAGTTGGAGACCAATATCGTAAGCCATATGGTCAATCTGTACCCAAATCATTTTGTACCAAGTAGAAATTGGTTGTTTTGTACCCAAGGTGATAGTCAGTTCATACCTATTATTGTACACAGTCAAATATGCCATATTGTCACATTTACTGCTCCCTCTCTTATTGTGAACATATCTTTAGTCTAATAAACTTTTCCTGCCATAAAAATTGCATGCGTAAAGCATATCCGGGCCCAAGAAATTGTCCAAGCACTAATAAACAGTACTATTGTTTTCAGTGAATAATAACATATATATATCAAAAACAGTTTGAACCTTGCATGAAAAAAGTTTTCAAATGTGTTTAAAATACAGGTTATCTAGAAAACCCACAATGTCTGATTCCCGGTGTGGTTCATTGTGATTTTGTTCTGCAAATACTGACTGGTGATACAATTGTGGTACTACAATGTAAGCCATCGACACAGATATTTTGTTTTGGGCATCAACAGCCAAAACATAAATAACAGGGTGAAGGGATTACATTGTAGGACTAGATAGTGATGATGTCTTTAATTTTTACGGTTATGAAGTACAGTGTATATCGGATTATTGGAGCTGGCAAAGTGTTAACCATAAAGAGATTGTGAGCTCGAAAATGGTGTTATATACGAGCCAGATGTACATGTTGGATGGACAAAATAGAGGGCATGACAGTCAGTCTCCCTTTCAGCAGTATTTTGAAATTCAATGTATAAAGGGCAGAATACTGAGCCTAATTAAATTACAGATACTTAAAAAGTAGAATGTAATTTTAATTTTTTATCAATCAATTTATCCTTGTAGATCATATGCAACAAAACCATATATCCGTATAAGGGTTAAGATAAAATGAAAGATATTGATTTGAATACCTCTGTCTGCACAAGCAGACTACGGTATTGATGGACTAAAAACTCTAATACAGCAGTATGGAACAGATAAGAAAGCTAGCTATGTATATGCCCCTTCAGAAGAAAGCACAGAATAATATTCATAAACATATAAGGAACAGAGTTGCTCAGAAATAATTAACATATTAATATTTATACAACTAGACGTGACATCTTTTAAAGATATTGGTTTCAGCAGAGCTCTAAAAAAGTGGAGCAGGAAGAAAGATGTTGAAGTGTTAGGTAAATATTGAACTTGAACTGTTTCTTCCTCCCCTTCTATTTTTTTCACTGCCCCCTTTGTTTGACAAAGATAAAATCCTGGCAGTATCTTTTCTTTAATTGTACATGGGGAACAAATTTGGAATTTCTTTTTGCAGAGATATTTAACAAGTGAATGAAGGTGCAATGGAATAAATAAAATAAACACAGAATCAGCGATGGGGCAGATTTCAGAACGCTCAAGGTTATCACCTTGTGTAAGATTTTTAAAAAAAATATAGAATAGGACTGTGTGTTTTCAGTAGTTTTCCTTCTTCAGTAACAAATACAAGTACCTGTGACCGCAGCAGTGTTTTGCATCTGCAGGAGGTACAATGTGATAGATTTTGTTGGTATTTGTCCTCATTCCAATGCCTGTATTTGTTCTAGATGAGATTTTCTGGGAATGAGGATGTTGCATTATTTATTCTGTTTTGAAGATTACATCATACTGTATTCCAAGTTTAATTGAGACATGAAGTTGGTAATAAGGTGTTTTCAGATCATTCATTCCATGCAAAACAAAGGGCCTGGTCACAGTGGCTAAAGTAAGTTAAATGGAGCTATCATTAAATGGCCTAAAACACTGAATAAAACTTGGTGACAGCCAACAGGTAGTCTGTTTGAAAATATTTTTGTTATGTTATCATTGATGAGAATCACATAAATATATGATAACTGGATGTCAGTCTGTATTATGCATAGTGGAAATACAACCAAGAATGTCAAAATACATAAAAGGGCACCACCTACCTTCCAGAGATGGGGAAACCATCAAGTTTATATGTGTATTGATATGTATCATATCGTAGGCTGTGTATCGTGAATTATATCGATACACGGCACAGGTGTATCATTTCACCCCTACTTATTATATACATATCTGTGATTGGCTCTGCATAATGGTGAACATAATGCAATAATACTGATATCACTTCTGCCAGTAATAATTTGATGGTTTTCACATGGACAGTTATCAGTTTGGCTGACTCTTTCATAGAAACAAGAAATGCACAGCTCTGCTTTGAAACAGTAATAGACATGCTAGAATTATATATTGCTCTATCCCTTTCAGAATACAGGAAATAGGACTTAATACATTGTTATACAAGATTCAGTCCTGCTAAATTACATTAGGAGATAACACTGACCTTATTCTAAGTCTGTATGTACATATCGATTGTCTTGCCAGGGCAATGCCTTGCAATGGCTGCACTGATAACTGACACTACACTGGTTGTGTCAGTATTATAATTCCAATAACAGTGGTCCATTTGTTTACGATGTGAGCATTGTTGTAAACCATGTATATTTGCATATATCTTTACACATGTCTTTGTGTATATCTTGTATATGTACTTGTATGTTTATTCTTGTGTGTTTATACATGTACTTGTGGATTTTACTTGTATTTATACTTGTTTTGTTGGTCAGAGTCTTCTACCCGACATGACTATCCTTTTGCATGGGCACCTGGTAGGTGCATGTGTGAACCCCCTGTGCATGTGCGTGCGATTTGAGGACATTGTCATGGGGGTGGGGTAGATCAGTAATAAAAATACAAAATCAGTATTATGTTACTACTATTGATGTATCATTACAGAAACAAGAGACAGGAACAGGCCAGACCAGACAGCTTTTAAAATGTTTCCAGCAGAGAGAACGATCAGTTTATGAAATGTTTAAAGAATGCCTAGTCATTTCTGAGCACACTAAATTGAAAGATCTTCTTGAAAGCTATGAGGCAAGAGGATTCCAGGAAACCAAAATCACTGATGAATCGCATCTCAGAGGTTGGCTTTCTGCATTGAAACTTAGTCTTGAACTTGTTAGTTGAAAAAGATTCTAGATGAGAAGAAAAAATATGGATAAAAATTCTGTTTTTTTAGTCAGATATCCTAAAGGACTTGTGTGGGTCTTTGGGTGCTTGTTTTAATAGCTATTTATTTTATGTAGTACTAACATGCATCCTTGTCTGCTACCAAGCTTATAAGTTCATAACATTGACCTAAAATATCAAAGATATTTAACAGAATCAAGGTGGATTTTTCCTTGCTTATTTTTATGGTATGTTCTGTAGTCTGTAATATTTCATGCACAGTTTAGAGATGAATAGGTGTTAGTTACTGCCAGTAGGGTTATATTATCTCAGTTTTATTTAGAAGAAATGTGGGATATGAGCTATTATGGAAAACCACAGTTTAGAGTTTGAGTGGTTGGGGTGTGAAGAGTATATAATAATGTCTATTATTATGTTGATCCAGCATCTTGTATTATTGCACTCATACTGCCCTAGTAGCCTTATTATCAAAAGCAAAGTGATGTATAAACCTATTAAAGTCAATTTTAACAGTGGTATCTCACATTATTACTTAAAATACAGATGCATTTTATGCTATTTCATAATCTTATGAATTGTGTAACTTAATCTGAAAATGTAATTTCTGACAAAATTCTAAATATTTTTATGTTAATGATTAATTATTGTCAGTGTAATCAAGACAATTACTTTACAACAAAATATGCAGTTATTTGAAGTGTCTCAATAATTGACAAGGTCTTTAATTTATCTCTTTAAACTTTCATGTAGATGCAGAGATTATCCCTCATCAAGGAGTCAATGGGACCAAACACACTGTAGATCTTGTATGTAATCCATGGCATTCGGATGTATCACGTAAGCAGCAGTTATCACACAAAGATACCTCATATTGCAAATCTGTTTTATCTCCAGCATTTGCTGTAGTTCCCCTCATATTTAGCCTATTACCATATTCAAATATATGTGACACCCCTGCGGAATGTAAACAACAGAGCAAAAATGCCACATTTGATATTATGTTTCAGACAAAGTTTATTAAATATCAAGATATGGCAGTTCTTTCAGAGACAGCCTTGCACAACTTCTGTTCAAGGAATTATTTTGAAGAAGGTGAGGAAACACTCAGATTTAAACTATGGCATATCATTTGAGAATAGCCACTTCTCCTCCTCTCAGTTTTAAAGGAGACGATTGTCAGTAACATTTAATGCAGGGAGTAACTGCACTATTTAGCAATCTTCAAAAGAGTTGAGAATGAATTTTGATCTTGGAGTTAAAATTACAAGTTTGTGGTAATAACCTTAGAAAACCTCTCTTACATAAACAAAAGTTCATACATTTTGTTCGCAGCAGGCAGAAAGAATGAGTTTGATACAGTATATGAAAGTTGCAGCCATTAGGCCAAGACTGTTTCTATGCCATACCAGATGAGTTCTTTCCACCAGCTCAGAACAAAACACGTGTGGTTTTGTATTTATTACATTTTTGTATTTATTACATATCCCTTTTTTGTTAACATATTCTTTTGAAACATTTTATATGTATACATCACAAAAATGAATTAAGGATTTTGCCATTTTATTAAAGTTATAATACTGTACATCCTATATATAATGTGCAGTTGCATCATCAGTCTGTTTGCATTAGAGATATGTATTTTCAGTTTAGCTTTTAATTTTTAAAAGTGTTTTATGGGACATATGAATGAATTTAATCTTCATTCACATGCAAGTGGAATTTTTCCTTCCTTATAAAATTTAACATAGGTTCTGGTCCAGTAAGTGGACCCTTTTCATACAGTCTACTTACTGAGTAGACATTCTACTTCCTAGCAAATTTCAGGGAACATTTTACAGACTAACAGTAATTAAATGCAATCCAGTTTAAACAGAAGCTCATTCATTTAAATACGTTCAAACTCTATTTTTATGGTTTCAATTAATGCGAGAAATTATTGATCCATTGAACTTAAAGTAATAATTTTAGCATTAAATTAAGAAATCAAAGGTTTGGTCTCTTTCTAACATGCGGGGTAGATTTTTAATATTCATTTAGAAAATTTTAAACAATATTGCAGTATTGATCTGTTTTCTTCTCTCTGTTTTCTGGGGCCCCGAGTGGCCGAGTGGTCTAAAGTGCTCTCTGTTACGGATCACTGCCAGCTCACCTGTCTGCATCAGTTCGAGTCTTAAATCCAGCCAACATGGGTATGTGAGAAAGCTTGCCAGTAGCTTCTCATGGGTTGATGGTTCTTTCCAGGGTTTTCCCGGGTTCTTCCTCCACGATTAATACTGGCTGCCATGTATAGCCTATCATGTGCAGAAAAATGGCGTCATACCCCACAACAACAACAACTCTCTATTGTCTACTTGAACAGTTGCAAGAATCTAAAATGTAAATGTAGAGTTCCTTCATTGTGCCCCGGTGATCTCGCTAACATTGTAACAGTTGCAATACATCTAATTTGGGTCACAAATAAGAACAGTTGCTGCTCTCTGTGATGCAATTGTTTGTCAGTTTCATCCTTAGATTTACTAAACAAATTAGATTTTAATTGAAAAACCTTATTTATGAAATTCAGAAGGTGAAATGAATATTGGCTATGTTTGGTAATTTAGATGATTTACATTGTTGAATGTGTCTTGAGAATTAAACATGGGGTAAAATTTTGTCAGAATATGAGGCATTTTTATAGTTCTCACACTATTTTACTGATTTTAGTAACTAGTTCAAAGATACAAAATGCAGTCATTTTAGCACAGCTACCAGACCGTAGTGATTTTGTACTTCATTCTCTCTTTACAGTTTTCATTTGATACTTTTAACCAATTAAACATCAATGCTTGAGTAAACTACCATGCTAATACTGTTTATCTTTGAGCTGTCATATGGTGTCATCGAGGCATAATTAGCATGATGTACTAATCAAAATTAAAAGGATGAAAGCGGTAGGCTCCTGATGATGTTTCGTTGAAAGGATTTTGAAAGTAGTAACAAAACTGGTTGTAAATATAATAGTGATTTTTGTTTGATTTAAATAGCAACATAGATACCAAAAGCAGCCTTCACTCCTGAAAATGTCTGTGCATTTGAAGTTCTTATGTTCCCTGGCCAATTTAATGGCCAGATACTGTTACAGTGTTAAAAGTAAATATTATAAAAGTAGTGAAAGGTTTGAATTTTGCTTTGATGAGAATGATATTGATACATATGCTGAGCCTCTTTTCACCTTCATTAAATCGGGTAAATTTTCTTAAAGTGTACTTAAAATTTTACTAGATTTTGTGACATGAGTGTTTTAAATTTCAGGGTCAGCATATGTTTGTGAAAACATTGCAATGCAAAATTTATGTCGTGTGTACCTGTTGCTGAATGAAGTGGGTACTCGGGCACTGCAGTCACTTTTCATAAAGCATTCATCTTCCTTGGGTGGCATTCAAGTGTTACTAGGGTGTGAAGTAAAGATTGAGAAACTTCAGAAACAAAGTATTATAACAAAGGGACAAATAGAACTTTTAAAATCTGACTTTTCATTCAGTAATCTTGATTTACGCCATTTAAGCGTACTTCTAATCAATTTGTGCAAACTCACACAACCTCTAAAAGGTTGGATGGTGCCTCCCGATTTAAATGATACATCAACAGGAGCAGATATTCTTCGACTGTTGAATGCCAGAAAAGATGTACATATTCAATGTTCTGAAGGAGGTTTGACTGAGACTGACTTTCTGCAAGCATGGCATGCTATTTCTGGGTCAATTTTACGACTGGTGGAGCAGTTTGATCCAAACCAGAGAGGAGATTTTCAGAACAGAATTGCTGCTGTCTATGGCAAACACATCGATACCACAAAGAAGACAGATATCACTAAACAAATAATGAAGCAGATTATATCTGACAGTAATCTGAAAGCATCCTCAGACAAAATAATAATAACTGATGAAGATCATCAAAATACAGGTTAGTATAACAAACTCTCTTTCAGCAGTGGAATATGTAAATGTGGATAATTGCCCTAACACATTTGATTAGCAGCAGTCCCACAGTTCCTACAGACCATCCTTATTTGAGCTTGGGAGATTAATCTATTATAATTCATTTTGGCAATATGATTTTGAATAATCATACCCAAAAATGCAAAAGTTCATAAATAATTCATGCAAAAAGATATCCTTTATTAAAAAACTATTATTACTCCATTTTTCATTGAAAATGAGATAGCCATTCCATGTGCTGTTAAACTTACTGTTGTTTTCTAGCTCCAGTACCTTTGAATAGCAATTAACATTCATTCTGTTCTTTTGTAACAGATGCAAATGAGTCAAGATCCTTGCAATCTCTTCTTCGTTGGGCACAAGTTCTGCCGAGGGCCATTGTGAATTACATATTCAATCCACGGAGTTTGAGATACAATAGAACAGACATTGGTTCAATTATTCTTAAATTTTTTGCTGGTGAGGACTTCACACTCCAAGATTTAAAACCAAAGTTTGTAGCAATGCAAATTAGGAAGCTACTCAAGATTGGATGTTTCCAGTCTGAAACTGAACTGAGGAATTCTGTACTTGTTACAGTTTCCATCAAGTCTCAAGGATTCGGTGGTAAGTGTCTGGTACATTATTTAAACTGTTGAGATGAATATGGATGCCTGCATAATTATTTCTTTTGTGTTATAAAGTAAACATTATTAGTTCATGCATCCACAGAAAATGCATTAAAGTCTAACTGAAAACAGATTTTATTATACACCATACATGTAAAATATTAATGTTTTTATTTGGAGGAATCAAACTTAATTAGGTGGGATTTTAGACTTGCACACAATCATTTTGATTTGAAGTTAATATTAGACATATTATGTCCATTAACGTTAAAGTGACTTCAGAAATAATATATATATATAGAGAGAGAGAGATACACATACACATACAAGACTATGATCAAAAAATATATACATTGTTAAGTCACATCAGGTGTGTATATTTGCATGGTACTGACACTGTTTATGCTGTAGTATTAAGAAGTAAACATTAAGAGTTTTTGTATACATTGAACATACATTAAAGTCTAACTGGAAAAATTACTTGATTATACATCATAAATTAATCTGTTATTTTACTTTGGGTTTCTCCAATTATACAGTATTTATAGGTTACTGCATTTGTATGGAAAATATGAACGAGTTTTTCTGATGGAATACTGCACGACCTTGGGATTGCAGGATATCCATCTAACAAAACGAGTTCATATTTTCCCATACAAATGCAGTAAACTTTTTATTATATGCTCATTTTCTTATTCTACATAAGGCTTAATTATATAAACAAAATAAACTACAAGAAACAGAGTAACTGAATATATGCCATATTCCAAACTAAATACACAAGTGCAGATTCATCATTACACAACAAGTGTTAATGCTTACATAACTCCGACCAGATAAATTTGAAGTTTTGAACTTATCACGCGGTAGACAACTTTTGAAAGAAAATGGCGTGTCTACTTAAAATTGAAATTCGGAGTCATATTGTGAATGAATGCGCATTGCAACAACTTTTCCATTTGATCTAGAATGAATAGATTTTGGGATTTTTGCTGATTCTATAAAATTGTGTGATTATGGACTGGATTCATCTGTGCAAATTGTACATGAAATACTTGGATTGAAGCAGCGTGGGAGAAGCATGTTGACATCTGCAAGTGTGTTTGTTCTGTCATTGACTATTTGAAATCATAATGTGGGAAAAATATGAAGTCTTTCAATTGCAATTATCAAAAAGAAGCTATTGAATTTAATGTTTATTTCATTTTGAGTGCAGTAAGGAGGATGTAATTGCACTTGGAATATAGTCGAAATTACAGTACAATTTCGAAATGTGTAATCAAGCTTGAGAACTCACGACATGGCTCACGTAATTTGGATTTACAGAACTAAGAAGGTACATTTTGAGGAAATTCAGAATGTAAAACGGGAAGTATATTTTTTGTAATTCTTATTACGAGATAAAGAAGACAAGTTTATGCCTTGTCACTTGCATGTTATTTGTAAGGACCCTGTTTGGCATCTACTGTATAGCTAGCCTAGATCCGAAACATTGTATCAAAAAAGTTAATGTGGAATATGCCAAAGCCGCTGGTATGTGGCAGTCCATGAAACATCTGCTTTAGATCATTCAGAAACAAATTTCATCAACCAAAACATAAAGCGCCTACTACACAAGTGTACCTGATTTCTTTACAAATCAAAAGTGCTGGCGTCTGCATCCATTGTTTGTTTACAATAGAATGTAGTTCCTTTATGCACGTGAATGCAATATGGAGGTGTGCAGTATCATAAAATACTGAATGATTCTGACAATGTAAAGTTAATAGAGAAAAAATGAGCATATAATAATATATTTTAATTGTAAAATATTCATTTTTTGTTTGGAGGAACCAGACTTATTAGGTAGGTTCTCATACTTGTGCACAATAATTTTGCTTTGAAAAGTTGCTGTTATACATATTGTCTCTATTGAAGTCAAAGTAACTTGAAAAGTTATGATTGAATCAATCAAATATGCTTGCTGACAGGAACCTACAGAACTTCATGATGCATTATTTTCAAAAATGTTACTGTTCCTTTTTGTAAACAACACGAATACAGAACCATACCAGGTATACATAACTCTTCTTCAATTAGACTTTACAATTTCGGTATCCTCCATTTAGAATGGAATAAGATCAAATTCTTTTAATTGGATATAAGTCGTAATATGTGGGCAGATTTCATGTATCTTGTCATTGATAACGCATTGAATAAATATTGAACTGACATTAATGGAAACCATAGGCATGGCCTGAAAGTGCTCTGTCATGCTGCTGAAATAGAGCTGGGAATGGGTGAAAAAATTCAAACAAGACATTAATAGATAGAAATTCAAAAAGATAAAACGCAGTAAATGCCTGTTCTAATTTAGCATATTGCATAATATTATATGAAAAGATAAATATTATACATTGTGAAATTGGAATTAACACTTTTTCACAAGCTGATTTTAGATAGTTACATCACATGTAGACAAATTAAGATTGATGCATAACATTGGTAGTCTGTATGGTTAATTTAATTGCCGTTTTCCCTAATATCTTTGTTTTATATATATCTAGTGATTTTAAAAATGTGTCTTGATTATAAGACACTTTATAATGTTTTCTTTTTAATTGTATGTATTTTGGGTAGCCATTATAATGTTTAGCTTTATAATGTTTTATATTTAATTGTATGTATTTTGGGTAGCTATTATAATGTTTAGCTTTATAATGTTTTCTTCTTAATTTTTTGTATTTTGGGTAACTATTATAATGTTTAGCTTTATAATGTTTTCTTTTTAATTGTATGTATTTTGGGTAGCTATTTTGTCCAGGCAGTTATACAGATCTTACTATTATACTTCTAGCTGAATCTAAAACAGTTAATTTAGATGTTGCACTGACCTGGTGACTGACCAGATTGATTCCAAAATACTATGACCAGCAAATTTTTTTGTTGCAGAACCAGATGAAATCTATTTCTGCATTGACTTTGAGAGAGCTGATGCCCTGAAAAGTACAAAAGGTAACTATATGAATGTACAAGGAGAAGTGTGGTATGAGAGTTTCTTTATATTCATTAATTTAACTCTTTACCTTCTGCTAATGCATATATGCAACCATAAAAATAGCCTTGTAACCCCTGAGATGCATATACACGCTGCTAATAATACTCTCTCTGTCCCGGCTGGCTCATACATGCGTTTCCGGCCAAGGGTTGGGAAACCCCAGATACGCATATACACGTTTCATATTAAAACTTTGTATTGGATGAAATTACAAACATCCGTTCTCTTTTATACTATTTAGCCAATGAAAATAGTCCTTACATAAAATGATGAACATATTCTATTAGTAGTTTTACAGCATATAAGCGGGAAATTCTATTGAAAACAAGGTCAATGGTGACAGTAAAACAAAATGTCAACATTCATGTATTCCGACGCCGATTCTGATGGAAGTTTTGAAGGATTTGAAAGTGATGATATTAATTTTAACCAGATTCAAGATGAAGGATTGGACATTAGTTTAAGTCCTGTTTCGACACCTGACATTTCAGATTTATCTGAAATGCGAGACAATCAAATCTGGTCGGAACACATGAGACCAGTAAATGTGGATGACTTTACCGGAGTTTCAGGGCCAGCATTTATTTTAGAAGAAAATGCAAGGGAGATAGATTTATTTTTACGTGCTTCAGGCAGTATCATAAAAAATTACCAAATCTGCAGTAAAGTAGTGGACACATTAGTGAGCAAAATAGTGGTGAGAAAAGTAATCTAATATACATTTTAAACACATAACACTGAGATATATTTTTTAAATTATAAATACGTGAATATAAACATTGATTTGTGTGGACTATATGTACTTGTTGATGGAAATGAGTGGTACAAAACATTGGTAAGTGTTTAAAATTTTATTTTACATTAAATTACATAGTTTGCATGGGACAAAATTGATACAGAAAATGTACACAGCATGGAAATAACTCGAGAAGTTCTCACTCAGGCAGCTGTTATGATGCTCTGGGGTTCAGCCTACAAACTGCTGCTAGAAGGCAGGCTGCTAATCATGCTCAGTAGCCAGGGCAGCAAGTACTTGCAGAAGGTAAAGAGTTAATTATGATGAAATCATCTATTTTAATAGCAGTAATATGTTGTTTGATACTATTACATTGCTTTTCCATTTCTGGGAGTCTTATTCCACAGTCCAAGCTAACAATTTCCTCCCTTAAAGTTGTATTGGAGGGCCAGAATTGAAAAATAAACTTGATCCCCGTTGGACTTCTTGGTCACAACCAGCATATGGTATACCTTCCTCTTTTCTCTTGGATGAAGTGTACAGTACTTGTGTGCTTTTTAAAATGAACTTGTGTTTTCACCTTGAAATGTCTTTTATTCATATTAGATACCTTTTTGTATTTTGTGTAGGAAGTAACTCAGTGCCATTATGCCCTGATATTTACTGTTCAAAAGATTATGCAAACAACAGCATGTGCTCCTGCATGAAAATGCAAACACTCCCAGTTCCAGATTGTTAACCAAATGACTTGGAAATTTTACATTAAGTTAAATGAGCATATTCCACCAGTGAACTGTCAATCCAATTTTTTTTTAAAACTTCCAGAAAGTTTTGATTTCTAAAGCTTACCACAGTAGACCTTTCATCACTCAGTATCGACTATAGTCATGAAAAGTTAAGCAGGAATCAAGCAGTTTGCTTCTGGTTGAACAACAGTATTATTCAAGCAACAGTATAGCTTTTCTTCTTAATGTTTGTTAAGAGAGGAATTGAATCAATCTTTTATTTGGGCTGAAAAAAATCGTGTATTGCCTCATTAAAGAAGAGATATTGATGTTCAGGATGAGGTGTGGTTGTGTTATTGTTCTTTGAAAAATGTTACATTTTATCACAGATGTCTTACACAAAAGGCGGGAAAAACTAAAAATATGACTTTTTATTGAATCACAATCATTGTTTCTCAGAGATCTTTTGTATTAAAAACAAGCTAGAGGTGTGTGCAGTTATTAATAATGGTATTGTTATTTTGTAGCTGAAATATTGTTTTACCTTTGACCATGTATCCATGGAGTTTCAAAGCAATAAGCTGAAATTATATTGCAGTCTATTTGATGTTAAAATATACATGCCAATTAGATTCACTTTAGGATGGTCACAAGAAGAATGTTTTCTCTCTGTCCATTACTTATTTCTCTCTCTCTCTCTCTCTCTCTCTCTCTATATATATATATATATATATATATCTATACTTTGATCAGAACTTATGCACAGTAATATCAAATCAGGTGTGTAATTTTGCCTGCTACCAAGTTTACCTGATAATTGAGGTCATAAAGGTTGACTTGTGAATTAAAACTGCTTTCATGTTCTCGTTTGCATTGAAACGATGCACAGTGAATTAATAACAAAATCATATATTTTCTGAGAATATCCTATTAAATTTAACCTCCAGGAAAACAAGAACCCAAGCTGAAAGCAGAGGAAATGAAGCTGATGCGTGAGGAAATGGATCCAAAACCATTACAGCATTGGATTTTTGAACAGCTTCAGATAGATTCTGCCACCAAAAGCAGGTTTAATGACATAGCTTTATTGAACGATTTGACCAGACGGGATCAAATGGAAATCCTTTTAGAGATCATCAATGAACTTGACAATGGGTAAGTTGGATTTTTATTACATCACATTTAAGTTTTATTTTCATATGATGCGGTTAGCTGTTTTGACATATAGAGGACTAGGATATCTGCAGATTGACAATTCATTACACCTGACATTTTACAAACATTTCAGCAAGGCTTGCATCATCACAGGCAAGACACTGCTTTCTGTGGCAAACTTTTTATTGTACATATTATTAGAAGTCTGAATGACCTGCACAAGGTTAACTTTTGGCTCACATATTTTCTTTTTCTCCTGTCTTGGTGTAGAATGTCGACCCAGAATCAATAATGTCAAATAAACTTATTTATTGTTGTGTTCTTGAATGTATCTGAACAATGAAAAGTCTTTATAGAACCTTAAAGGTTTCATTATTGGTTTAATTTTATTTTGAACTCACACGACTAAAACATAAAATTCATGTACCACAAACAAACAAGGAAACAAAAGTACAATAATTTTTAGGTTTTATGCTTTTGTCATCTGGAATGACATAACATGGATACAGGCTATATCCATGTAAAATGTAAAAGGAACAGGAAGATAGCAGTAAGTACAAAGACATGGGATGCATCAAAACAGAACAGTATCATTGAATTACTGATTCTAAAGGGTTTGGCATTTATAAAGGTTTGAGGATGTGTGTGCATTGGAGTTGTATTTTATAAAATTTAATTACTTTATATTCAAAAATGTGTTTTATGTAAAGTGAATATAACTGATTTTATGGACATTTTTGAAATTAGCTAATAATGGCATTTTTCTTTTGAGTGCTTTCCATGATTACGTTAATGTTAGGTATTGTCATGACATCAGTTTTGGAGTGTCTTGTGTTTCGGAGTGGCTATTTTATTTTGTTGACATCGCATGATATACTGTAACAGATGATGCAATTTTCAGAAGTTTCTTAACAATTATCTCTTTGCTGTAAGTAAAGAAAATGCTTAAATCTTGTCTAAATCACATAAGTATTTACATTATGCATAACAATGACCAAAAAACATCAAATTGCCTAATACACTTTTATACCCATTTAAAATACCTTTATTTTTCAAAGTCACTGAATTGAAACCCTTGATGTAGCTTGTTTGTTGTAGAGTGTCTAATGAATAAATTAAGGTGATTTTTTATCTCTGCCCACTTTGCATTTTGTTTTCCCTATAGACGTCCAGTAATGAAATAATTATCAATTTCGCAGTTAAATTTAATGACATTTCTTTTTTCATTCTTTCTTTATGTTCCAATATTGAATAAAGAAAAGAAAAAAATAATATACTGAAATCAGTATCTTTTTAGAAATATAAATGTTTATATTTTGGTACATTAACATTTATGTAATTTTAGAAACAAAACAGTATTAAACCTTTCTAACCCTGTCATAAAAGCATTACATGTCATTTGTGTGATTTTTAGAATGATAGAAAACTGCATCATGACCATGAAGTTTTAACAAAAACATACATCGGTATTAAGCTGAAGAAAATATTGATTCATATTGAGATTATTTATTGTTATATTCGCCATTGTTGCCATTTCGTGTGATCATATATTATCTCATATCTACGACCAGTCCAAAACAGATGATAGTATAACCGAGGAAAACAAAACATGGAACTCTTAAATAAACTGTCATGGAAGAAATATCTACAGCGATGAATAGTTTTAAGTTTATTTTTTAAGTTTGTCAAGTTTTGAATTTTGGTACAGGTATAATGGTGATTCAGAGTGTAAATGAACTTTTAATAAAACTTCATTGTTTAAGAATTATTCCATGATTTGTTCTTAAGGGCTCTGAAACTGATACCACGAGGATATATAAACTCTTGTACTGCCAGAATGCAGCACACCCAGAAAGGTGCAAAATGTGCTTCTTTTCCAGCTGCACTCTGCCTCAATAACTTGAGCAATTCAGGGTCCAGGAGACTGCACTAAAAGCAAGGGCATGAGTTACCGAGCGACCTAAAAAAAATCTACTAGACATCCAGAAAACTGGTGGTGGGGTCGAGGGTGGGAACTGGGCTGTTTATGACTGAATCCTCATTTTATAATTGCATAGAGAATAATTGTAAATAAAGCGCATTTTCTAATGAAGTTTTTCAAAATGTCCAACATCTATAATAATAATAATACTAAAATAATAATAATAATAAATAATAATAATAATAATAATAATAATGACCTTATTTAAAGAGGGTAACACAATTAGCTAAAACTAATTTACCTTGAGGCCCTCATACAAAGGAATTTATTTATTTAAGCTGCATCTCTGAAAGACTTAAAACATTATTTCATCTGGTCTTAACAACCATGTGTGCACAAAAACATTTGTTTATTATGTCACTGCTTTTTGTTTTCTTGATTAGTCCTGTTCCTTGAGTAGCATATAATAGTGTAGTGTGTAGTAGGGAACCAGACTAAGTGTTGATACACCACCAAACAAGGTTCCTTTTTTTCAAAAACTAGCATGAGACAACCATCTATGTTAAAAGTCAATTTTTTTTTGTTCAGTTAGTAAAATCTTGATGCCTTGATTTCATTGGAAGTAATAGTGAAACTTCTTATCATTCTTGAGAATATCTTTAAGTTCCAGTTCAGGAATTCTCTGAAAATCATTTCCCTCACAATGGTCTGTATCCGTGAAACAAAGCTCTTTATTTTACGAAGTATTCATTTCATATAGTTACTTTGCTATCTTTGATCACAGTAGGGATAAGTATGATTCAGTAGGTAAATTTAATTGTATTACTTACATGATAACATTTATAACTGTACCAATGTTCGACTGAAATGAGTTCACCTGACGTGACCGAGGCCGTTAGAGCTTAAGCACAGGAACAGCCTTAGCAAACGTGGGGCCTGATTTGGATCATTTTGGTGGGGCCCCCATGAGCATGGCATTTGGAAATAAACTTTTATACAATTTTTATATGATACTGAACTTAAAATGTCTTCCATTGATTTAAAATTACTTTTTCACTAGGAGACCAGCTTTTCATTTAATGCAACAATACAACAAATACTTCAAAACACGGTCTACACTTAATTAGGTTCTTGAGGAAATGCTTGCTGACATAGCTGTTATGGTAGACTGACACATTTTACATAAATACAAGAGAACAGATTGGATTTATGTTGAGTAAACTTAAAAGAATCTAAAAGATAGGACTAAAACACAAATTTTTACTTGATAAAAAATTATTTATTAAAGTATTGCCTCCACTAGGCATAAGTGACATTTTCATTTTGATCAAAATTCCTTATATATCGTTAATTGCGGTGTACTATGAATGTCATTTGGAAACAAAATGTTTGCAGATTACATTACTTCTTATTAAAAGTTGATAATTTCATAATGTTGATTAAAACTTGCAGATCATATCTACTGTTTTTGACGACAAAAGAAGTGATATATAAAAGTTTCAGTTACTAATTTTGATACAATTTTCTTCAAGATAAAAAAATAGGGATTAATTCTGGGGTATTTTCTGGTTAAAAAAATGGGATCAACACCTGACCTCGCATTATAAGTGGGTTCATGAGTTGTCAAGCCACAAGTTATCAAGGGAGTGGTGTATATAGCATATAAACAAAGAGAGGAAACTCTTACCATTGTTTCCGCTAGATACTGCTAAGTGACTACCCATTAGCTGGATACGTATAAGTTTGATGCTTTCACTATCTATATAGCACTGAGCAACCTTTCAGATTCCTTGAATTTCTTTGTAATTTTAACCTCTTCATCTAGAAAGTCAGTACAGTAGTTTGTATTAATGTATTTGTTAGATGCTGGGAAAATTATTTTTTATGCCGAATTAATAGTGTGTGAATTGCTTCATAATTGTGGACTTCATTTTTTCTGACATTGTGCACCAAAACTTTAACACCGATGCGTGTATGTGCTTGTCTGTTTGTGCTGACTGGACATATTTTTTACTTCTTTTATGTAACAAGTGATGTTTTTGTGATTGGTGAACACTTTTTGGTTGTTATTTTAAATATTTTTGTTTTTGTCAAGAAGTTAAACAATGATAGCAAAATGCAGTAAGTGTAAGAAATTTAAAACTAATGAAGACAGACACAAGATGTTTTACTTGTATGAATTGTTCATTATCCTTGACCTGCATTGTTTGTGCAGTAGTGTCAGAAGATGTCTGGTCCACAGTAATGCATCAAGAGCAAGGATATGTGTGATATGTCAGATGGACTGCGATGCTATAAGCCTTCATGCTAAAATGGTAACAGTTGCTGGTGAAGTGGAAAATGTGATGGTTACCATCCGCAAAATTATCCAACAGTGCTGACTGACAATTACATGGAGCAAATTGGAGGAAGAAGGAGTTGTGGAGTTCCCTGCATACATCCCAGATGCAGATAAGAGTCGCAGATACATCACCTGTTACACTGTGACTCTGCTGTTGCTGGCCTCAGAACAATTTTTATCTGTTGAAACCTTCCTGGATGTTTTGGACTTATTGGGGAATTGTTACTAGTCGGTGCTTACTGGACACTGGTCTGATAGTACAAGTCACTGATCATTAGATCCCCTTCAGTATGTGGACAGGGATCAGTTAGAGATCCCCCTGTTGCCAGGCTACCAATGAACCCTCAGATTGGCAGCCCCTTCCATATAATCTCTTCATTTGTAAGGGATGTGGTGGCATCCATTTCAGGAAAGTGAATATTTCTTCCATTTATGCTGACATGGACATTAGGGCCTTGGTCACATAAGTAGGGTTGATATTGTGGGTCACATCATAAAATTTATCTGCTTATAAAGCAAAAGGGAAGGAGTGAGGCTTGTCTTATTCTTCCAGGTACTTGATGAAGGTTGAAAAACGTTCTCATTCTCCTGCCGAGTCTGCCACTTGGGACAGTCCCCTTGCGGTGAGGACTTATGGGACAAGACTTTTCCTACTCCAGTCTCCTCTGCATCAGAGAGACACAGGGTTGCTCAGTCCTGCCACCTAGAAGCAAGAGCATAACAATGATATCCAGTCAGTCTTAGTGGATTCTTCACAAGTTCATTGCAGAAAAGACTGAGATGGCACCACCCTTTGGTCAGGGAACTGTTTTGAAGGTTTTTTGATGGTCATTAGTTCACTAGGCATTGTAAGGAGGGTCAGTCCTCTCCCACTTCTATGCTGAGACCTTTGGTTTATATCGCCAGCTCAGTGGTACAATCCCCAGCCAGGCTCGTGAGGCCTTTCTGTTGGACAATAGGATGTCATAAGTTGACCATTCTATAGGGACTTCCAGTTAAAGCGCATGAGGTGTTGGAACTTATATCTTGGTTGTTGTTACCATAGCCTTGCATGCTTCTCTTTTCCTGAGAGCCTTCTGAAGGAGGATTCTACTTCCCAGTCATGTTACAGTGCTTGCTGAAGTTGGTTACCACAACCTCTAGGCATGCTTTATGTCTGTTCAGTTGCTCCATCCTCACAGGATGCTCTGGACACATCTAAAGTCTTACTGATGCATCATCTTTACTCTGCTTTTCTGGAGGCAGAGCCCTCTTCAGAGGGCTCATTCACTCCATGGCATCTCAAGCCCTTAAAGACCAACAACATCAGACCGTTGAATTTGCTGCTGCCCTGTTGAAATTGGCCAGGAATCTCAGTCATCCTGATTGTGCTTGGAACAATCAGCAAATTGCTTCAAAGGGATACAGGCCCAGTCCAAGAAGCAAACCCACTGAAAATCTCCCCCTTGCCCATCCATTGCAAGACAAGGTGACCAGAAAGCCCCAGGGAGGAAGTTTATTTACCCTTCTTCCCTTTATAAGAAAGGAAAGGATAACCATAGGGACTTGTTCCCTTTCCTGTGTTGCATCACTCTTCCAACAATTCCCATAAGAACTCGACTAACCCTCTTTTCAGAAATCTGGTTGAGCATAATGGATGATTGGTGCATCACCTCTATTGACTCATGCCTAGCTTTCAAAAAGCTTATTAGTCAATGTAATGTTATAGAAGAATAACTACAGAATGCATTCTGTACTGCTTATTAAATACAAGCCATCAGTACTGTTAGGAAGGGGAGGAAAGACTGCCATGACAGTATTTTTCCCTTGTGAACATATAACCTTTGTGAACATATAACATAAACCAGCTGTTGGTGTATATCAATTCTAATCCAGTGTGGAATGTCTGATTACTTTTACTGTCAAGTGACATTTTGGAGCTAATTGAATTAAAGCACACAGAAACAACCATTTATATGATTTTGTTAATTCAGTACTACTACTTTTTACAAGATTGCTAGGGGTCATTCACATATGATATCACGCAGTGGGGGTCCAACTTTTGTGCCGAGGGGAGGGGGGTGAAGAAATGTGACATCACAAAAAATATGAGTGTGGAACGCTTCTTTCAAAAATAAGGTGAGAACAAAAATGATTTTGTGACCTGCATCCTCAAACTATTTATCCACAGTAGATAAAAATTCTCACATGGACAACTTATATTAATATTATGTAGGATGAAATATTGGGTAATTGTTATACCTTTAACTGGTTTTTTTACTTACCGGTATGTAATTCTTTTTTAATATAATGCAGACCTGCTAACTCTTACAATTTTGCCACAAGTCTTATGAAAATTACCCATAAAATACGGACTTACGGCATACAAGCAAAAACTATGGAAAAAGGATCATTACCAAAAAATCTGGATAAATGATTCAGCTGTGTTTTATTTTTGGATCTGGGTTTCATATTACAATTAGTGAAATTAGGACTAACTTTACAGCAGCACCCCAGACACTTTAAACTGCACCTATTTGTTCATGCGAAGCGTCTGCATGATCAAACTGTTGATTATAGAATTTTGAAAAAATGGCATCCCGAAAGTGATGAATGTTTAAGATGAAATGGAAAATAAGCCTCTAGAAAGTGTTAATAATCAACACAGAAGAATAAAAAGGAATATTCAGATTCTTGTAAATAAAAGATGGAAAGGACACAATTATGTTTATTGGACATCACATGCCAATTTGAGTATGTCTCATGGCGGGAGATATGATTGCCATCTGATATGTTAAAAAGAATTTCCAAGAATTATGTCAAGTTGAGAGATAGCAACAAGCCATTGAGTTGCATAGGGTTTGGAACAAGAGTTTGCGCAACTGTATTAGTGGGAAATAAGGTCTACGCATACTTTACAAACTTTTCAGTTGAACATAATGTTATCATCGCTGCGTCAAACTTTTAATTACGTTTTCCAGCTTTAAAATAGCAGTTATTGATGTTTTTTACACCTTACTGAAAACTGGTATATCTTAAGGAAGAAAATCAGCTTCCTTACTGAGATGGACTTGTCGGGGTTGGCAGGTCTGTAATAATGAACTACACACTTTCAAAACAAAATGTGGACTAAATAAACTGCAGTCCTACTGGTGATTAAACTTAGATTTTAGAAAAGTAAAACAATAGGCTAACAGGTTATCACCATCCTGTCAATAGTCTGACAAGATCAAAGACACATGAGCTTAGCAAGTTGAAAGACCACTCGATCCACAGTGAATCTTTTAATATTGTTTTTGTGAAAAAACAACAAATGCAGTTAGTTGAGTAGCACCAAGGTTGGGCCATGTGTCATGCTGGGATGCCACACATTAAAGGGAATAAATGTATCAAATGTTAGCTTTTTTCTGTTTTTATTGAAAATATTTTATTGGCACCACTGAAGTGCTAGATCATAAACGGTCTTTGAAGCTTGAATGCAGTGTATCACCCAGGGGTGTAAAATTGAGGGTTGAAAAAAACCTTGGTGTCAGAACTGGGGGTCAGACAAAAAATGTGGGGGTCAAAAATGTACTGACAAATTTTCATTTCACCCACACATTTTCAGCTTGAAACTGGATATTGCAACTTGCACAACATTCTCTCTCTCTCTCACTCTAAAAATACAAATAAACCAACATGCACAATTAACAAACCAGTGCATTGTCCATTCAAAGAATAATTTTATTAATTCATTTTTCTTTTAGTTTAAAGTCGTACTTTTAAGAGTCTACTCATAATCTTTTTGTAGCAATATGATAGACCAACACATTACATATAAGCCAATACAAAAAGCCAGTTAAGTCTTCTTAACCAAATGGCAGTTAACTTACTGCCTGTCATAAAATATGGACTATCATCGGTTTCATTGTACTTGTCCTAAAAGACATTTATCCAAAAATCAAAAAGGCCAATGATTAATCTTCTTTCTAATAAGTTACACTTGAACTTTTATTGCAGCAAGTTAAAAACCAACGAAATCTGCAATGACCCCCTGACTTTGTAATCCAAATAACGCATTTGTTGCAGCAAGTTTACTGATTTTTTTGTTGTGAAATAATGTATTGGCTGATAATGCGTTCTCTAGATGTCTTGTGGCAGAATTTTTTTTATTCTTAAACCCTATCACGAAAGGATTATTCATGTTTGCAGTCTTCGCAATCATTCGATCAGAAGGCACACCGGTAATTCTAATGGATGTGCCGTATTCCAGTCAAGGGAATTACTTTCTCCTTTTTTCATTAAAGTTAGATACATAGTTACTCTTTTGTGTTCTGCTTCTTTCACTTTCTTCGCTAATGATTCTTAGTCCAAGCCGTTTTAATCTGGTGATCACATTCTAGTGCAACAATCATTGACATTAAACATCTGGACGAGATCTTGATGAGCTCTATGGAAATCGCATGAGTGAGAGCTCGCGAGATTAAGGGAAGCTACTCCGTCATAACATTACCTATGCTGGTCTGGTTCCCTGTTTCGTATGCTCCCTGCTAAAGGGGGCAGGGGCCAGTTTTTCTGTACAAATTTAATGACACAATCAGCGACCTAGTATAAAAAATCATAAACATTCAAATACACAAGTGAGGTCAAAATGGTCCATATTTTTAGATACATATATTAAAACAAAGCATAAGAATATTATCCACTTGAACAGAGAAGTCAATGGCAGTTCATAGCAGAAGTTTATGCACTCCAACCCCAAATTTATACCTACAAATTTCTTGTCTGACAGTCATTTTTGACACCATGTGATGCTCACAGTGCAAACACATGCCCTTTTCCTAGATGACACTCCTGCTAAACAGGCTGATGCAATTGAAAATAGTTGTCATCCAAGCCATTTTTGAGATATTCTACTTCTCCCAAACCAATGTGTTTACTGCTAGCTGCTATGGGAGGCTAGCTCTTCTTCCTAGCCAACTATTCGTATTTCACTATCAACATACTGCAGAGTAGCTATGGAAGGTGTACATGCCTGACATCAATTTCAAGAACAACACAAGCCTGAAACACTTAGTTCACAAATATATCCATATCTTTAAATAGTAAACAATAATAGCTGAAAAAATCACACCATAGCCTTAAGTTAAGAAATTTGCCAGGGGCCAATTTACGAAACTGTACCCTGCCACCTTAAGAATTTGGATGAAAATGGTTTATGTCAAAAGTTATGTACATCTCACATAATCAGACATTGCTATAAGGGAAAATGTTTTGTTCATCAAACTAAAAATAGTATTATGTTTTTAGAAAAGTGACTACTTTGTGGCAAAAAGCACAGCATTATTTTCAATGTGAATTATGACTGACTGCATTTCTTGAAAGATTTCAAATTCTTTGCAACCTACAGTGCTTTTGGTCTTTGTTTACCACCATAGAATCAGGACAGAATCAAAATTTCCTTTACAATGTTTCATGAATGTCAAGAAGAGATTTGGAAGTTATAATTTTAGGAGGGTATGACAGAAATGCTATGTTTGCTGTCAATGTCACAAGTGAAAAGTTCATATAATTTTTTCTATAAAACTTAATGAAATCACACATTTAAGTAAAGTGTGTGCTTTAGAAGTAGACTGATATAAAACAAGCAGTTCCTAACCATTCATTATCATTCTGGAGATGCTAATATCAGCATCGGTGTTGTGGGGGGGGGGTATTTAGAACACAACAGTCTAGCTAATCTGGAGAGATCAAAGTTTAATCAATTAACATTTGACCATACTGGAATATTGATATATTGAAACTGTACCCTGCCATCTATACGAATAGCGGAGTGCAATGCAGGGAGCATATGAAGCAAGGAACCAGACTATACCTTTGCATTGGATATTAAATAAATCCTGATTGATTTATGCGAATCCTTTGCATAAAAAAAATGCACGGCAACAAAACATGTGCATCAATTTTCTCCAGCCTGTGTATAGTGTGTATAAATGGAAATACTGACTTGAACGACATTTAAAAAAAGCAGAACTAAAAAAGACAGGATGAGGGGAGAGAAGAACTATGAGGATTGAGCCAGCTTGCGGCACTAGTAACATTTACACTATTGAAACCATATAACATAAGGTGTCCAATGTTACATTATTTTTAATGGATAAAAATAAATTATATCAGTCTTTATTTAGTGCTTATGTGCTAGCATATCCTACAAAAACCAAAAGGATGTGCCAAGATGAATTCATTATAAAGTGGAATAGTATCAAGATTGACACAGATTTGGCTGAAAATGTTAACCATATGTTGCAAGAGCTCAAGGCGATCTCCATTACGAAAAAAGGATCACTTAATAACTTTTGGACAAAACAAGCACCATCAGTTTCAACAAAGGTTTCTACTCAGGACTATTTGAGTCCAAGGAACATCCGACTGATGTCTTGAATATCATTACTTTGAAACATTGCCTTCTACAAGCTATTTGGCACCTCAGAGAAATGCTAATGTTAAATTACATTTGAAGTCCCAAATTGACGTCATAAACTCTGACCTCGTTGGTTTGTATAATCGGCAGATGTAAGGACTACTTTCAAATGAGCAGAACTTAAAAGATAAACAAAAAAGACAAACTGAGTCGGAAATGAAACTAAAGAGGAAGATTGATGATCAAAGAAGATCCCAGAAAGCAAGGGATTTGAAAAAATAAAAAATGAATGCTTTATTGGAAGATATTCCTGAACTGCACACAAACTGAATATCAGGGCCAGATGTGGTCAACCAAAAATCAAAGAGGAACAACCATTGCTTTTGCAAACTATACTTTATATCTCATGAAAAAAGACAGTATGAAGTCTACAGAAGTATCAAAACCTTAGATCAATTAACAGAGCATTTTAAAAAAGATGGCTTTAATATAAGTCGAAGTTGACTATACCTTCATATCCTTCCTACGTGTAATTTATTGTCAAAAGGTAAGTGTCATGTAACCGCTGCCCCAGTAAAGCTAATTAGAGTGCAAAATGATTATGACACTAAACATATTGATGGCCAGTTTTGCACAGCTACAAGAAGACATTTCAACGAACTGTCTTCCATTCTTGGACAGGTTGAGGTTTGTTTTATCAGCCAGGATGATATATGTTGCATCCCAATCAGTCTGGTCACTGCCAATAAGCAGAGTCCATTGCTAATGCATGCCGATTATAAAGTAAGCCTTCCTGACCATGACTGGGTAGTTGCTGCCTGGCACAAGCTAATACCCGTCATGTATGCCAGCATTGAGATCCATCACAACATTCTAGAAAGCCTCATCTTTAATAAAGTCATTATTTCTATTATTATTATTATTATTATAAATGAAGAATTCATTTCAAAGTACGTCTAATCTTGCATGGTCCCAGATGCCCTTCCAACAATCAAAACCTGGTGCAGTTTAAATAAAAGACGCATTCCCTTCTACAGAAGGCCATAGTAGAAAGGGTGTCTTCGAACTTCTACTTCCAGTTGTTACAGGTTTTTAAAAAAGGCAGATAGTGTAAGTTGATTATCGACCTTTCCATCTTAAACAAGCTTATTGAGAAGGAACTTTTCAAGATGGAAACCATGGCCTGAATCAGGAATCCTTGAAGGCCTGGTAAATGTGCTTTCCATCAACCTCCTGAGATACATACCATTACATCCCAAAGTACCTCCAGTTTTGTCTTGACTTAGAGGTTTTCCAGTTTTGCACCTTTGCAAGATGAACAAACAAGCATCATGCCCTGACTTTAGAAGAAGGGTGTTTACAGTAAATAGCAATTGCAGGTCTTTATCTCTCATTTGCCAAAATATCCTTGAAGCAAACAAAGAAAAGAGCTTCCTTCACTATCTTCACTCCCTATAGAGGTCTGTAGTTTCAGTTGTATCTGTACTGAGGATGATAAAAATCAACTCGTGTTCCCAGTATGGGCTTTCTATTTGGCTATTTGTAAAGGAAGAAGAAAGGGTAGGAAACAACTTTTTCCTATACTCTCTGTTGATATCTTGGCACCCACTAATTTCTAGTTGCATTGTTGTAGCCATCAAGAGAACTTGTGAGTCCCTTTCTGAAAGATACCTTTGATTCATGAAGAATAAAGTCCATGAGTTTCAAGCAACTTCATCAGGCTATCTAACTTGCATGTCATTGGAGGATGATATGGAAGCCATGTTTTGACAGTCACGTGCTCCCATCTCATCCTACTTTACTTCTTTGATACACTATGGCACAAAAGTGGCATTAGCAAATACTAACTTACAGTAGTGGACATTCCTACTGTAAGGGTGAGTATATCCTTGTTTATACTATTTTCAGACGTCATCAGCCTCCTACCACACTGGAAAATTCAGCTGCACAATAGTGACATGTCACATATTACTGATATTAAAAGATTTTTGGAGTGGGATTGGAGTTAAACTTTAATGTAATACTTACTGTCGCTTTTCTCTCCTCCCATCCTGCTCTGATCATCTGCAAGTAGTCTGTGTTCGTAGAAGGGGTGTTGGCTACAGTTCCTGAACCTGTGTTATGGGGAACAAACTGGGTGTTATTCCTTCTAAAGGTAGCTGCACCTGCAATTGTAGAGAGTATAGCTTTTATTTGCAGTGAAAGTATTAGGTCTAATAAAGTTCCACAAACATGTAAAACTGCCGTGGTTATACTATTGCATATAGCAGGAACAAAAGATGATGTAAATAACTACAGACCCATTTCTATCCTTCCTTCTCTCTCCAAATTACTAGAAAAACATGTACATGATTCTTTTCTCAACTATTTAAACACTTACGATCTTATTCGTGATAATCAGTCTGGTTTTCGCCAGAATCACTTCTGTGAAACTGCACTTGTATGTTTGATTGATAAATGGCTGAAAGCATTTGATCAAGGAGAAATGGTAGGCACTATTATCGTTGATTTTTGTAAAGTTTTTGATCTTGTAGACCATGAAATTTTGCTTGATAAACTAAAAAGCTATAAATGCAGTGAAAACACTCTAAACTGGTTTACTTCTTACTTAACAGATAGAGTGCAAAATGTATCTTTAAATGGTCAACTTTCTGAAAGTAAAAATAGTAATTGTGGAGTACCACAAGGCTCTGTCCTTGGACCTCTGTTATTCATTCTGTTTATCAATGATTTACCTCTTAAGATTGGAACTTCAATTTCTTTCACTGACCTATATGCAGATGATACTACAGTTTCTGAGAATGGTAAAACCAAAACAGTACTTGAAAATAACTTATAAGATGCTCTCAACAGACTTTAAGTATGGTGCAAGGAAAACAGTATGATCATAAATACAGAAAAAATGAAAGTCCTACAAGTTACAACACAACAAAAACGAGCAAGGCTAGATAGCAGCAAACTACACGTTCTATTTGACAACGTGAGCCTCAATATGACCTCTCAAGATAGAATTCTTGGTGTATTCGTGGATAACAATCTTACTTGGTCTATTCACATTAAACATATTAAACTTCCCTGACTGGATGATCTTATTAACATTGGGCTTTTGCCAGAAGACTTCTTGTGATGTCCATCTTGAATGTTGTTATTCCTATGTCACTGAACAAAAAGTCATATTGTTGTGATGTTTTCACAAGAAGACTTTTCTTATGATGCCTAAATGAAACGAGTGCTGCCTGCACATCCAGGATTTGCTGCCATTGATGCTTTCATGAGATCTTGTTATTGTTACTATGCCTTAATGAATGGTTGTATCAGCACAAGGCTGCATCTAAAGAACTTCTTGTTGGTCATAGTGGCCATCTTGAAAATCTTATCACAACTTCTCCAGGTTGGATGATCATTTCAGCATGGAGTTTTCACTGAAAACTGTTTTATGATGTCTAATTGGACATAAATGAAAATGGTGTCAATCTGACATCCAGTATGGCCTCACATTAGACATCTAGAAGATTGTATTATGGCTACTTCTCTTAGATGACTGGCCTTCGTGCTTTCACCAGAAGACTTCTGATGTCTAGTTGATCCTAACTGGAAATGTTGCATGTCTGAAATCCAAGATAACCACCATAATAGCCATCTTGAAAATATTGTTATCATTATTCATCAAAAACTCAAAGACATTAACCAGAAGACTTCTTATTGTGTCTTCTTGGTCCTAATTAAAATGGTGCTGATCTGATGTCCAGTATCGCCACCATGGTGGCCATCTTGAAAATCTTGTTATCACTTTTCAGTGGAAGAGTTCTAGTGGTGTCTGGATGGTCCTAAATGAAAATGATGCAAATTGACCCTCAGCATGGCCACCATGGCTGTTATCTTGAAAACAGTGTTACCTCTACTCTAAAATGGATATTTATATGAATATGGGATTTTCACGAATAGGCTTCATATTCTGCATAGCTGAAAATGAAAATGGTGCCTCTCATACATCCAGTATGGTTGCCACAATGGGTGTTGTGAACATCTTGCTATTGCTACTACCCCTGATCAGATGGTCATATTGACATGGGGTTTTAACCAAATGACTTTCAATGATGTCTACTTTATTCTAATGAAAACAATGCCAATCTGATATCCAATATGTCACCCATAGCAGCTAGTTTAACATTTTGTTATCTCTGAAAAATATCAGAGATTGTTTCAACACCTTTAGATAAAAGGAATACATGGTCTTATCTTGAATTCTGGGATATTGTTTTCAGCTATTAAAGAATCAGTCTATTGGAGGGACTCTTCTTACCTTTATAAAAGTTTCCTCCTGGATTGTGCATTGGATATGTTCTTGTTACAAGAAAAGTATTACAAGAAAAGTATTGTATTACAGTATTACGAGAAAAGTATAGTATTACAGTATTACAAGAAAAGTATAGTAATTATAGCCAAGCATTTGCATTGCCTTCTGTGGGAATTTAATTAGCTGTCTAGTTAGTGTAGTAAGATATATTCTTTGGGTTTCACTACTTTTTTTCTTCATTTGTGGAGGTAGGTGAATAAAACCCTGTAAAATGATTATAGATCAGTTAAGAAAATGAATGTGAGCAAGCACTTTTTTGTGTGTGCTGTTTTACTACAAAAAGTGAAAATAAATCTTCTTAATATTTTTAGGTACAACATGCTTGCAAAATACTGTGAGGAGAATGAGGTCTACATCTTTAACAAAATCTTTGAAAAGACCCCCATGCCAGGTGAGAAGGAATGTGAGGTACATCTTGAATCCGAGTTGTCATATGAAAAAGGAAGTGGGCTTCAACAGCTTTATTCTATGTGGATGGATATGGAGGGAGATGAGAGTATGAAAATCATAGCATTAAAATGGTTATGTATAAAAACTGTAGCATATAGTAAATGTAAAAGTCACATTGACTTATTCACACATTTTCAATGATATGTCAGAAGGCGAAAATAAAAATGCTGATAATAATGATAATAAAATGTAAGAACAATGATGTCAAGAACAATTAACAGCTATGATGGGGGGCCCCGAGTGGCCAAGTGGTCTAAAGCACTTACTGTTATGGATCTCCACCATCTCAACTGTCTGCGTGGGTTCGAGTCTTGGATTCCGCCAATGTGGGTATGTGAGAAAGCTTGCCAGTAGTTTCTCGAGAGTCGGTGGTTCTTTCCGGGGATTTCCCGGATTCTTCCTCCACCATTAATACTGGCTGCCATGTATAGCCTATCATGTGCTGAAAAATGGCGTTAAACCCTACAACAATAACAGCTATGATGATGTCTGTGGATTAGTATGCTTATCTTTTTTACACATGAAAAAATTGTCAGTGACCATATCCAAGCGATTCAGAAGAAGAAAAATGTGATGGAATATCTGTCTTTGTCATGGTTATACATCTTCTAACTTGTAAGTTCATATGTAAGCAAATTTTAGCAACATAAATTACTAGTGCATGCTGCTTTAGTGCACATTAATTTTTAATACTGACCATCTTGTAATTGTTTAAAATCCTTCTTAATGTGGGTCCTATATTTTTTCTTACACGATCCCTTCCCCAAAATGAAATATTTTGTACACATTATTTTCTGTACTTATTGGAGAATTTTTTCCATACAAAACATTTTGTGACAATGAAATGATTTGAATGATATAATTCATATATAAGTTAATTCGTAGTATAAGATGAAGCTAAAATTTTCTGGTAAAAAAGTATTGTCTTATAGGCCGGCAAACATGGTAATCATAATCTTAGATTTTACAAGCTGTATAATCACAATAGTAATTGTAATCTTCTTTCAATGGCAGTGTAATCGCATAGTGTAATCATTACTACAGGAATAATAAAGTTTCCATAAACAAAAGACCATGACTATTGACTATTACAGTAAGGAGTGGGTAATTTTAGGTGGCCAATATATGAGCTAATTTTTCTTAAAATATACATTGTCTTATAATTTTAGGTGATCATTTGTTAATTCAAAAATTCATGTTCAGTTAGCAACTCTTTCTTCAGGTATAAAGTTTGCAGTGAAGTAGACTTCAAATAAATGTCTCATCTTTGTGAAGGCTGATCTCACAAGATGATTATCGAAGCCAAGTACTTCACTTTGTTGATGTGAATGTGATGTAAAATGTGCCAAGTAATGCTCATTTGTTATTATAATTTTTGTGTAAATAATCATCAATGAACATTTACACAGAGTTACAATTGTTTGTTTTTTCAGTTATGCAATGTATATCTGCCCAGAACAAAAAATATGATAACAAACAAAGCAAACAAATCATCCCCCTTTAATTGTAATCATAATCGTGATCATAATTTACAAATAAAGTGAAATAGTAATTGTAATCGTAATCATCAGTGGCAAACAACCTGTAATCGTGATCGAGCACCTCTAATCAACCCCATGCCTAGAGGGAGTACGTGATAACAAGCCTTTCTCCCACATTACAGAATAGGTTATGATGATCCCATATTTTATGCTTCAGTGACTTGGATTAAATTTTGCCTTTGATGTTCATTTCTCATGCACTGTACATGTTAGGCATGAAATGATAATGATGTGCATCTCTGTGATACACCCAAATAATGAAAGAAGCTCACTGTGACCTATATTTCATCCTCTTCTGGTTTTGGTTAAGTTTTGCACTTATTACATGACCATTGGAGTTTTTGTCATTCTATAAGTATGCTGCCCTTTCTAAAATCATGCAACCTGGTGCGTGCATGCATCGTAATAACTACTACACTGCTTTTACAAAAAGAGGTCTATGTGACCTGTATTTCATGCTTTAGTGAATGTGAAATTGTGTGGTGTTTAAGTTAATTTTGATGTGTGTTGTTTATGTTAAACATGAAACTTCATAGTTGCATCTCTGCTAGTACTACACCCTTAGACCCAATGAAGATCACTGTGACCTATATTTTATGCTTTGTTAATATAGGTTCAGTATTTGGTTTGGCTCATGACAACATCGATTTTTTTCATGTTATAAGCATTCTAGCCAAGGCCTTTTCTGACCAGTGCAGCTGGAAGTTAAAACTAATCTTCTTATTCAGTGGTAAACTGTCTGTATTATTGACTATACACTTTATTTTGTGATCGATTACCTTTCAACTGGTACCAATCACTGCCAACTCAACTATATCTGCATGGGGTTGAGTCTCTGGCTTGGCCAATGTGAATATATGAAAAAGCTACCAGCAGCTTCCCATGTGTTGGTGGTCCTTACCAGGGTTTTCCCTGGGTTCTTCCTCCGCCATTTATTTTGGCCACCATGTTTAGCCTATATTAAGCTGGGAAATGGTGTTAAACCTACAAAAACAACATTTAGTAATGTTTAAAAGTTAAGCTATTACAGTATAAGATAGAAAATTGCAATCATTTCAAACTGAATACAATTTCAACATGATAAGTAATGTCAGTACTAATGGAGACACCTAAAGCTTGGATTGAGTTGTGTAAGTGCTGATTACAGTCTCGTTTAATAAAACAGGACTGTTGTGTTCTATAGACAGTGCTGTGTGATAATATAAACCTTCCCATTGGTGAATCAGCGACCTAGGGATTAGAGATAAAGCTGATATATAGTGTGCTAAATATTGGTTTGACAAGTGGGTCAGTTTAAATATGTATGCCATGGAATAAATGTGTATGTAGAAACAAGTCAATGCCTTTCAGTACAAAACAGAAGCATGACAGTGGTGACAAAGATATAGCTGATAAACCTAAGGATGCTTAGGGAAGAATTAGGAAGGTTGTGTCATTCTACTGACAGGATTGAAACAGACCTGCTACCATGATGTACACTACTAGTAAAAGTCTTCATCTCTGATAATGGCTGCAAGCTTGCACAGTTTCCACCATTCTCTGTCCACAAAATCATACATGATGTCGATGGAAGAAGTGGGTCAAATGGTTTGATAATCTTCTGTTCAGAATGGACATCAAAGACACAAAACACTGATGTATGTGCTGCATTTACATTATGGTGGCAAGGAAGAAACTGATATATTTTAAGCCTTTCAAGATACTTTGATAACTGCCAAATGACTATAGAAAAACTGACATTTACTTCGCACCAAAAAATACCCACAAGTTTGAAATCTTCAAACTTCATCAAGAGAAAAGAGAGAAATTGACAATCAGTTGATGATTTCCACACAAAGCTATGGCAGCTTTCAGCAACTTTTGAATTCACTGACCATGGTTCATGGAGAAAGCAAACAACATCAACTAACAGTACAGAAACCAAACATGCAGAAATTGTAAATAAAGACTCAAGATGGAAAACAAAGTAGAAATCAAGTTAGGTAGTTGTCAAAGAGCTCAGATGAAGAATACACACCTCTGGCCTGCAAACTCAAGACCAACAACAGCATCTCAAGCAACAATAGAAGTAGACGGAGCAAAACTAGAGGTGCTGATTGATACATTTCTGAGCATTAATACATTTGCAAGGCTGAGATGTAAGCTTAAAGTGCAGTAAACACACAATTGTATTTTTGCCTATGTAACAGTGACCAAATTACATATACCTGGCAAGTTTCAGGCCATGATTGAAACTAAAGATAGGATTGTAACAGGTCAAGTCCACGTAACCAAAGGAAATGTAGGAAATGTGAGGTATGAAACAAGCACAGAGTTAGCAAATTATTCCAAAAATCTGTATTACAGTGTAGAGTAAGCATGAAGAATTGCGCAAAATAGGGCTGGAGACTTAAAAGTCATAGAAATATACCTTTACACTAATGATACTGTAGTTCCTGTAACCCAGCTTCACCAACAGATCTTGATGAAATCTAGATCTGCATTGATATGTGTTTGTCCAATGAAGCGGTGTTTTGCGAGAGACACATCACGCCAATGATAAATAATCTTAGTAAATCTCTGTAGTGCGACTGTGTTCTCCAATCTATATCTAAATTGTCAAGTGGGCAAAAAATTAAGGAACACTGTAACATTCTCGACTTCATGTATAGAAATATAGAGATATAAATGTCATTTTTAGAATATGATTAGTGGTGAAGATATTTCAAACATGATGTACAGTACTGGAAGGACTTTGTGGCAAAAGCAATTTTAGCAAAGACATTCTGGTATAAGTTCCCACTCAGGAAGAATATGACAAAAAACATAGAATCTATTTTCTCTTGCATAAAAGTTGACACTAAACAAAAATAAATATGAGTTCAACAAAGACAAAACTGAGTTCTTTGGGCACATTTTCAGCAAAGATGGAATTCTCCAGATCCAAAGAAAGTGGAAGCAATAAAAATGCCAGTATTCCGTCAAATAATTCAGAAGTAAGCAGTTTTCCTGGCATGACAAACTCTGATTTATCCAAAATTATTCAACAATTAATGAAGAACCTCATCATGCCTGAATCAAGCAAAACCAGTCATGGGATTGGAATGAAAACACATGAAAATATTTGCAAAACTCTAACAAGATTTAGCAAGTGATGCAGTAATAGTGTATTTTGATCCTAATAAGGAAACACAATTGTTGATGCAATGTTCTGTCAGTCTAGGTGCATTATTAACTTAGAAAGGAAAGGTTATTGCCTATGCCAAGAATGGAAAGGTTATTGTCTATGCCTATACACTTTTAAGTGTAGAAAACAGTATTAACAGACCAAATGTGAAGCACTAGTGATAGTTTGGGGTGGTGAGAACTTCTATCTGTACTGTTTATATTAGTCAGTAACCACAAGCTCCTGAAAGTTTTTTAACAATCCAAAATCAAGGCTTCATGCAAGAATAGAGAGATGGCAATTGAGATTACAGGCATACAGTTTCAAAGTATGTGCCAGACTGTATTTCATGACCTCCCAAGGTTGAAACTATCTTCTATAAACATTTTTTAAGTTGCCAAAGCTTATGTTCAGTTCCTATTCATCAACACCATACCCAAGGCTATTAAAATTAAAGAAATTCAGATGTCTACTGTAGGGGACCGGATCTTCAAAATATTCTCAAATCAACAGATATTGGAAACATTCCTACAAACAAAACAAACCCCTGGAGACATTTTCAAGACTTGGAGAGGAACTTACAATCACTTCAGTTGCAAATGTTGTTGTGACAGGAAACTAGTAATTCAGAAAGTGATACAACACAGAGTAATGCAATTCGTACGTGTAGGCTATAAGGGGATAGCCCAAATAAAACAGCTTCTTCTTGAGAAAGTATGGTTTCCTAGTATTGATATAAAAGTAAAAGATATATGTAAAAGTTGTATAACATGCCTTACATAAGTACCAAAGCAAGTGGTGGAGCTACTTTACTAATGACAGTTCTATCAGCCAGACCTTGGTATTAAATTAGCATGTATTTAAATAGCTCTCTTCCATATAGAGTCTACTTGTTGACGACTACTCAGTGTATCCAGTTGTTAAAATCATTAATTCTGTGTATGTATGGAAAAGGTGTCATCCCACAATTATATATATATATATATATATATATATATATATATATATATATATATATATATATATATATAGACACACACACACACACAGTCAGCCAACATCACAAAGCCAAATTTAGTTTCTTTTTTACTGGCATTCATGGGTTTTTTGAAAATAAGTTGAAACAATATAAAAGTTTTAAAGCAACACAATCTAGTGCTTAGTGCATGAACATTGATGAGCCAATGTCTGCCAGAAGATTTGGAGGAGAAAATAAAATTATTCCTTGAATTTGTAAAGGCCAGTGGAGACAAAGATGATTTTGCCGACAATATCATCATTAACATCAACGAAACTCCAGTGTACTTTGATCTCATTCCTGGATGGACTGACGATAAGAAGGGGATTAAAAGTCTGAGACTCTGCACAACTGGTGCAGATAAAAAGATCCAACTTTAGTCTTTGCAGTTTCCATAGAAGGAGATGTGTTGCCTCTAATGATAATTTTTCACTGCATGAGGGAGCTAAAAAAAAAAGTATTCATGTACTGAAAGGATAGGTTGTACGTGTGCAGGAGCAGGGTTGGGTTGATGAGGTGGCACTTCACTTGATTAAAAAGTTTAATCTCCAGTACATAGATTAATATTATTTTAAAATAAAAATTTGGTTGGAGTGCATTTTTTTAATGCAGTTTTCAAATGATTTAAGAGTTGTCCCACAACCTATATGGTCCAGAAAATAGCGTACACAAAAGGTTACTTTAATAATTAATGCATGGTGTCCCAAGAAATACGGTGTCCCAGAATATAAGGTAAATGAGGTATATAGGTAATGCGATGTGATAGACAAAGAACTATGTTGTGTTTGCTGACATATTTTAGATCAACGGTAGATGTGGTCAGAGGTGGCTGACTCAAGTTTAATGTCTTGATCTTGATTAGTTCTTTATCATTTCACTGTTTTTGCATTGTGTGGTATTATTTTGCAAAATATATGACCATACTAATTTAGAAAAGTTTTCAATTTGGTATTCTGAGGATTCAACAGTTGTAATTATTATTTGTGGGAACGAATGCAGGTCTTTGGTTGTTTGGTGGGAAAAGCTGAATTTGTAGTTTTGCATATAAGTACAAGTATATTAATCTTGATTTCTATGGTTTGATTACATTGTGAAACGCTATTTCTGCTTTGGTTTTCAACATTTGTATACAAATATTAATATATTTTAAGTTCTACAGTTATAATTGTTTCCAGGACAACTTGTTCAATACTGAGGTCATATGTCCTGTGGTATATCATAATAGTAGATAATAAACCTGGCTGCTTCCTTTTGGATTTTTCAGTTACATTTTCTAAAAGCTTCAAATGGCAGTCTCAAACTGAACAAGCATATTCTAAAATAGGTCTGACTAAACCCCTGAACAATAATTTTTTCATATTTTATGGGCAAGATGACAAGTTGCATCTTGATGGGGATAAAGTACAATTTGCTGTGGTGCATAATTCTTGAATTTGTTGGTTCCATTTCAGATCACTAGTGATTGTGACTGCTAAATATTTTATTTCATTAAGATTTTGAAACGTAGTACATTTCAGTGAATAGTTTTATGGCATATCTTTCTTGTTATTTGCATTATTTTGTGTATTTGGGTGGTAGGAATTGCATGCCTCATTGTACTAATTTATTAATGTCATCTTGTAATAGTTTAGTATCCTGCTCTGTTTTGATTCATCTGTAGCATACAGTCATCTGCGAAAAGTCTCTTAAGTATTTCTGGATGTATATCATCTGGAATACAAGCTTTTGATGGGTTTAAATCATGTAACAGCTTTTAAACTCCTATGCATCTTACTACTACATGTATATTGTTCATATGTAGTTCTTTTGGGAATACAAATAATGAAGCCATGTCACCAAAGTGGTTAAAAACACTACAGAATTGTGTTCAATATCTCAGCTTTCTGTGCATCTGTTTCTACTAATCAGGTATCCATCTTAAGTGGAGGATTGATCTTTGAGTCTTTTTCTTGGTTGTTGATGTATTTATTTCCAGAAGGATTTCAAATCTTATGTTAGGCTTCAAACCATGTTGTTGATGTCATTGATGTGTGAAATTTTATTGTCTTATTTAATTTCAGCTCTTAACTCTTCCCATTTCCTTCTTAATTTTTCACTGCCAGTATGCTTTGCTTTAGCATGAATCTTGTTTGGGTGTTTTCAAACTAGTTTTGTAAAGTAGTATGTAATCCTAGGCATTAACAAAAGTGATCTACTCAAGTTTGAAGGAGCAGTTATTTCAGCTATAAAAGTTAGAAAGGTTTGTATAATTTTCCTATAACTTCAGTATCCCTCATAATTTTGAGACCGTTAAATTTTTTTTTGCAAAGGTGCTAGATTCATATACCTCTACATGAAGATTCCCCTTACCAGAAGTTTTTAAGGTTTTGTTTGTGGGGTGATACACAAGTTTATATAGATATGACAGAAGCTGTAACATCACATGCACTAAACCAGTCAGGTGAATGATTATATGAGAATATGTGATGTAATAAAGCCCAGATGAGGTAAACAATATTTCTGTCATGAGTTGGAGAATTTATCATATTTGATTGTCTCAAGCTGCTCTCTCTCTCTCAACAAAACTAAATCATCACAGTGACTGCTTGGACCTCTGTACCAGATAGCTATTTAGTTGGAGTGTCCATTCACTATTTTTTTTTTGTCCACACAGATACTGATCCATGATCCATTGTCCAGTTTGGCCAGTGGCATCCACATAAGATCTTGATGTATGAGTAATTATACTTCCCCCTACGTGTATCATTCTTATATACATTATAATTACATTCATCCAGAAATAACAAAGGTGGGGACTGAATTATTAGCAACAATGTTTTTCAACATGTCTAAAAGAAAGTAACTACAAATTTGTATCCTAATTTTGTTCATGTTCACTGAAACTAATATTAGATTTTTGTTATTCAATTAATTTTTGTTGTATTTCAGTTTGTATGAGGTGTTACAACATCCTTCCCTATTCAAGATATTAAACTTATTTTAGTTTGAATGGGTATCCTGAGAAATTTACAATGTCAGATTTAGGACATGTCAAAATACAAGTGGTATCTTGAATTTCATTATAATATTCAAAGTTACATGTTTATGGGCAATGTTAAAAGTAAAATATAGCCTGAAAGAAAATAAATCATACCAAGAGACATACAATACTCAGATTACTGCTATGACCTGTTCTGACACTGGACATCTGTCATACTATAAAAGAGAGTCTGATAGTTTTCCTTTCAGGCTATTGCATTTTTTTTTTAACATTAAGCTTGCGTCAGCATCCTGTTGCTGTGGTCACCTTATGTTACACTAATGGTATGGTTATTATTATATTTTTTATGAATCAGTCATGGTAATTGAAAATCATGGTCTCCAAATGGGATATTTCTGGTCAAAGGTTTTCTGGAAATAATAGAAAATTGCTTGTAGGATTCAGAGTATTATTTTTATTCATTTGAAATAAATGTAGATGAAAACTACCATAGGACTAATAGTAACTCCAAGTGCAAAATCACCTGGCTTTAACAACTCTGGTCAGAATGTTAAGTGCAGTCGACCTTACCTCTAAAGTCCCTACCATCTATAAAACTAGGGATGTGTACAGCTAAAGTAACCTCATCAAGATCCATGAGTTAAAGAGCTTTGAAGTCACAGCCAAATGTGAAAAACATACAAAAATGATATGTCAGTAGTAGGAGTAAACTTAGAATATATGTTGCTTAAATACGAAAAGGTCATGGGGTTATAATCAAAGGCAGATAAGAATGCTGACTCCCAAGCTGATGTAGATGAGATAACTGCACCTTTACCACAAAGGCCCATGAGCTGCAGTGTCCTTACTTAGGCCTTGTTTAACACATTAACCCCTAGCAACGACTTAACGGGGCAGGAGGTAGTAGCCTACTGCCGAGCTCTGTAGCATCATGGTCATGCATGATACACTAAAGTGGGTGGTGTTATAGAAAGGTAGACAGATGTAGCTCTACAATTATATCAAATAATATGGAATTTCTGTTGCACTACAAAATTCAAGTCAAAAAACCTCATTTTTTGGACCCGACTTTTTTCTACCCAAAATTTTCCTGTAGTCAGAATCTGATTTTGTGCCCAGATTTTAGACTTTTTGGTCTGAGATCTAAGGCAAACTGGTATGAACTGCAAACAGACAGATGAGCCTTTGCAAAAAGTAGGATAAGATGGGCATTTGGAATAAAGAGTGGTCTTGATACAAAAATAATGGCTCCATTTAGCAACAACAAAAAAGAAAAGAACTCCAACTTTTACCCTTCTGCTCATGTGTGAGTCAAATAGCCAATGAAAAATAATGTTTCTAACACAACTAGGCAGTATGTTAATGAAAGATCACCGGGGATTTGGTGTTTTCGGATCTATTCAGAAATAGCTTTTAAAATGTGTTTCCTACTCGATTTTCAGGCGAAAATGACAAAAACTTCCAGGGGTTAATGTGTTAATGAATGATGTTTTTCAGTTCTTGTTTAAGACTGAAATATTAGATTTTCATATTGTATGGATTCTGCATTAAAAAAAACAACATTCTCTTTAGTTTTCTATGCTGTTAATTGTAGTGCTTGAAAAGGAACCTTTGTTCTTGAAAAGTCCTGCAGTTTCCTGGTGAAGTACCTCTATGAATGATGATGCCGGTAAAACCACACAAAAAAATATCTAACAGTACAAATAATATAATGTGTTCATACAAATGTGGCTTGAATGAGTGACTTGCAGTTGTGTCTTTTTTATCCGTTTAAATGTACGAAGCTGTGTAATGATGAATAGACCAAAGAATATGCCTGCATGTATTCTTTTACATCCATCAGTTATATACAGAATAAACTTTTGAAACATTTTTAACCAATGGCACATTTCAAACAACTGTACAAAACAAAATATGGGGGGAAAATACAGTGTGACGGTTGCATGCATTGGGGTGTAGTTCTTCCAACATATATTAATTAAATTATGATGAAAGTGAGACTACGGGACCAAACTGTAACTGGTCTGTCCCTCAAAGCTTCCTTATTTGAAGCTGTCTGTACTTAGAATTTCCTGTTCTAAGATATTCCTGCCAATAACGAATGGCCGTTTGGAGTTACGCTATCCTTCTCTGGGCAATCATTCTAGTGAACTAATTCTTGCTGGAAGACACAGAGATACCATTCTACCCAAATACATGCATTTATCTTGACTTGCAGTACTCTGATGTCAAACTGATTTCTAATTGTGATTCTGCTGCTTATGTACTGCATTGAATAATAGTTTTGTCACATAATGATGTCATACTTTCCATTGGCCATAAAGTGAAATACATTAGGACTTTTAGGTAATTTGAACTCTAAGGTAACTACTTAAAAATTAGCTCATGAAAAGATCTAATTATACTTGCCACATGGCATTATACACCTTGGCGATCCCATTAATTTATGAATTGACTAAGTGTCCAATTTTTTCAGATTTGCTTTCATGTCCACAACTGATGCATAGTCATGGATTTACTATATTTTACACTTCACTGACATTGGATACATATTTTTGTTTTTGATATTCATTATGCACTCGCGCTTCGTGCTAGAATTATAAAATCACAACAAGGCCATTGTGACCTACATTTTATATTTTACTGGCTTGCATTATATAAATTAAAGATTGGTCACATTTGTAACCATTCATGCTTTGTAACAATCATAACAAAGCAATAAGGAACAAAATACCGGATTTATTGTGATAAAAGTGTTGATCATTATTTCATACAGATATTTATTAAATTTATTAAACTTAAGTATTTATATTTATTAAATTTATTAAACTTGAGTATGGACATGGAAGAGGAAGATTCAAGAGAATCTATAGAGAAGGATAAAGGAAAAAGGGATATTGGTTGAGGGATGATGAGGAAGTATCAGAAATCTCAGTGACCAAAGGAAGACATTTCATTCAGCTTTTTCCTTGACATTTTGAAAATAAGCACGAGTTTGATAAAATTCCTTGATGGGTATTTTATTTCATTTCCTTACTTACCCAGTGCTACAGTGTTAATAATCCAAGAGGTGCACTTCTATTTGTAATTAAGACTGTTTCCTGACAGTCTTCTTAACATTGGGCTTTAGATACGTATACAAACCATCTGTGGTTACAATGATGCTGCATTGTTATTTCTACATGGCAATAGCCATACATGTACTTTGATGAAAGCAGTCATTTATTGTTATTCCTTTCTGTAGATAGTGCTAATTCTATGGTTGAATGCAAAGCATCAACAATCATATTCCTCAGTCAAAATGAGATTTTACTCCTGTTGGGTTTAGTTTCTTTCTATTCCCATTGTCCTAGTATTCTTGCCCAATTAAGTAAATTGTTTCTCCTTAGTTCTGAGGTATTTCCATGTCAGATACATTACTTGATCACATGAACGTTAGGAATACACTCTGCTATATTTGAATCCAGCCCTTCCTGTAAGACCAAACAAAATATCTCTCTCTCTCTCTCTCTCTCTCTCTCTCTCTCTCTCTCTCAATATATATCATCAACTATGAACAGTGCCTTGGAGAATCCATTGAAACTTTTACTTAATTTTGACCAGACATCATTTCTTTTGATTGGTATAGGAAGTCGAAATGCATGATTCCTGGTGATTTTTGTCTTGTATTTGTGCATTGTTGTGCTAGTTGTTATTGTCTATGTGCTTTAGATTGGCAACACAAAATTTTAATCCAGTTAAATTTTGTTTTATTACACTTCTCAAGTTGTCACCAGTGTACTTATTCAACAACTTTCATATTTGTTGTATGCACTTGTTTTTTCTATTTGATTAAAATCTTAATCAGTTTCATTGACTATAGGTGATTGAAAATTATTGTATTGTTCAAGAACACAGAGACAACAGAGATGCTTTTTTAGCAGCGGAGATTAACAGTTATGGCATGGATAGAATTTATTCTGCCTAAGGTTAATCCATGATCACTAACACCTCAATAAATCATGCTTTTTAAATTTGTCATTCATAAAATATCTCTTGGTTCTTTTCAGCTCGGCTATAATAGATTTTATCTTTAACCAGTGTACATTTTCCTGTTTTGTCCACATTAATATTTGTTTTCTTGTTTAATCATTTTCAGTTCCAATAAGTCCCTAAACTTTGGTTCAACTATAATATGTGGCAACATTCCCTGCAAATGATACCACACTATTCCACCGTAAAAATACACTCATCAAAGCTTCTTTTTATTTTTTTATATTAGCATCAATTAACTCACATTCCTTTTGTAAGCTTTTAATATAGGTCATTTTTCAATTTTTGATGCAGTATAGAAATGCACATGATAAGTTTAATATTATGTTATGCTGTGACCTCAAATACCAGAAACGTAAGTGACTTGCTTGAGGTCATGTCAGATGTTCTATTAGCAAGGGATGTTAGATGCACTATGCGACAAGTTCCAATTTTTCTGTCTCTTTGTGTATCATTTCATAGAAAGCAGATTGCATTACCATCTCCAAATGAGCAAAATGTCAAGTTCTAGCAGCAAATTTTCTTCATTTGTTACAACTCTTTGGTCTTAAAATTGGTAACAGAAAAAGAGAATCAAAAATTTTAGTAATATTAAACAAATAATTTATTTCCCTTGAATACAAAATGCAAATTAAAAGGAACATATATTATTGTGAATCAAATCCCAAATAACCCTAAAAGTTCTATCATAAGATCAAAAGTATAGTATTCCAGATGAATCCTAATATTGAATATGCTGATCTGCCAATGAGCGGGTGTGACAAGTCTTGATGTATCAAAAGGATATATTCCAGAACATCCTTGAATGAATTCACAATAACCCCAAAATAGTGTTTTAGTCCAAGAGTCGATAAGTGCTTTGTAATTTAAATAAATAATTTAAATACATCTCAAAAGTTTTAACAGAACACAACTTTTGATTCCACTAGACGGATGTTAAAATTGGAAGGAATAATGTTGATGTAAAGAGCCTGATATACATTACCCCTTGACCTATGTCACAATAACCTATTCTGAAAATACTCCATCATCTCAGTGGAAAATTGTCCCAACTGTAAACAAGGTCAGGTCTGTTTACTTAAATGTTAGCCAATCACCTGACAAACAAGGGTAAAAATAATGTTCTGAACTCAAATCCAAGTAAACATGCTGCTTACAAATGAGCTTTACAATCTTCAATCATGGCTAAAAGTTAAACACACAAGATAGATATACATAACACCCCTCTTCATAAAGAAGAAAAGATTTTTACAATAAAGCTTTCTTTTACATATTAGTCAAACATATGTATGATAGTATAATAATTATAATTACATAGGATGATGTCTTACAAATGATACAAAATATATATAAAATAAAGCAATATAGTACTTCTGTGCATGTGAAATTGCATCTGCAATAAGATTATATTTTTGCTTTATGTGCATAATGTCAGTGTTGTATTCTGACATCAAACTCCACCTCAACAATCTCTGAATTTTGACTTAAATTTTCAGGGTTCATACAGTCTTTGAATGAGGTAGCATTTTCAAGGCCTTGCAAGTTTGAGAAAATTGAGCAGATTACCCTGAGGTCTTTAAATGTCTTTGAAAATTAAATTAATCCAAACATTTTAGCAGTGCTGATGTCTGTTAAGAGAACAATTTATTTTGTATTAGTTATGCACAAGTTATGTATTTCTGAAATAACCATGAATGTTAACCTATCTTCCAGATCATTATAAATCAATTTTAGGAAATTAATTATAGTTTGAATTTCATCATTGAACAATATTGTGGTATTTTGCATTCATTGTTTTTTTATATAACATAACTTGTATACAAAATGTTAGCGAAAATAGGTCCTGGAAATCTATGTTTGTGGTCATGAAAGTTTGGGAAAATTCTTTGAATTTATCTTTAAGAATTCTGTATGAACCTTGAGTTTGTTAATGAAAGTAAATGTGTTATGATCACTGAATACAATAATCAGAGGAGCTGATCTAATATACACTTCAAAGTGTTGCAAAGCCAATACCAAAGCTAAACATAACTTTTTAATTGTGGGATAATTTCTCTAGTGCTAGTTTAATGTTTTAGAAAAATAGCACAATGGATAATCCACACCATTTTTGTCTTCTTGAATCAGTAATCAATATGCATACTACCCCTAAATAACTTTCATCAACAGACAATTCATCGAACCTTTTGTACCCTACAGGACCTCACAAAATGATGCATAGGCCAGAGGATTGGTCAGTATGCAAGTCCAGCATGATTGTCAATTCATGGTTTTGGCTACTAAAAAAGTTTTTGTAGTTTTTCAATTAATTCAGGGTGTCCCCTTGTATTTCAGGACTCCATTAAAAGACAATCACACTGTTTCCTTCATTCTGCATTATGTGTACAGCAATTCCTTCCAGCAGCAAAGTTTCAGTTCACTGGCCAGTGTTGCTACCATGCCATTATTAATGGTGGATAATGTGCTATGTGCATAACTAGAAACCTGACAACCCTTGTACATTCATATTTTATGAGAAACTGTGCATGTATTCATCGTTGAAATGTTAACTGCCTGTTTGTCATATATGCATCACCGATTTTTCACAGCATATTCATTGGATATAAATGCATGTAATGAACGTATCTACTCACCTACAGATGAGCAGAAGGGTTTTGTTCTTGTAGGAATCACTGCAACTATATCTACTGTCGATTAGCAAGGCTAGTTTCGCCCCCGTCATTGCAACTATAGTGTCTGTATGATTCATGACCCCAAAGATGGGCATGTTATTGGATTTCGTAACCCCAAAGTTGGGAATGCTATTGCAGCTTATGTTAGGGGCCACAGAGCAGTCATTTCAATTAGCAGGGCTTATTTTGCCCTCTTTGGTTCGAACAACATAAAGCATCATGTGACACAAACATGATCGCTTACAGATCAGACAAATAACCAGTGCACTGTAAATGAAAAGTTGTGACAGCAACAAGTTGATCTCTAAATTGCAACATGAGCTTGCAATCAAGATATCATCTTAAAATGGCAACCTCATTACACTAGGTACTTTGCTTTGTGAAATGCTGACATTACATCTGCATGTATTCATAGCTGAAAGGTTAACTGTCCAGTTATCATATCTGCATGACTGATTGTTCACAAAGTATTCACTGGATATAAACACATAGAACAAACATATCCAGTCACCTATGCCTGCTTTTTAATACTCTGGCGCTCGTTTTATGCAACTGTGTGACATGTGTCAGGATATTTTTGTAAAACCTCTGAATTATGTCCTTTTTACAGGTCACATGTGACAGCAAGAACCATAACTCTTCCTGGTATATGGCTATGTCAAAATCGTAAACAATGGACACAGTACTACATATATTGATTGGAAAAACACAACACAAAATTGATTTTATGAAAAAGCAGACATCTATGCCAAGGAATCAGACTATATAAACATAATGTTACTAATACTAAATTTATTACAAAGTTTAGTTCATTTTTATTTTTATTATTTGTAACATATTTTCAAGGCTAGAGTTGACATATGTGGGGTTCTCATAGAGAGACACTGGTGTACAAATTAAAAAAATTTTGTATTCAGTACAGCAAATACAAGATAAAAGTTAAATCATTTTTCATAATTAGAAAGAAAAGAAACCCAATTCATGTCATTTTCTTTGTGAATATCAATATGAATTTTGTCTTAATGAAGAAAGAATGGTCAGTCTAGCAGTTTTCTCAATTTAAAAACAATCATACTTATTTACTGAGAACTAACCCTGTCTCAGTTCCTTCTCTCTCAGGTTCCACATTTTAACACTTGCATCTGTTTCAACAACCTTGTTATATTGCTCCAAATAATCATCAAAATTTTTTTTATTTTGTTTTTATTTTCAGTGTCAACATTGTCCAAAACCATATTATCATAACTTTATTTTAAAATGTATTAATTTGTTATTTTAGATCAATGTACATGTGCAAAAAAACTAACGAATATGCTCTGTTGGTTTTAAATGCAACTGATAATTTCAAATTGTGCATGACTTTAGAATATGGTATTTAATGAACAAATGGGGAGGGGGATTCTCGCTAAAAAGTCATAGAAAGACCACAGAAGTACCTGGAACATAAAGTCAAGTTGATATTTGGGTTGCATGATGTCTTCTTTCTGACCATATGTGGAAACTGTGCCAGTTTCAGCTTGAAATAACATAAGGTAAGGAATTTGCAAGCAGTGAACAAACACCAATATTAAAATGGTGGCTGTTGTAAGCATTTTTAATACTTCCTGTGAATTTATTTCAAATGTTTTCGTAAAGATGTGTTCGTGTTTGAAACCTCATCCCTGTGTTGCTACTAGAAAAGCTTTCTGTGTGATGTCACTTCAAAGCCAAATGTTGGTAATCCTCTCAAGCATCCCAAGTTTATGCTTGTGACGGGGGATCCCCCTTCCCAATAATAATGATGACTCTCTTTATTGGGCACAACTGTGGGATGAATTAGAACACCTGTTTGTGGAAGCATTGCAAATGAAACCTGAGGTTCTTCAATGCATTTTGTGGCACAGTTGTCATAGTTCTATTAAACCTGGGATTGTACATTTTCCAGGCGGAGTTCATATTGTCAAAGAAATGGAAGTATTTAACAATACCGAAGGTAAATCCGGAAATAGGGTTAAATATTTTGGATCCTGATATTGAAATGCAAAAAGTTCAGTGGAGCATGATCAATTCCATCATTCTCCTTGCATCCCCTGTTATGGACCTTTTCCTCACAACTATATGTGTTGCCCTGGCCTACAGTAATAAAATGGAAGTTGCCTTGAGTTAATGAACTCATTGATCAGGGTGTTTGAAGCATTGGAATGGTGTACAGCTACCTATATTTGGCTCTGTGCTTGTCATCTGCCTGGCACATCAGACATTGAGGTCAGTGTTCATTCATGCTAATTAAGTCATAATTCTGAAAGAAGATTGAGGCCTGAATATTTCCAGGAAATATGATAAATGTGATATTGACCCTTTTGCCTCAAGACTAGATGGTCAGCTGCCAAGATATATTTCATACAAACCAGACCTACAAGCTTCAATGGTTGGTACTTTTGCTGCATCTTAGAGTATTTACACTCTACCATATGTTCTTGCTCCCTTGCAGTGTAATTAACAGAGTTCTACATAAATTGGAGGAGGGAAGGGGAGGTGGTGATGGTAGCACCAATCTTGAGTACTCAGCCATGGTTCCCCATAAATTTAGTAACATTATATGTCAATATAGTGCTAAGATACAATGCTTTCACCCTCATAAATATTAGTTTGTTTCAGCATTAATAGTAAAGACAGCAGACCCTTAAATTCTTAGATCATATAAATTTACATGTACCGGTACATGGATATAAGAACAGAGGAAGAGAGTTATATTTGTAATAGGTGATCTTTAACCATCATGTACAAGTATTCGTTTGGGTGAAATGTTGTTAGCACATATAGGTCAAGTTTTCTGGGATCAAATCAGGGGGGGCAGTGTTCACAATCAGGGAGATTGGGTCCAAATAAGGGAGATCAGTGTATTGACCATTTATGTCATACATTTAAGCATGAAAGTCCACATCATACAAAAATAAAGTAAATTAACTAGAGAACAATGAATAATATTTACTAATTTTCTCATATGTTATGTTCTTAATCTCACAAAAGTAATTTATGAACCTTCATAATAATCATTGTCTGTCCTTCAAAAACTTGTGCCACACTGGTACCTCAAACAATCAAAGAAACTTAGTTTTTTTTTTCAATGTGTGTTTTCTCTTCTAGCAGCAATACACAAATCATTTGAAGGTTTGAGTTCAAAACACTGCATTACAAAAATGAAGGGGAGGAGGAAACAGCAATATTTCAATATTTACATACCACTATCCATCTCTCTTCCTGCTTGCTCTACCCTGCAAGACCCTTGATGAAATAAAAAATTTTAAACGATGTTGCATCTACTTGTATAAGCATTATTATGATTAATCTGTTGATTGTTTCTGAGTTTAATCCGTCCCTTATATGTGTATGAATATTGTTCTGTACTGAGAATCTGCTTCCACATTCTGTCTGAAGGGACATACATGTAGCTAGCTTAGCAAGCTGGAACATCGTCCAGCAAGGCTAAATTGTGAGGATAAAAGAAATGAAATGTGCACTCTACTTTGAAATTGCCTCTTATAATTTGGGTTTGTTAATTTGCCTTTCCTACATTGAATGTCGAAATACTGCTAAAATGATTAGTTAACTTGCATGTTGTCTGTTTTTGTCCATCCAGCATGAACATCACACTCATATTCCAAAGATGGTTACTCCAGAATCACTTGTCTGATTTCATTCCATTGTGTATGACAGGTACAACTACATTGACTCCATGATTAACATGGTCATCTCTATCAACATGCGCTTTTAACAAATTTACATCATAGGAGTATTAATGATATAATTGAAGTCACTTTGTTTCCAATTTCACAAGGACCATATTACTTAGTATGAAGAGGATTTTGGGATTTGGGCAACAGAGCCAGAATTTTATCGCCAGGCTGAAAACTCATTTGCTTTATATTTTGTCATAACTTAATTTCATTTTTGACTGATTAGAGTAAAGATTAGTTCTTGCTACTTCACTAGCATTTGACAGCTTATATTTGAAATCAGAAACAGAGCCAAGAAGATTAATTACTAAATATTCAGTTTAAAGAAGTTTTTCTTTTTATAAGTTCAATTGTTCATGTACTGTATGTCCAAAAACTAGTTCAAGAAGACTAAATCCTTATGATTCTTGAACTGATTCCCCAACAACAAACAACAATAACACATTCGACCCAGTCTTTTCTAGTATCAAGCAATATGACCAAAGCTTACTTTTCAAAGTTTGATGAAATCTTTCTAAAGCCCATTGGCTTTCGGGGTGATAGGCAGATTTGAATTGCTGGATGCATAGTTCAAGCATATCTTGCTGGAAAATTCCAGACATAAAAGTTGACCTTTGATAAAATTTGACACATTTGGGAGGGCCAAATTTAACTTTAAAAAATCTTTATGAAAGCGCTTTTACTATGGTTTTAGTTTTAATATTCTTCAAAGGAATTTTCTCTGGAAATCTTGTGGATGCACACATTATGGTCAACAAGTATTGGTTGCCTGACTTTGTCTTAGGTAAGGGATCAACACAGTCTACTATTTTTCAACTAAATGGTTAGTCAAATGCAGGAATAGGTTGTCTTAAGTATTTTCTGTTTTTGATTTCATAACATTTGACAAGATCTATAGTATTTACAAACTTGACTTAACAATTTTGGGCCCATAAAAATGGTTTAAGATCTTGTATTAAGCCTTATTGTCCCTAAATGACTAGCCAAAGAAGTTTCATGTGCTAAACTTAGAATGCCTTGTCCTTATGACTTTGGATCTACAGTTTGATAGCTCACTGACCATTCATCACCACGGATACCTCAGGTGGTCTCCATTTTCTCATAATGACCACATTGTTAACAAAATAAAAAAAAACATACTTGTGTGGTTTCAGTTTCACTAATAGCCCTCTGAAACAGGAAGGAGATCTCAGGATCTCATTCCTGTTGGACAATGATTGATTGCTGTTTGCCTCTAGATTAGAATAAAAAGAATGAGCAGTAAAAAGAGAACTACTATAGTCAACACCGTTTGTTTCATCAATACAGGAGCAAAGGTGACTTAATCCAATTCCTGGCCAATAAATGAGTTAGCTCAAGATCATTCCCATGAGCTTTATTTACCATATTTCTAGTAACTTCACAAGCTGGGCATAAACCAGGGATTTCATTTTCATTAGGATCAACTTTCTGAGCCATACAAGACTTGTCAGTTACAAGTTGATTAACCACAATTTTATTTCCCACTAGATCATTGCCCAGTAATAAATGATTGCCCTCAGTAGGCAAAGACATCACTATTCTGACTGCCACAAGTTCTGAGAATAAGTCTGATGACATATTTACGCAATGAAGAGGGACATTAACAAGGCCACACTCTACTCCCTGCATAAGAACACTTTCAATAGAAGAAGACATCTCAGAAAAAGGCAAAGTACCTGATAATAAAGGTCTCTGAGAAGTTCCTGTGTCCCTTAAAATTTCAGTAGGGATTGGATTGGTAGGGATCAGTTTGCTAGAAACATCAGTAAAGTGATATGGAACCTTTCAACAGGAATAGTTAATAATTCTCCATAATAAAATCAGACCATGCTTTGTTTGACCCAACAAATATATTGCTTTCAATACATAACCATGACCTTGACCTCTTTGAAACTGGAGCATTTGGAATAGCTCTGTCTTAATCGTCTTGCTTATTTTTCAATCAGTAGCAATCAGAAATAATATGCCCTTTCTTCTTGCAGTAAATGCACATAGGAAGAGATAAGGATTTCTGATCAGTCTTATCAGAAACTTGATTTCAAAAAGTTGTGCCATAATGAGATTTGGAAGTGCTTTTATGAGACTGAGATTTTTAAAATAAAAAATTTGCTGCGACGAAGACTTATTGACAAATTTAATTTTGTAAGTCTAGAATAATCATCAACTGTACAAGCAGCATTTTCCAAGGTTTCCAGCTTTTGCTCATCAAGGTAGGTCTTGATATCATTATGGGCACAATTCATGAACTCTTCAATTAATGTAAGCTACATGAGGTTATTGTAATCTTGATCAACCTTCTTGGCTGAGCACCACCTATCAAATAGTTGTTCTTTTTCTCTTGCAAATTCATCAAGAGTTTGTCTAATTTCTTTTCTACAGTTCCTAAACCACTAGTGATATGCCTCAGGTAACAATTCATAAGCCTTCAAGATACATTCTTTAATCACATTGTTGTACTGAGGTTAGTATTTACTAGCTTTATACCTGCATTTTGCAATAACAAAGTCGAATGCTGTCTTGGCCATTTTTTCAAGTTATCATCAACTTTCGCAAACTGAGGAAAGTTGTTATGTACTTCTTTGTCTTTGAAGACAAATTTAAGTCCATTATTTGAAATGTCTGTTGATGCAAGTTGTGTCGGGGTTGATGGAGTATTGCTTCAAGAAGACATAAAAGGTGTGGATCATCCAGTGTGCTTATTTTCAAAAAATAAACAAGCACCAGAGGAATTATTCCACAATTGAGAAACAAATGTTTGATTTTGATGGCAATACTTTGCAAAATGTATATTAGTTCAGTTCCTTATCTGATTGCTGTATTCAGTAATCACATCCCCCTTACATTTCATTATCAAAATGAAACACAAAAATCAGAGATTGTTGAGATGGAGCTTCATGTTGTTCAAATACAGCATTGACTTAGGCACATTAGGAGGAAAGATAATCTGATTCCAGATGTACTTTCTTGTGTACAGAAGTACTGTATTGCTTTATGTAAATTTTGTGTTATAAGACCTTTTTCTATGTAATTTTAATTATTATAGTCATGTGTATATTTGATTAATATGTAATCTTTATTGTATTAATATTTTTTTCTTTCTTTATGAGGGGTGGTGTTACGTATATTTAGATGAACTAGTTCAAGATCTAGCTTTGATTATGACCTTAGAAAGTTATAGAGACATATTTGTTTATGAGTTTTATGGGAAAATGACCCACATCCTGGTCATCTTATTGTGTCTTAGGTTTATATATAAAGGTTGTGATCAATGAAATTATTCATTCCTGTCTTTACATCAGTCTTTGCAGAGGAAGTTTTTAGTTGTGTTCAGCTCATTTGAGAGGAATTATTTAACTCAAATTATTCATTGGAATTACAAAGTGCTAATTGACATTTTAGACTAAAATCACTATTTTGGGATTACTAAGGACTCATTCCAAGACATTCTGGATTATATCATTGTGATATATCAATACTATTGAGGTATTGGCATATGCAAGACATGGTACATAAGAACATTCTTGATTTGAATTAATTTGAAAAACTATACTTTTGGACTTAAGTCACAATACTATAAATTCCTTAAATTTACATTTTATAACTTACAAAATTAAATTATTTGTTGAATTTTACAAAATGTTTTTGTTGTGTTTTTTCTGTTACATAGTTTAAGATGATATATTAACGGAGTCAGAACAGTTGACTTGAGTGTTAGATGTAGTTGATGAAACTTTGCTATATTGACTTCAGTTTTGGATATGAGATAATGATACCTTGATGCATTGTGTTTAGTTTTGGATATGAGATAATGATACCCTTAATGCATTGTGTTCAGTTTTGGATATGAGATAATGATACCTTGATGTATTGTATTTAGTTTTGGATATGAGATAATGATACCTTCATGTATTGTGTTTAGTTTTGGATATGAGATAATGATACCTTGATGCATTGTGTTTAGTTTTGGATATGAGATAATGATACCCTTAATGCATTGTGTTCAGTTTTGGTTATGAGATAATGATACCTTGATGTATTGTGTTTAGTTTTGGATATGAGATAATGATACCTTGATGCATTGTGTTTAGTTTTAGACATGGGATGATGATGCTTTGCTGTATTGACTTCAAGTTTAGCAAGAATGACTTGCAAACTCACAATAATTGTCAGCCCTATATGTGCTTTTGAAAGAAAATCAGCTGACATTGATATGGTCCATAGCGTGTATGAATTTTTGCATTTGTTTATGAGTAGTCTGTTGCTTTTAAAATTAAATACCTCCAGTTCTTGGGATATGTCTCTTGTGAAAGATTTTGGGATGTACACATGTCAGCATAGCTTAGGGAGAAAGGAGATACACATGTCAGCATAGCTTAGGGTGAAGGGAGATGCACATGTCAGCATAGTCTAGGGAGAAAGGAGATGTACATGTCAGCATAGCTTAGAGAGAAAGGAGATGACATGTCAGCATAGCTTAGAGAGAAAGGAGATGACATGTCAGCATAGTCTAGAGAGAAAGGAGATGTACATGTCAGCATAGCTTAGAGAGAAAGGAGATGACATGTCAGCATAGCTTAGGGAGAAATGAGATGATATGCCAGCATAGCCTATGGGATAAAGGAGATGCACATGGCAGCTTAGCCTAGGGAGAAAGGAGATGATATATCAGTATAGCCTAAGGAGAAAGGAGATGATATATCAGTATAGCCTAGGGAGAGAGATGACATGTCAGCATAGCCTAGGGAGATAGGAGATGACATGTCAAAATAGCTTAGGGAGAAAGGAGATGACATGTCAGCATAGCTTAGGGAGAGAGGAGATGCACATGTCAGCATAGCTTAGGGAGAGAGGAGATGCACATGGCAGCTTATCCTAGGGAGAAAGGAGATGACATGTCAGCTTAGCCTGGGGAGAAGGAAATGCAAATGTCAGCATAGCCTAGGGATAAGGGAGATGACATGTCAGCATAGCTTAGGGAGAAATGAGATGACATGTCAGCATAGCCTAGGGAGAGAGGAGATGCACATGTCAGCATACATCTAGGGATAAAGAAGATGCACATGTCAGTATAGCCTAGTGAGAAAGGAGATGACCTGGCAGCATAGCCTAGGGAGAAGGAAATGCACATGTCAGCATAGCCTAGGGAGAATGTGTATGTGTGTGGTTTGGATTTTTAACGTAGATTTAACAATTTTTCAGTCATATTGCTACAATGTCTGCAGTGTGACAATTTATAGTGATGTCTAGCACTGGGGCATCATGCCGCAGACATGTAGCATGATGTCCCACCCAGTCACATTATCCTGACACCAGGCTGATCTTATCTAATACTAACCTCTTAATGCTGAGCACCAGGCGAGGTAGCTGTTAGTGCCATTTTTGTAAGTATTTGGTATGACTTGGCCAGGGATCGAACCCACAACCTCCTGCATCCGAGGCGGATGCTCTGATCACTAGGCCACCAGAGCGGTCCCTAGGGAGAAGGGAGATGACATGACAGCATAGCCTAGGGAGAAAGGAGATGCACATACTGTTTTTCCAAGCGATCTTCAGTTGTTTCCAGCTGTCATTTTTAGGAAATCATAGTAGCTTGTTTTCTTTTCCATCCAAGTAAATTTGTGCGTCATTTTAGACAACTTCTACTCTGTTGGAGATAAAGACTTAATGCTTCAGAATTTTTTGTACAGTTGTGCATTGGTGTTAAGGATTGGCTAGAGGCAATCATGCTGAGATAAGGGGTATATCATGAACAAAAAACCGTTGAGATTATGCTATTTTTATCCACCATTAGTGAAAATTATATATATATATATATATATATATATATATATACCACATACATTATAAATAACATGGCCTTTGAAGTAATAATAATAATGACCTTATGTAAAGAGGGTAACACAATTAGCTAAGAACTAATCTACCTTGAGGCCCTCATACAAAGGAACTTGGTTATTTTTAGCTGCATCTCTGAAGCCACTGAATATATTGGGTTTTGGAAAAAGGAGAAATAGAGTGGGCATTTCGAATCTTAACTGGATATACCAATAGTAATAGTATAGAAAGTAAACAGAATGCAACACTTTTAAAAAGACACTTTTTGATGTAAGGCAAGTGACAGAATTCTTGCAGTCAAAACTAATTTCAGAAATTTACATGAGTTGCACCCATATGAATTGGATCAGCACCTGGCTGGTTTTATACTCAGTGTTAGGAGAAAAGATGGATCTGAGTTTGAACCAATCAGCTTAAGAATCATTATCAGTTCCATTGATCGCCACCTTAACATCAAGAAATATGCAAGTACAGTCATGAGAAGAACAGACACAAATTTTGCATTAACAAGGGAAGATCTTTTGGGCTAAGCAAAAAGATTTAAAATCGTAAGGAAAAGGAAATAAACCCATTCAGAGTCAACCGATCACAGACGAAGAAATAAATGCCTTGTGTGGCAAAAAACTGTTGGGGATAAAAACACCTGAAGCCATTGTTAACACATTGTGGTTTAACAACTCTGTGCATTTTGGTTTGAGGGGAGCGACTGAACATTACAATCTGAAATGGGGGATGTTACACTAAAGAAAGGTGTGAAAGGCCTCGAGTATCTTGAACTCAATGAAAGGCAGACAAAAATAAGAACAGGGGATAGTGTCAAGGACATCAGGGATATTAAACCTAAGAGGTATGAAAACAAAAACAACAAAGAGAGAGATCCACTTGCTATCTACAAATGGTATGCTGAGCTAAGACCAGCAGACTTTTGTCAACATGAAGATCCTTTCTATATTGCGTCCACCACTATGCCAATCTCAGCGACAAACCTAAAATGGTTTAGGAAACAAGTCATTGGAATTAACAAACTAGGATGCATCATGAAAAAAATGAAAAAACAGGCAAATATTACAGAAAGACATTAACAAACACCAGTAGCCGAAAGTACCTAATTCAGAAGTTAAGAGACAAAAACATTCCCCAACTGATATCATGCCAATTTCAGGCCACACAAATGTACAGTCTATAAACAGCTATTCAAACATTAGTGACAGACAACAACAGACGTACTCCAATTACCTGAGCAACACCAGCCACCCAAGTAATGATGCTGTCAACCCCACCCCACACAACAAAGAAATTTCAACTGCACAGCAACAGACTGTAGTATATCGAGTTCACAAACATGTAATATTCAACATAATCAAATTATCAGTAACCCATTCTATGGATCAAACATCACTGTACAAGATATGTTATGAACCTCCCGCAAAACGTGAACGCGATCCCTAACTGGATCAACTTCTTTCAACAGGAGAATTCTCAAACAGGGCCCACACAGTCGACACATAGGAGAATTATTGTAAGTGACACTGCCAATCAGTAGAGTAGCAAAATATGGACATAAATGTTATCAGCAAAATGTGTTTACAGTTAATTGTTTAATTTCCTCTTGTTCCTTCATTATTTTGATATTTCTTACTTGAATCGTACTGTTAATATAGATGCAAATGGCTGCCCTGTTACTGTTCATGACAACAAACACTGCAAATTCAATGTTTGCATGCACATTATTAAAATTTCTTTGTACGTTAACTATAAGCCTTGTGTTTTCATTTCATTTAATATTGCTAAAGGAAACATATAGGAATTAATATGAAGTCTACAGGAAATTATGAATCACTACAGAACTTGTTGTTTGAGCGTACTTGCATGCGAGGGGTTATGAAGAGTTCACTCCCCTGAAGTGCCCTGTTTATGGCCGTCAGTTTTATCTCCCATATAAAATGAAAACTTGTATGTGGTATAAATAAAATATATGTATAGTATGTATGCCATATCAATGATATACCACTCCTTGTATAAATTTTTCATTAAAAGAAAATTAGGCTTGCCTGAGTTTTCTTTTAATGAAAAATGTATACATCTGGTGGTATATCATTGATACAATCTACATACTATACAATTATATTATTTTTTCAGCTGGTGGTAAGGATGTGTATGCTGAAATTGACACAGAACAGTCAAATTTTGAAAGTTCATCATCATTTTGGAATGACTCTTGCAGCAGTTTTGATGGTGGCACATGGCACATGGAGTTGGAAAAGTACAAGAATTTGATACCTAAAGATATTAGGTATAACTTTTTTGATGTCCTGGTTCTATACAGTGAGGACAATAAATCTGATGCAAGCAAATTTTGTGACCATCTGAAAAAGGATATAAAGTTGAAAGGTAATGAATCTGTCAAAGCAGTTTTGTATGATGAGTTTATACCACAAGCAGGGTCCAAACTGAAACTTTTGCAGACAGCTTTGGAAAGATGCACATATGTTTTCTGTTACATTACAAAGGAATTCTGTGAAGATAAATGGATAGAGTTATCCAGAGAGGAATGTTTGATGGAAGCCATTGAAAATGAGAAGAAGCAATGGTGTGTGGTTCCAGTTATTACAGTGAACATGAGAACTGCAAATTTTAAAATTCCTTTTGGTCTGAGGTCCTTAGTGAGTATTCGTTATTATCAAAATGATCAGTATTATCGAGATAATGTCGGTGCATTGATACAAGTGAATCTACATCGCCGACTAGAGAAGGAGAGAAAACAGAAGCAACAGCAAATCACCTGGATTATAAAAAACAAGGGAGCATTGCTTTTTGGGAATGAGGACATCAAATGTCCAGAAAACAAAGAGAAACTGAGAACTAAGCAGCAAGAGAAAAAGAAAATTGCAGAAGAGGCTGTGAATGAAGGTTTAATTTGCTCTCAGCCGGTGTTCTTACAGAAAGCAGGTATGCACTAGATACAATTTAGAGGTACATATGAAATTATAATGCACAGAGCTCTAGTCCTCTTGTGCTGTCTGGATACAAATTGATGCTGAAAAACACTTTACTCGTCCCTGGGCTTAGTTGATGCAGATTTGCACCTTGAGAAATAACACTGGACAACAAATTTTTACAAAAGTCATGTTACTGAAATAAAATTAGTCAATTCTTATCAATTTTTATGTGCTGAACACGAATATGACAGTCAAATTGCAAAATTGGCTCTAGTTTTTTTGTAATCTGCAAGAAATTAATGTTTACATAACGAATTGCATTCCAATAGTAAAAGGTCAACTGTAATAGCCTACCTATAAAAAATCAAGTCATTGACTACATCTTAGATTTCTTCGCCTGTCTCTTGTACAGCTGTTCGGGAGCATCTCTGAGGAGTGTCCAGCAGTAGTCAGCCAGCATTGTAGTGGACCATTTTCCCTGGTATCTTTGTTCCATTGTTGCGATATCTTGATGAAAACGTTCGCCGTGTTCATCACTAACAATACCAAAGTTGCTAGGAAAGAAATCCAAATGGGAATGAAGGAAGTGAATCTTTAGAGACATATTGCAGCCAAGTTTCTTATACTTCATCAACATGTCTTCTACTAGTTCCTTATAGTTTTCTGCCCTAACATTTCCGAGGAAGTTTGTAGAAACTAGGCGAAAAGCATTCCATGCTTGTTTCGCGTCACCTTCCAGCAAGTTGTTGAACCGGTCATCTTTGAAAAGCTCTCGAATCTGAGGACCCACAAAAACTCCCTCTTTAATCTTTGCTTCGCTGAGTCGAGGGAATTTTTCATGCAGGTATCGGAATGCTGGCAAAGTCCGGTCAATGGCTTTCACGAAGTTCTTCATCAAACCTAGTTTGATGTGAAGGGGTGGTAGCAAGATTTTCTGAGCCTCAACCAGAGCTGGGTGTTGGATATTCTTCTCTCCAATGGCTACATTCTGCCTGTGAGTCCATTCCTTCCTCATGTAGTGCATTTCCCTTGCTCGGCTATCCCACTAGCATAAGAAATACATGTATTTTGTATATCCTTGCTGCAGTCCCATTAAAAGGGCAACTACCTTCAAATCACCACAGAGGTGCCAGCTGTACTTGTTATACTCAATGGAATTCAGTAGCTGCCTTAAGTTATCGTATGTCTCTTTCATGTGGACAGCATACGCTACTGGAATAGATGGAAGAATGTTTCCATTGTGCAAAAGCACAGCCTTGAGACTCAGTTTCGAAGAGTCCACAAATAGTCTCCATTCTTGTGGGTCATGAGTGATTTTTAAAGCATTCATGAGGCCCTCAATATCGGAACAGAATATCAGATTACTTTCCTTTCTGAAGAAAGGCTCCAATTGCTGGTGGCGCTTTCGATATGCAGTAATTGTGACATCTTCTTCTAGAAGATTCCATTGTTGGAGTCTTGATCCTAGCAATTCTGCCTTGTTCTTTGATAAGTCCAAATCACGAATCAGGTCATTTAGTTCTTCCTGTGTTATTCTGTGTGGGGTTGATGATGCACCACAGTGAAAATCTGGATCACTGCATGCTGATGGACCAGGAGAAGAACAGGTCGACTCACCTTTGTCTTCGTCAGATGAATCAAGAGAATATTCTGCTGGAGGTTCTGGAATAGGAAGTCCCTCACCATGTGGAACTGGTCTCAATGCAGACGGAATGTTTGGGTAGACTATTCTCGACTTCTTTCGCTTCGTTATTCCGCCGGAAAGAGGAGGAACCAAGCAGAAGTAACAGTCATTTAGGTGGTTGCTTGGCTCTCTCCACACCATTGGGACTGCAAACGGCATTGATGACCTTTTGCAATTCAACCACTGTGAAAGCTGTGTTGTACATGTAGCACAGCATATATGCGGAGCCCAAGGCTTGTCTTGGTCACCAACCTTGCATCCGAAGTAAAGATGATATGCCTTCTTCACTTGAGAATTGATACTTTTCTTCTGGTTGGCAAATGTCACTTCCCCACAAATATAGCAAAAATTGTCCGCGGTATTAACACACTTTCGAGGCATTACTGTTCTTTATTGTACGTAAATGGATAAAATAATAAGTTTTATGTAACAGTAGCTTGAACTGTCTCGCACAACGTCTAAAATATTTTAAATGCTGAACCTATCTGATTGGGCTTTATATAGTACACTGCTTACGTCAGCTTCAGCAGCCGCCTGGCATTAGTATAATAGGCCTACACATGTATAGTACACTGCTGACGTCAACTTACTTCAGCAGCCGCATGGCATTAGTATTGCATTGCATCAGAAAATGATGCAATCAACTGTGGATGATGTGAGCATGATGGTATTATGCAATGTTACATCATTATTCCGGATGTTGCTGCAGTCCTACTGGAGAAATTTACACAGTGAAACATAGAAAATGAGGTATATGAATATCTTCAAAACGAGAGCCAATACAAATTTTTCACGGTTATATTCGTGTTCGGCACACCAAAATACTACAGATTAGGGCCTTTTCAAGTCAGTAATGATTTCACTGTTGACCAGTGTAATCTGAGTGTATTTTCTGCCTTTAACAAATGCTGAAGTTCAGCACTGCTTAACATTTGATGCGCATCAGTTATAACATGCCAAATCTGCCTGCTTGTTGTTAGTCTAAAACAAATTACAAAGAAAATGACTTCATATCTTTTTCACGCCGGTACCGAAAGTTAGATTGATACTAAAAAATGGCTAAATATCATGAGCATATTATGTTGCAGTTTCACAACAGGCCCTTGATTTCTTAATGGTGTTTGTGTTTTAAAACAGACCCTTGATTTCTTAATGGTGTTTGTGTTTTAAAACAGACCCTTGATTTCTTAATGGTGTTTGTGTTTTAAAACAGGCCCTTGATTTCTTAATGGTGTTTGTGTTTTAAAACAGGCCCTTGATTTCTTAATGGTGTTTGCATTTTACAGCGACACTTTTCAGTAATTTAAGCATCATTTTGATGTGGAGAAAGTTTCCCTTTCAATAAAACATGTTATTACCAGTCAGAACTCAGAGACAATGAATATCAAAATGTTTTCGTTTGGTCAGGCAATGTTACATTTGCCAAAGGTCATCAGTATTTTCAGGAATAAAGCTTTATTTATGCATTGTCATGCCAAATGGAAGATGTCAGCAGATTACTTTTCACAAGAAAAATGTTGTTGTTGTTGTTTTAGGGTTTAATGCCATTTTTCAGCTCATGATAGGCTATACATGGCGGCCAGTATTAATGGTGGAGGAAGAATCTGGGAAAACCCTCAGAAAGAGCCACCGACCCATGAGAAGCTACTGGCAAGCTTTCTCACATACCCACATTGGCTGAATCTGAGACTCGAACCCACACAGACAGAGGTGAGGTAGCAGTGATCCGTAACGGAGAGCGCTTTAGACCACTCGAAGAAAAGTGTTGCCAGCTTACACATGAAATGAGTATTTCAGTTGTCTCAGTCATTTCCCACCAATTTTCACACAAATGCCTGCTATTGTAATCTATTTATAAAGCAGAGAATGTTGAGACAATAGCTGATTAGTTGAAGACTAATGGGGGTTATGACCTAAAACTATTTTTAAAAAATTTGGCCAATCAAAAGTCTTCCTTTTTATGGCTCCCATGTATTGCGCGGTAGAATGGAGGTTTGACCAAAATGGATCATTTAGTATGAAAGTTCGTGGAAATTGCGACAGTTGGAATTCTTTCTTTTAAATGCAATGTCCTTAAATTTTTCTTGTGAGAAATAATTGCATTTGTATGCAAATATCTGCTGGTGTCTTTACTTGGACTTGACATTGCATTAATAAAACTGAACTATCTTGAAAATACTGGTGATCTGGATCAAGCATAACAATGACCAGTCAAAAATCATAAAATGTTAATGTTCTTTCTCTTACCCTCTCTCATATCTAACTCTTAAAATTATGTGATAGCTCCTTGAAAAGGAAAATTATGACAATTAGATTACTTAAACATTTCACTGTAAACACGAATACCACTAATTATTCAAGGTGTATGTGTGTAACTGCAGTTTCTCAAGTTACATGCTTTGACTCTTTTATTACATGTTAATCTAAGGAGCCATGTATTGGAACAATATTTTCATGGTTTTTGCCCTTTTTACTATGAAGTATGCATCCATGGTTTTGTAGTAAAAATGTTGGAATAGTGTTCCAGTGTGATTCATTTTTGAAGTGAGTGATTTTGGAACCAATATGCTATCAGCAAGCCCAGCAAAAATAAAGTTGAGAACTCCACATTGAGTTTTACTTTGTCAAGCACAACAGCCGGCAGGGGGAGAAGGGAATTTAAATCTTAGCACATACTGCAACATCATATCAACAAGACGTATATGATGTCCATTGAAATAGGAGCACCACCTTAATTATAATATATGACACACTGAATTGAGCAATCTCTCTATTATTATTCATTATCTTAATTTTCTTAAAATACCAACAATTAATTGACTCATACTTCAGGAAAATTTAACCTTGAAATATATGTACATTGACTGAAAGACAGTAATAAGCACACACTCATGTTTGCACAGTTGATTTGTGTTGATAAAGCATTAACACCCATACTGGACAGAGGCATGTATTACTTCTGTGTTACCTGTAAAGCCCCCATTAAATTTGAAAATATTATGTTATCCCCAATCCCTCAATGAAATGGTCAGTCCTACTTGTGATAGATGTTCATTTTTCTATAGAGACAAGCATGTCTTGTGGTCAGACTGCATCAGCTAAGTTCTGACATTGCTAATGTTATGGTCTATTCTGACCAGGATTTGCTCAGAAAACCCATCAGGGAAGTTTGAGCAATCGTGTCATCCAGTCTCTATTGAGTGCAGAGATGAACACTAATGACACTAATATTACCTTCAAAGCCCCCTATTGAACTAATAAAAGCAGCAAAGACTGCATCAGATTGAGCATATATATATTTCATCATCCAATAGATTTTAAGGACAGAAACTTGATCTCTGTTTTTATTTAATATCAGTGTGGTTGTGATTATACGAGTGTTTGCACATGTGGATATATGTATGCTACTGATATTTGACAGTGCTGAGTCCACCAGCTGTATCTTTCTTTGTAAATGTATTAAATGCTTAACTGAAAAGAAAACAGACAAGTTAATTGTTGTTTTATTCCAATTTGAATTTCCAATAATTTTCAACAGGTTTATGTGAAAAGATATCTTATTCTCAATTGGATGACAGTGCTTTTGTTTGGTCACGTATGCTGAACCCCCATGGGCCCTCAACCCCCCCCCCCCACAACACTGTTTGGGAATATCAGTTATGATGCAAACTAAATACACAGTAGATACAATTCAAAGGTACATATGATCTATGTACACAGTAGATACAGTTCAAAGGTACAAATGGTCTAAATACACAGTAAATACAATTCAAAGGTACAAATGATCTAAATACACAGTAGATACAATTCAAACGTACCATTGATCTATGTACACGGTAGATGCAATTCATAGGTATGTATGACTTATACACACAGTAGATACAATTTAAAGGTACCAATGATCTATGTACATTGTAGATGCAATTCATAGGTATGTATGACTTATACACACAGTAGATACAATTTAAAGGTACCAATGATCTATGTACACGGTAGATGAAATTCATAGGTATGTATGACTTATACACACAGTAGATACAATTTAAAGATACCAATGATCTATGTACACGGTAGATGCAATTCATAGGTATATATGACTTATACACACAGTAGATAAGATAAATAAGCTTTTCTTTCCCCATTGCAGTTACAATATCAATGATATCTTCTATTGTATTACATATGGCTCATTATATACCTATGCAGATAACACTTTGTCCTTTTCCTTACCTGATTTTAACACTGATTAACACACCTGAAGCAGAGTCCAACATTATGATTAACTGGTTTGCTGCAAGCTAAATGCAACCCTGCAACCCTGAAACATTTCAAGCACTAGCTGTGGGTAAAAAGACATTCACAATGAAGCCTGTTCTTAACGTAAGCAGTGCTGTCATAAACTGTGAAGAAATTGTTAAACTGCTAGGAATTGACATTGACTGTCAACTGCAGTTCAGTTCACAGGTAAAAATAAATCTCTGTTGGAAATCTTCAAGGCAATTATTTGCTTGAAACATTATACTTATAAGCTAACAAGACTCTGCACGCTGACAATTTTACATACATTTGCAAAATGCCAACCCAGAAGGTGCATAGCTTTGGGGTTATGGCTCTGGAGACTTTAAAACTTTTTATTACGTGTGCTTCAAAGTTTAGATGACTTATTATCTTTTAAACATAATAAATAAATTTTAATTCATTTAGCTCATTAATTCTTATCTGGTAAATCTATAGCTGTAATATCTGCAAATAATACCCCACCCCCCTTTGAAGGTGTATATAAGGAGAGAACTAATATCTGCAAATAATACCCCCCCCCCTTTGAAAGTGTATATAAGGAGAGAACTAATATCTGCAAATAATACCCCTCCCCTTGAAGGTGTATATAAGGAGAGAACTGTAATATCTGCAAATAATACCCTCCCCCCCTTGAAGGTGTATGTGATGTGATTTTTGATTTTTAATGTAGCTTTAACAATTTTTCAGTCATATCGCTACGATGTCTGCAATGTGGCAGTTTATAGTGATGTCTAGCACTGGGGCATCATGCCGCAGACATGTAGCATGATGTCCCACCCAGTCACATTATCCTGACACCAGGCCGACCAGTCCTAACACTAACCTCTTAATGCTGAATGCCAAGCGAGGCAGCTGTTAGTACCATTTTTTAAGTCTTTGGTATGACTCGGCCAGGGATTGAACACATGACCTCCTTCATCCAAGACGGACGCTCTAACCACTAGGCCACCGGAATGGTCTTGAAGGTGTATATAAGGAGAGAACTGTAATATATGCAGATAATACCCCCCCCCCAACTTGAAAGTGTATATATGGAGAGAACTGTAATTTCTGCAAATAATACCCCACCCCACCCCCCCGTAATATATGCAAATAATACCCTCCTTGAAGGTGTATATAAGGAGAGAACTAATTTCTGCAAATAATACCCCCCACACACACTTTGAAGGTGTATATAAGGAGAGAACTGTAATATATGCAAATAATAACACACACACACATGCTTGAAGGTGTATATAAGGAGAGAACTGAGCAATATAATTCGTTCCTATTTTAGAGTCATTCTTATTTCTTGTGTTATTGTTGTAACATCATGTTCTGTGTTGATAATGCATTATATTTTTATCTTACCAGGTCTTCAAGACATTGTTTCCTTGAGCCTGAATCCTGTTGTGGATTCGATGTGCTCAAAATCTGATGATCAATCACAAGACACTCAGATGACACCAGTTAACCAATCACCAAGCTGTTGGGTAACATTACTTAGCCAATCACCATGCACTCAATAGACACTAGTGATCCAATCAGAAAGTAGTGACACATTCTGCTCACTACTTCTTACATGTCCTCTCAAACCCCTAAAATGTTTATGTTACAGAAACAAAAACATGATTTCCAGAACAAATCTAATTTTTAGAAAAGGAGACAGTGAGAAAGAGAGAGCCCTTTTGATATTGCAGTATATACCCATAGCAAACTTAGGCTGTAAATAGTAGTGATCAAGATAGCATCACATTTAATGTTTTTTGGCATGTTTTCATTCATTTGTTTCTTATTATTGGTTCCTTACACTACCAGAATATCTTTTATCCTGTTTTGCCTAGTCATAAAAATTAGGCATTTATGGCACCTCAAGAGGAGTAACTCTACCATACCAAATGGTCACTGATCTAATTTGCATGCCAGAGTAGCTTTTATATTTTCGGCCTTTATTTCATTACACCCTTAATATCCTGGACCCATAACCTGTAGAGAATCATCATATTCTGAGTATTAATGCTTATCTTATCAGAACAGCTGTAAAAAAAAAAAAAAAACTCTCTGTGACCTTATTTCCCACATTAACTGACTTATGCAGGAGTCGCAGTGAATGTCAATCTGGTAGCCAGAGGTTCACTTAAACCCCAGCCATCACTGATCTACTTGAGTGGTAAAATTTTCTATCAGTCACTAATGTGACAATTTACAATGGGTCTGTTGTTTATTATATCAAATGCCATTCCTTTTCATGGTTAATTGTATTGTTTTTTGTGTTAATTGAATACCAACTAAAATCATGTACTTAATGAGGTACAAAAAATGTCTGTAGCAGATGTTATTCATGCATCAGGTAAATTCAGATGAATATTGTAATAAAAAAAAAGTGTTGGTGTACATGGAACAAAAGAAATGTAACAGATAGTTATAATGTAAGTATATATTTGCATTTAATGTCACCTCAGGACAAATATGGCTGTATGGTGCAAGTTAAAAATAAAATATAAAAAGGAGTACAAATGAAAAATTGCACAAAACTTTTGGAAGATAAACCCATTTAAGATATAAGCATTAGGTATTACATGATAAAATATAAAGATGTTAAAATTCTGTACAAGGTATGCAAAATGAAAAATACACCTGCAAAATCCTGAAAAGAATATGGTGTAACAGAATACAAAATTTATAACGTTCATGATGATTATTACACATCTACCTGTTCTTCCAGTGCAGATAATTGGACTAATAACACGTTCTTAAATAGGTTGTAAGTAGAGACATACTAATTAGTGATGCCAATTGAAAGTTTGATAAATAATATTCCCTTTGCTGGCAGATAAAATTAAATTTTAACCCTCCACCATAATTGTGAAAGGTGTATATATTATGTGTTATCCTTTTGACTGTCCATATGTCACACTTTCATTAAATTTTGCATATCAGTTGTTGTGCACAGTTGGCCAAAGGGTCATACCCTTTGTGTGTGGATGGAACACACATCTGAAAAAAGTAGGTCATTGAGATCATTATTTCTTGCTTTATTGGCTTTGCATTTAGGTCAGTTTCTCATCCATTATTTAGCTATAGGGTCATGCAGTTCTGTGTGAATGCTTTGTGATGAGCGCAGCACATTTTTACAGAAAATTAGGTCAGTGTAGCATTAATGTCACACGTCACTGAAGTTAGGTAAGTGTTGCTGTTATGTTAGTTTCACAGCATTTTTGGATGCACCAAAAATTGCCAGCGTATCCCATATTTCATGCATTAATAGGAGTGATGGGGGCGGGTGTCTGATCAGTTTCTTACAAGCACCTGCCCCAACACAGCATCCAACTACCCAGCACAAGTGTATTGCAGAAATATACCCTGAGTGGTTGCACAAACTGATCAGCAGTTTTATGTTCCCAACATGGAGAGTCATCTAAGAGCCACATTCTTGCTAGTTTTTTGATTGAGGAGAAACCTGCAACTCAATAAGGATTTGCTTGTATACAGACCCAACAGTTGTATAGAATGCTAAAGGTGTTCCAGGATGTGTCCTGTGGAAGTGAACACTTGAGCTCTGAAAGGCTTCTCCTTATCTGCTAGTAGATATGGAAAACAAAAGGTAAGCAGGTTAGCAGCTTGAGTAATTCTCTTTGATTTCCATTCGCATCTCTTGTGTATGAATGTAGATGGTCCTGCACTGATAGTCACTTCAGCTGGTCATTGCACACAAAACTGCAAAGTTTAACTGCTTCTGAAAAGATATCATTGGTGTGTTTTGCTATTTTTGTATCAGTTCAGGGTTCCAGATAGTCACGTTTTTGTACTTCAAGAAATTGTCAGGAAATATGACCAAAGAGCTGTATGGTTTCATGATCCTAACTTGTATTGTGGTCTGTGTGAGGTTATTACCCACCGACTCCATCTTGTACACCTCTCTGGCCTGGTATTTGGCATCATCATTAAAGCTAAAGGTGTTTGGTTCCATCTTTTTGCTTAACAACATGTTTATTTCACAAACAAGTTTCCAAAATCAGGAGTTAGTCTTCCTGTTACAGTATACTGACAACTATTCATGGTGAGTTATGGTTGGCCTTTGGGTTGGTTGGCACAGTGTTAAGGCTGGCGAGATCTTTCAATGGCAACTGATTAGTAGCACTTTTGGAGAAAGTGCTGTTAAAAACTGAGTCAGGTATCTTCAGCTTTGGCATCATTGCAGTGCAAATAATTGGAGTGTTTCAGGATTTGTTTCTCAAGGTTTCTTCATCAAATGGACCGATAACAATCAATGTACCAGTCAGTTATGAGGTACAACAATGCCCTGACTTTTGTGATATGTTCTGGAACTAGATGATGAGAAGCTGCCCATTGCTGCCCATAGTACCACAGACAGATAAGTCAACTTTACCATTTTTATCGATCTGGACTACCACCGCTCCAGTGGCCTAGTGGTTATAGCGTCCACCTTGGTTGCGGGAGGTCGTCGGTTTGATCCCTGGCCGAATCATACCAAAGACTTACAAAAATGGTACTAACAGCTGCCTCGCTTGGTGCTCAGCATTAAGAGGTTTGTGTTAGGGCTGGTCAGCCTGGTGTTAGGATAATGTGACTGAGTGGGATATCATGCTACATGTCTGCGGCATGATACCCCAGTGCTAGACATCGCTATAAACTGTCACACTGCGGACATCGTAGCAATATTACTGAAAAATTGTTAAAGGTACGTAAAAATCCAAATCACACACACACACACACACAATCTGGACCAGCTTCCCATGACGAATGGTGCCCCCTCCTCACTGCTACAATTTGTTCCCACATCCTGGACTTTTAAGTTTGGCAATGGCTTAACCATACAGCACATTTGCCTTGAATTTTAGCAGCTGTAAGGTGGAACAATTAATGAATTAAAGATTCAGGTCACTGATGGACATCAAAACAACCATTATGAGAACAGACTGCCTATCATGTCCGTGAAGTTGTTGGTAATTGTTATGTATATCTATATTTTTGTGTAACCTTTCATACATGACTTTACCTGTATTGTGTGTAATTTTTGTTCATGAATGTAAATTGTACTGATCCTCCATAAACAAAATAATATGAGCTAATTTTTCAACCATTGATATAGATCCTTTTTTTATATTAAGTTATAGTTAGGTGTTGTCAAGTTAAATTCAGCCTATATATTGAACCTGTTAACTAGTTTGGGGTAATATCTCATTGGCTGGTGTGGTCAGGTGGGGTCTTAGAAGAATAAAGTTATTTCCCGTTGAATGGTTCTTTTATGATGTGGGTATTTGCTGAATGTCACATCGTGAGTATAAGAAAATTGCCTTCTAGTACCATCTGCTTGTATATAAGGAGAAAAATGAGCAGTTGATTTCATTCATCTCTTGGATTATTAAATCCTATGTTCTTGTTGTAACATCAGTCTACAGATGTATTTAATGCTGTGTTTAGATATTATTTGAGAAGAAACATTTGTTTAGATTATTCATTGGAATTACAAAGTGCTCATTGGACTACAGTATCATTCTGGGACTAATGTGAATTTATTCAAAGGAGTTCTGGAAAATGCCATTTTGATACATCAGGACTGTTGGCAGGTCAGTTCATTCAAGGACACGAAATTCATTAGGAACATTCAGTTCTTTTGGAATTGAACATTTTAGTATTATTTAAGATTTATTTCTTAATAGTGTAAGTTCCTCTTAAATTTTTATTTTATTTTCTGAAGGAAGAGTTGTGGTATCAAACCTAAAAGTGCCCTGTCACCATCAGAATGACTGAGAAGGAACTATTTAAAACTTGGTTCAAAAGTACTATGTTGACATCTAAGTGGCTGTCAAGGTCCGACATTGACACCCTAGTGACTGAAAAGCTGTCAAGGTCTGACATTGACACCCCATTGACTGAAAAGCTGTCATGGTATATTGGCATCATGAGTTGACTTCATAATTTCTGGAAACAGAATACAAAATGTAGCACCTTATTCTACAGAGAGTAGTGATGCCACATATACCTGTTTTGCCATTCCGACGAAACCTGTACAACTTAGGAAATTACAGTTCTTTGTGATGACACCCAGGTGATAATTGGACACCTTAATCAGGTCAGCCACCATATTAATAATGTGCTGTAACCTGCAGATAACCAGGATGCTGTTAACAAGGCCCGTGTTGACTGACTCAACAGTACCACATGTGCATATCTACGATAAATGAATGTGTCACCCCCCAAAAAAAGTTTTTTTTTCTCTTTTAACCCCCAATATGGTCCTGTTTCAAAAAACACCATTTTCAATAATCTTTGGATGCAAAAAAATACATTTTCGACTGCTGCTATATATGTTGAAAGCATGTAGTCTGTATTAACAGTAAAGAATCCTGATTAAAGCGAATATAAATTGTCATTAGAGCAGTTTATACACTTACTACCGAAGTAATAGTGTTTCTCATTTTATATATATAAAGTAAAATCCAACTTCAAAAAGCGTTACCATTGATTACAAACTTGGCTTCAACAGCCATCTCTCTGTCCATACCTAACTCAAACAAATTGGGTTGTTCTACTTAGTGTATTTTACCTATGCAAATTAGCCTAATGGGCTCTCTCATAGCAGTATTCAAAGGACATAACACAGCATCATGTTGGCTATTCTCAACCAGTCAGGTAATCTGTGAATGGTATTGTTTATCGCCAACTGCCTCACCTTTTAATTGATTCAGTGTTATTCCACACTATACTTTCCATCCTCCTTTCTTATGTGGAACTTTACAGTAATGGATGATTTCAGGGTTCATACATTCTGGGTACTCACAAATATCAGCCAAATACAAGGACTACTGCTCCTATCAGTAAAGCCATTTTTAACCAGCTCCTTTGCCTCCAAAAATTCTGTAAGTTTAAAACAGACCATTTTCTTAATGCATCATACAAATTCTAAATGGGAAAATTGCATATTCTTGTGGGAAAGGGGAGTTGGTGGTCGCCGCTGGACAGTTGCTTGCTTATCAATCCTTTGTGTTAAGGGATCATCCCCATCTGTGTTGGAACTGATACCAAATCCCTGTCACAGCTTTACTGACTATGGTTTACATTTTATAGTAAGGTCAGTTTCACAAGCACTTTGATGGAATGCAGGGTTGTGCAACTCGTGTTAATGCCTCTGTCTGTGCAGCACACTTTCATTTGTGTTCTCTGTTTACGAAGTTCGTTCAGTTTTATCATGAATGTGGCAAGAGAATATAACATTACTATTTTCTTTAGATCTATCCAACCAGTTTTACATTTAGGTCAGTTTTCAGGCATTGCAGTGTGTTCCGTCAATTCAACATATTTCTATTTGTTCAACTTAATATAGTACATTGTCACGTTGCCTGCCCTCAATTACGCAAGTCAAGAACAAAGGAATTGGTTAGAAGCCATGTATATATGTTAGACCCTGCAGCTATAGTGGTCCTGTTCATAATTGTTACGAGAGCCCAGCTTTGCTGGGTGTCAAAAATCACGTGTGCACGTTGAAAGCTTTGTTCAAGAACAAAGGACCCTTATTGGCATCGTAAATCTCACCACGTTGACAGACGGCTAGAGCATTGTCTGCTAAGTTGAATAGAACAGGGTAGAATCGATATCCAATCGGAATTGAGAGAGGGTGTGGTCACCATTTCAATCTGAATTTAACTGAATACTTTAGACTAGAAACCCTAGTCATTGTGAAACATCGTGCTGAGAAGTTGTAGCAGTAACTCCAGGAAGCCACTCATGAATTGGCAGGAAAACTTAGGAAATTCTAACGAAAGACAAAGCTTTGTAAATTAAGCTTTTAGGGGACAGACTTCTGGTGTGGTTTAGTCCCGAGTCTCTAGGAGAGAGACAGAATAGAGACTAGTGGAGAAGTTGATTGGGAATCAAAGGCTAGTCGGAGAGCAGAGTCAATGAGGAGGAGGAGAAAAAGGAGTCAAGGAGGAGAAATTGGAGAAGGAGCAGTCAAGAGAAAGAGTTAGGAGGGAAGTTGGAAGGAGAGAAGGAATTGGCTGGATAGGAGAGATACAGATGAGTAGAAAACAAGGACAGGTGGAAAAGTGATCTCACACTATAAATCACAGGATGCAATAGGCTATCACTTGATCGAGAGGAAGAAGAGTGATTGGGAAATTATTATCATTTGAATATTGAATTGTATTAAATTGTTATTCCTTTGAATTTCATCATTGTGTTCTCATTAATTTAACTGTCGGCATTGCTGACTGGGGGCTCGGAACTTTACCTCTCTCTATCACTAATTTCACTTCGTACAAAACTGAGCCTAGGTTGGACTTCCATAGTAATTTAAATAATATATTGGGAGCACCTCCCCCCACCCTACCAGACACCACATACATTGATCCTCCAACTCATTACACACTGTCGTATGGTGATATATCTAAAGAGCCACCCAATCTGCACCAGAAAAGTGGCCTTATAAGATGGGTGGCTTTTCCAGAGGGAACTAAATTTTTTATGAGAAGTATATGTAATGTACGTAGTAAGAAAGCTACATACTTCAGAGCATTTAATATCTTTGTTTAATAGTGACATTAAAAGGTTCTTCTTGTTATAATAAAAGACTTATTTCAATGAATATACATTAATCATTCTTATTCTTGGCATAAGCATGATATGGAGGTGGGTATTGTTGTCATGCACATTGCAAAACCATTAAAAAATGACATTTAAATCTTGGTACATACATAATTCTTTTTCCATTTTCTCCATTTTCCCACTGCTGAATAACCTCCTTATTGGTTACGACTTTGTTTATTCGAGTCTTTCAATGTAAAATTGTTTTATTCAAGTCTTTTCTACATAAAATTGTTTGGCAAGTCCCTGTCCCTACCTTACCCAATGTCCTCATGTAGAATAATCGACTTTCTCCTAAAATAATACATCTCTGTTTATATGATGACATGTTAATGTTTGGTAATGATTTATTCAGATGTTGCTAACTGTATGCAATTTAAATATGCAGACGAAACTTTTGTAAAGTGGATGAAATTCCTTCTTCATAATGGAAGTGATAAATGTGTTGTCACGTCATTTTTCGGTCTTTCTCTAGTACCCTGTTTTGTTCAATTTCTGTGTGCATGTGTTAATGCATAAAATCTATTTTTAGCCTATGCTGACCCTGTTTTGATCTTGACAATTACGTCCGGTTATAATCATCAAAGAGAAGAACTCGACAGATGTGTGAAGCCCAAAACTCCATCATAACATTGTTGAGCCATTTCCAGTAAATGTCAGCTTTTATAGACAATGATATAATATTAATCTTAGTGTCACATGTACTTTAGTCTACACTTCTTTCTGTAATGGAAACTTGACATTGGAAGACATGTATCTAGGATAGAGATAATCTGATTACTTACCTTACGTCACGATATAAATCAATTATTCATTCTGGATAGATTTGAAATAAAAAGTGGCCACTTGTGAAGGGGACATTTTACATTTTTATATTAATATGCTGGCTGATGGTCACGTCAGATGGGTGGCCATTCTCGAGGGGTACTTTTAAACACAAACTCGTTGGTGCCAAGAGATTCTGGTCGTAAGAAGCCGGTTGGGCACTGGTCAGGGGGGCCATTCAAGAAGGGGACTACTATATTAAGCACTGCAGTTCTAAATTCAATATTTAATGTGCTTGTGACTGGATACAGTAGATATACCAGTAAATAAATTTTATTTATAGTGGGAATTGTCTTACATAAGAAACATTAGCTTCTTGGAGCTGCTTTACTGCTTAAAAAATCCTATGTTTGGATAACACTCCATCAGTTGGGAGACTGCCATATGCCCATATTCCTTTCAAAACCTAGGTGAGTTTATTACTCCTATCAGTTAACATTTAAACCATGCTTGTCATAGGGTGGGGTCCATGTTACAGGTCCCCCCAGCCATTGACCAATACCCTTAGTTTTATTTGTAATAAGCTCCTGTGGGGTAAATTGGCCATATTCTTTCAGACATAACCATTTTTCCCAATGCTTTTTGGGTAATTGATTGAAAAATGGCCATCAAAAGGTTGATTTTAGTTTGAAAACAAAGTTCCAGAAGGCAGGGTTAGGAAAATTCCCATTCTCACAGTAAAGAGAAAACTGCACAAGAATTTCATGGGCTTATGTGGACCAGTCAGAATCATATAAAGTGATATGTTAACATGTTGTCATATAAAACATTTGAGGTCATCTACATACATTTACATCACATGTATTTACATGCACCTGGTATACATTTATAGCACAGTTAATTATTTTGGTATATATTGATACTACATGTAATTATCTACTATTGAAAAAACATGCCATACATAAAAATTTATTGAAATTAATTGTGACTTATATCATGAGATGATATTTCAACCATGAACACATCATATTTATTGCAGGGTACCGAAGGTATACATTTCAGTCAGTGTCAAGTTTACAAGAAACCTGCTGCCCCACTGTTGACTAGGGCATCTTCTGTTACTCCATTTGCTGCAAAGATGACTTTAATGCAAATAGATTCAACACTAGCCAAGCACAATGAATCAGGTAAAGATCTGCCTAATTAAAGTTATAAGTATTGACTTGTAAAGACCAACGGAGTTTTAATGATTTTGAACCGTTCTGCACCTTTTTTATGCCCCCAAAGGTTGATATTTTGCATAGTGGTTCATAGTTTGTGTGTGGGTATGTCTGTGGGCAGTTTGGTTAAAGTTCTGACCAGTGCTTGTGCCTCAGTAACTCACACCCCATTTCCCTTCCAGTTTTGAAATGTGTCATCACATACTCTTCTGTCCATGTGTTCTGAGTTAAAGAGTTATAATGGTGACAAATTATTGTTGTAAAGGTTTTTGGTTGAAGTTTTTTTCTTCACTAATATTTCCACAACAATTCACTTCATGAAGAAACATCATCATACACCATCCTTACTTATTTTATTATTCCTGCCCTGAGTAAAGTCCTGGTGTTGGACACTTTTTTATTAAGGTTTTAATTCATATTTGATGTTTTAATTGTTTTTTTACCCAATTCACCACAAATTATTATACTATTTTATCCCTATACTATATTGTCCTCTGGATTACACCATGTGAAAAAGAAGCGTTTTGACATAAACTGCTTGAAGAAAACGTAATGCTGATCTATCACCCAAGAAAGTCTGCAATTAAATTTTACATTTTTCATACTTTACCTTTTGTTGGCAATAGATAGCTACTTTTTACTTAGGTGCCACACACACACACATACTTTAAATATGTATTAAAATTGTATCAAGGACACTTCTAATAAAATGAAGCAGCTATTAGAAAGGTGGGTTTTCTCATTTGTTGTGGCACCTATTTTCCTGTACACTAGAACCCGTCTTGAAAGACCACTCCTTCTGAGAAAAAATAATGGTCTCTTAAAACAGGTGCTTTCGTGACAGGTCATAATACTATCATCAATAAATCTGTGCATGAAGAACTGAGTCTTTCAAGACGGGTAGTCTCTCATTGCAGCCATCTCTCAAGAGAGGTTTTACTGTATTTTAGACATGATGGATAACAAGCTGTCATCAATTTGATAGTCCAAATAAGATTCCTCTTAAATTGTGCATGTGCACATGACATGCAAAGTAGTCATTCATAGTATCTATAAGACTTAACTTATATTTTGCAACAGTGTTTAAATGATGTCTGTTTCTATTAAGTACAGTCAATTACTTTTCTGACACCTAGTTTTGTCAGTAGGGCTCATCCATTCAGAGAGAAACTTGTAACAGACAGATTCAAGTTGGTATCAAGTTACCAAGAGACCTGCTGCCCCACTACTGTCTAAGGCATCTCCCTTTACTCATGTTACTCCATTTGCTGTAAAAATTAACATGTTTAGTGCAAAGTGATTCAACATCTGCCCAATGTATTGACACCCTATCTCAATTTATAGTAATGTTTAGTAAAGACAAAGGGACATTTGAATTTTATTGCATAATTTTAAACCATTTTTTACCTTTGTTTGCCTTCAAGAATGGGTATATAGCATTTGGGTTCATAGTTTTTGTTGGTGGGTGGGTCAATTAACAGTCCGGTTATAGTTTTGTCCAATACTTTTACTTCAATAACTCAAACCCCAATTCACTTCATGTTTTGAAATATAATGTCATCGCATACTATCCTCTCCAAGTGTTTGAAGTTAAGAGTTATAATAGGGACAAAATATTTTAGTAACAGGTTTTGTTTAAAGCTTTTTTCTTCACTATCCAGTTCACTTCATGAAAAAAATATAGTCACTCACTGACCTTGTGAATTTTACTATTCTTGCCACATGGTCAAGTCATAATGTAGGACACCTTTTGATTAAAGTCTTGATAATATCTTTGATGTTTTAATTAAGAGTTTACCCAGTTCACTACAAATTTAAAATACTAATTTTTATCAATGACCACTTTTAATAAAGGAAAGTAGCTATTAAAAAGCCATCAGTTTTCTTAATTGTTGTGGCACCTGTTTTTATGTACAGTAGAACCTGTCTTGAAAGACCACCCCATCTGACAGAAAGCAATGGTCTCTTAAGCCAGGTTGTCTCATAATATGTCATAACACTGTGATCAGTAAATCTCTATGAAGGACTGAGTCTCTCAAGACAGATGGTCCCTCACTGCAGTGGTCTCTAAAGACAGGTAACAATGGATAACAAACCACTCTCAAAATACATATATTTTAAGTTGTGCATTTTCACATGATATCGATAAAACTTAAATTTTTTGGCAATATTATTTAAAATGTTTTTATTTCAATTAAGCACAGTTGATGTTTTTGTGATACCATGCTCTGGCTCCATTAATGTTTCACATATATTTATTCTAGCACTCATTTGCTCATTTTGATGTCAAAATCTTGCCAGAATTGCCCCAAAAAGAACAACTTACATATTTCTTAATCATTTTCGTAAGAAAAAGCCATACAAACCTTGTGTACATTTGTTAAAGCTTGACATGTTACTACTTTGTGTTTGCTTTTGGATTTTTAACATAGCTTTCAACAACTGCAGTCATATCGTTATGATGTCTGTAGCGTGGCAGTTTTTAGTGATGTTAAGCACTGGGGCATCATGCCGCAGACATGTAGCATGATGTCCCACCCAGTCACATTATCCTGACACTAGGCTGACCAATCCTAACACTAACGTCTTTATGCTGGGGGCCAAACAAGGCAGCTGCTGGTACCATTTGTATGTCTGTTGCTGGGTTCGAACATGTTACCTTCCACATCTGTGTCGGACGCTCTGATCATGCTGGCCAGCAGAGTGGTTGCTACTTAGTAACCATACTTAGTGAATAATTAAATATGTGCAGAATATCGGCAACCAAAGATGTTTTTTGTTTGTGTCAGGTGGATAAAGTTTACTAACAGATCGATAGACATATTCCTTATTTTGATGACTGCTCACAATGTAATATATTTTTTTAAAGAGTTTTATAAAAGAGAGAGAAAGAATACAGTACATAGGATTTATTAATTTCTGCAATAGAACAGACAGATTTATACAAATGTATTTGTTTCAATGCATGCCCCTCTTCCCTCTTCCATGACATTATTGATGTCATCACTGTACTGCAACTTAATCAGTTTGAAGTTAAAACAAAAACACAGTGCATTTATCCCTATAATACAGTCCCTCTATATTCACTGGTAAATTTAATCATGAAATGGTGCTTGATTTAATTTTTGGAAAAATGTATCACATATGTATACATTTGTTTTATCTTTGTATGAAATGACTTGGAAATTAGGGATGATCCATTTTGTTTTCCCAGTTATCTTTTTATGAAATGTCTTGGAAATTAGGGATGATCCTTTATGTTTTCCCAGTTATCTTAACTTTTCTGGCAGCTGAAATGGTTAGAGCATCCACCTCGGATGCGGAAGGTCACAGGTTTCAACCCCAGGTGGGTCATACTAAAGACTTTTAAAATGGTACTAACAGCTGCCTCTTTAGGCACTCAGCATTAAGAGGTTAGTGTTAGGACTGGTTGGCCTGGTGTTAGGATAATGTGACTGTGTGGGTCATGACGCTACATGTCTGTGGCATTGTATCCCAGTGCTAGACATCACTATCAACTGCCATATTGCAGACATTGTAGTGGTATGACTGGAAATTAAAGCTATGTTAAAAATCCAAATCACACACAATGACCTTGGCAACTGAATTGTGTGTTGAAATCACAAGTATGATATATCTACAAGAAACAGCTTTGGTCTTCATTTCAAGATGATTAGTATAATAGGAGATCAAATGGGAATCTATGTAATTCATGTAACAGCTTTAATCAGAATACATTTCTGCATTATTTTGCATTTTTCCTTTTTAGTAGTTATTGAAACTTCATTAGGACTTAAATTATAAAACTCACAGCACATAGTGTCATTTATATTTTTTCTCATGTAGTCCTACTATAAATTACAAATGGATCATGTTTTAGGACACTTTTGACAGCATTAATGTGAGTAACCAGTTTAAATCATAGTATTATAACATTTAGACTTCTAATTCAGACTTTTGGATAGAGAAAACAATGTCTTCATGTAACATGGAAAAGAAAGATGAAAATAAAGAAATAGTGCAGTAGTAATAAACATGAATCATTGAATAGAAATAAATTAAACTGGTCGACCTGGTGTCAGGATAATGTGACTGGGTGGGACATTATGCTACATGTCTATGGCATGATGCCCCAGTGCTAGGGAATATATTAAATTTGTCTGAGACAATAAACTCAGTTTGTGGAATATCTTGGCCCTGTCTGAGACAATAAACTCAGTTTGTCAGTACATCTTGACCTTGTTAGAGACAATGAACTCAGTTTACGGGTATATATTGACCTTGCCTGTGGGTATATATTGACCTTGCCTGTGGGTATATATTGACCTTGCCTGTGGGTACATCTTGACCTTGCCTGTGGGTACATCTTGGCCTTGCCTGTGGGTACATCTTGGCCTTGCCTGTGGGTACATCTTGGCCTTGTCTGTGGGTACATCTTGGCCTTGTCTGAGACAATGAAGTTCAGCTTGGTTTGTTCGTATATCTTTAATTTGTCTGACACAATGACCTCAGTTTATGAGTACATCTTGACCTTGTCTGAGACAATGGAGCTAATTTGTCTTCTGTGCATGATCAAAGGCCATAACAAAGAATTTTGCATTTCGTGTACATTTGTCTTTGTTGAATTAATTATGTATGAAAATATTTTGGCACCAAATATGTGTAAGTTTTTACGAACATCAGAAATGGTTTCAATAGTTCACTACTGAACTTCCAGACAATAATTTGAATAATGCTGTAATCTCTTCCTTCAGATGAACTAGATTAGGACACCTTCCTAGGTCGAGGACAACCCAAGTCTGAGGGGTTTGTTCCCAGTATCAAGATCGAGAAAGAAGAATGGTATTGCCTGGATACAGTTAGCTGTGATGCGAGTGATCCTTCAGTATTAGACCTAAGTAACCGAAACAGGAGGAAGAAGGCCAGCTCTTCACCCACAGACAATAAAAGTCATACAGTATCATGATCTTTATACATCTGTATTGTTCATGATCTTTATATATCTGTATTGTTCATGATGTCTTTCATTTGTGCTCATATATTTTTTGGTATTCACTTGTCTGTACATATACTATATTTACACATACCACTCCAGTGGCCTAGTGGTTAGAGCATCTGCCTCATATGTAGGAGGTCGTGTGTTCGATCCCCAGCCAAGTCATACCAAAGACTTTAAAAAAATGGTACTAACAGCTGCCTCACTTGGCACTTGGCGCTCAGCATTAAGAGGTTAGTGTTAGGACTGGTCAGCCTGGTGTCAGATATAAATTGTGGAAGTTAATTGAATTTAAGTTTAAGCATAAATTTCTTAAAAGTTTTAAGAGTACTGTCTCATCTTATTTCTTTGCGACTCCTGTCTACAAATCTTGGACAGTAGATGTGAATGTCATGTGATAAAATATTTGAGAATGAGAAATGTGTTAACATGGCCTTGACCTTGACATGTAGAGTCCTCAATAAGAAAAACAGATTACATAAAATCAAGATATTGTTTATGATACAGTCCTACCCATTTATGTCGACATCCTCGGGCCCGAGGAAATATTGTCGACATAGGTGGATGTCAAGATAAGTGGGGGGGGGTCTGAAAAATATATACAAGTTAAATTCATCAGTAAGGGGTGACCTGTCATCAGTGAGTAGCATTTACACTTTGAGAAAACAAACAATGGAAATTTTGAGCACATGAAGACAAATCCAGTGTGAAATTCACTTGTATATTGACAAATTACATTTTGGTTATCTTTGTATAATAAAATCCACAATAAAATATTGCATTGGTCACATCCTGATATGAAAAACATTCACTACGATATTCATTGTTGGCATTAGCACATGGTTGCTTAGTTGTTATTTACATGCTTCAAGTACATGTACTTAAATTGTCCCAGATTTTGATCAGTCTCTTCCCATCTTACTGAGGCTACCAAGGGGATGGAGCTATTCATAGGGAAATGAAAACCTGTCAAGAAGTTGGTTTAAACAGTACATGTATTTATTACAGAAGTCATCGTGAAAAGCACATAAAAGGGAACAAGAGATATGCGGTTCATGTGATTAATGAAGGCATAATATTGTATATATTGACACATGCTAAATAAAGTTAAAAAAAGAAACTGTCACAGCACAATAAACTTGTTTTAATCACCGATCACTTTGGAATATGCAAGAATCAATAGAGATTTCATTGCTTTCATTTAAGTCGCCGGACCAAACAAAAGCTTGATTTTTTATCCAAATGTGACATTAGAGCCTGGTGGCAAGATCAATTAATTGTTGAATAAAGTACAGGTCAGAACTGGCCGCTTGCTGACATAAATGATTAGGTGGGAAAATTAAAGCCTGTCGGCAAGATCAACTAATTGCTGAACAAAGTATGGGTTGGCACTGGCAGCTGGTCACTATAAATGATCAGAAAACAACAGGGCTTCTGTCGACATGTACATTTATTTTTTATCTCAATGTCGACATATGCATGACAATTTTGGTAGTAACAGTAGACCAAGGGATGGGGACTTTGCTTTTTTGTCGAAATAGGCAGCTTGTCAACGTAAGTGATGTCAATATAAGTGGGTAAGACTGTACAATTGATTTTTTGACAGAATTTTAACACGCTGTACTAAATAGTAATACTTATAGGTTACTGCATTTGTATGGGAAAATATGAACAAGTTTTTGGAATGAATACTGCACAAACTTGTGAGTACAGTATATCTTTCCGACAAAACGAGTTCATATTTTCCCATACAAATGCAGTAACCTTTTTATTATATGCCTATTTTTTTTTATTCTACCTAAGATTTAATTATCAAAACAAAATACACTACAAGAAACAACGTAAATGAATGAATGCCATATTCCAAACTAAATACACAAGCACAGATTTGACATTACAAAATGACATCATTATTAATGTGCACATAGCTCCGCCCAGATAATTTTAACTTAGTCGCGCGGTCGACATAACTTTCGAAAGAAAATGGCATGTCTAGTTAAAATTGAAATTTGCAGTCATATTGTGAATGAATGCGCATTGCAATGACTATTTTGGTATTTTGTTTCGATTCGACGAAGGTTTGTGATTTTGGACTGGATTCATCAGTGCAAATTATACATGAAATATATTGGATTGAAGTGGCGCGGGAGAAGCGTGTTTACGTCTGCAAATGTGTTTCTGTTTCTGTCATTGAATGTTTGAAATCATAACGTGGCAAAATATGAAGTCTTTCAATTGTAATTTTCAAAAAGACGCTTTGGAATTTAATGTGTATTTCATTTTGAGTGCAGTAAGAGGATGCAATTGCACAAATCATCGAAATTACAGCACGCTTTCGAAATGTGTAATCCAGAATGAAAACCTATGACATGGCTCATGTAATTCGGATTTGCAGAATTAAGAAAAAAACATTTTGAGGAAATTCAGGATGTAAAACTGTAAGTATATTTTATTTTGCCATTCTTATCACCAAATAAAGAATACAGTATATTCCTTGTCACTTGTATGTTATTTGTAAGGACATAATTGTCCGTCTTTTATATAATGTAGCTAGCCTAAATCCGTAACATTGTATCAACACAGAATGTGCCAAAACAGCTGTTTTTTTTTTTTTTTGCAGTCCACGAAACATGTTTTAGTTCATTCAGAAACAAATTTAAATAACCACAACGTAAAGAGCCTCTTACGTGAGTGTATATGATTTGTTTACAAATCAAAAGTGCTGTTGTCTGCATCATTGTTTGTTTACAATAGAAAGTAGTTCCTTTATTCACGTGAATGCTATATGTGCATTCAGTATTGGGGAATACTGAACAATTCTGACAATGTAAAGTTAACGGGGAAAAAAATGAGCATATAATAAAGTATGTTATTGCATACATTGCACATGAATTTGCCTGTTGATTCATTGTACAGTGAGATGCTTATTGCAAGCCCTTCCAGTTACATTTAACACAAGCATTACTGTTTAGATTTAAATATGCTAATATTATCCATATACATGTCAGATATGGATAAATCTAATAAATATTGCCAGAGTCAGTCAGAATGATGAATTTCTGGGCGGCGTTAGGACAGTGAACAATGAATGGTTTCGCAATCTGTTGAAATTTAATTTTTACAGTTTAACAAAGTTTTTTTATGTGACTTTAGTGTTGTTAATTGCAAAAAAATTAATTTTTTTCTTCAAGGATAATAATAAATTGCATTCTTTATGTATGAGATTTATAACATAACTTGCATTGATTAATTTAAGTTTTGTTTGGAGGAATTAGTAAGACAAACAATGTAGACCATAATCTGTTAAGCATTATACACTGGCTGATCAGGGTCAGTGTTGTTTAAAGTTGGACTCGGCTTGTAAATAAATATGTATGTTATGGTTGACCTGAGAGAATATAATGAAGAAGGTGAATTTCCTTTTGGGTTAATCACATTGCAAGAATGGATAAGGCTGTTATGAGTAAACCAAGATTAATTTAACATCTCTCTAAATTTGTACAGTATCATTTTGCAATACCACTGTTATCTGCCTTTTTGCCAGGTTGTAAAGTTGGTGTTGGAAAATTGTATAAAATCTAGGCAAACAAGAGTCCAGAGTGATTTGTCCAGTAGATGGTCATGATATAAAATGACAATTTTGTAGATTTACCAAACACGTGTATACTGTAAGTAGCTATTTTTTGTGGATGTAAAATTATGGTTTCTCATTCAAAAACTCATAACATTAATTTTGGTATCTTGTTCCAAAACTGATGACTTTAATTTTGGCTAGTTAAATTTTAGTAATTATGACAGGTTAGAATTCATACAGTATACATTTTTATGGGATGTATTACATGATCTCACTCCAAGAAATTCACAGAAATGAATACACTGCAAAATGTTCAAACTATGATAATCTCTGCTAACAGAGTATGGCAAGTTTCCTCAGCTGCCATCACCTTTGGTGGCTTTGCACCAAAAAAGTTACCAAAAACAAAGCAATTTTAAATTACATGGAATATATATTTCAAGCTTTGACCCAATGTAATTTTGGATAGGTGCCAAAATATAATGTTTTTGACTTACAGCCGGTATACTGTTTAAAAAAAATTGAACATGATTTATATGTGGCTGTGAAAATGTTGGCCATGTTTGTATGTTGCACGTCTTAATTTGGTACATTAGCCTATAGTTTGGAGTACAAAAGTAAATTGTGCATTGTATAGTTTTTCTTTAATTTTTTTTTTTTGAATGCTAACCTGTTAAAAATGCTCATGTTCTTGCATGGCCTCTGTAAATGACCTGGAAAATAAAAAAAAGAATATTGATCTTCATTTCAGTCTTCTGTAATCATTATTATATTATCATGTACATTATGCGAATGAATTATTTTTCTACATAATGACCAAATTGAAAAGGTAGATAGTGAAGTTAATTGGCAGCGGTCAGTTTATAGCAGTTAAAATTTAAAAATTCTGTACTGTGTTTGCCATCTGAGTTCAGTGTTGTCTAGCGTAAAAAAATAACACTTTTACCATTCAGTTACGCTTAAAATTCTAGGGCAATCTTTGTTTACAGCGATGTTAGGTGTCTAAGCTGAGTTACATAGACATTGTTCATAATAGAATGCATCTATGCAAATGGCATTTTATCAGCTTAACACAATGTCCCAGTAATTCATATTTCATGCTTCAGTTACTTTGGTCCCAGTAATTCATATTTCATGCTTCAGTTACTTTGGTCCCAGTAATTCATATTTCATGCTTCACTTACTTTGGTCCCAGTAATTCATATTTCATGCTTCAGTTACTTTGGTCTGGTTTGCATTTAAGTTACGTTTCAATCTTTTTTATTCACAGAAGGATTATTAAACTTGGTTATGGGATGCATGTCATTGATCAACACCATATTTACAGTAGGTCATTGCAAGCTTCACAGACTATGGTCAGTTTGCAGTTAATTACATACACTGTACCTTACTCTTTGTAGGGATATTAAACTTTAAAGAAATGCATTTAAACGTGCTAGACACAAGAGTATCTCACTGATTATTTATTCATGCTTTACTGAATTTTGTTCAACTTGTTCATTTTAGTTCACTTCTAAGACACCATTCAAGATAGGTTTATGAGATTAGGTGAATTATTGCATCTTTGGGGGAACTAAGCAATTGTATGAAAAGCAGGTCATTGTGACCTAAATTACTCATCTCACTAACATGGATTGACTTTTGCATTGAAGAATAATAAGTGCTATTCATGATAGGAAGTGAAACACTGAGGAATGCATTTCAGAGAAATGTACCATAGAACCAAAGGCAGGACATTATGACATACCTTTCACATTTAACAATTTAATTGCATTTGACTTGAAAATGTTTAGACTATTATTTGAAAGATTATCAAAGAAATTACTTTTTCTAGAGGCAGTAAATTGTGTAACAAGAGTACCATGAATAATGCCTTATATGATGTCATGTATTTAGGGAATTCCCCATTTTTGATGTGACAAATATTGATCCTTTTGTTCTTCAGAACCTTGCATAAAAAAAACACCTCTTGATGGCTTCTAAAAGTGTATACCTAGGAACTTGAGCTAATGTAATGATAGCATTGTTTGTTCTTTAACTTACTGGGACCCTAACCATTTTTCAAGTCACTGTTACTATGGTATTTCAAAGAAAGAAAAAAACATTTTAGATGAATTGACTGTTCTTTTGACTCAAAAATAATTTGTTTTGGTTCATTTGCAATCCACCAATACTGGTAGTTTCCTTAAAGTGAGTAGTGCGAGGTTGAAGTTTTGTTGTGTGTAAACCATCAATCTTTGATAGTGATCATAGTCACCTTGACCTTCAACCTTTTGACCCAAACAGCAGTAGATATATCCAGTACAATCTTTTTACCTTTGGTTGGCACTACATAGCCACTTTTGGTCTGAGGTGACAACTCACTGCTAAATTAAAAACAGTACAACATTCCACTATTTTAGAACTAATGCTATTATGAGGAGGCTACCAGTAGCTTCCATGGGTCAGTGATTCTTACAGGGGATATCCCAGGGTCTTCCTGCACCAGTTACACTGGCTGCCATCTATAGCCTATCTTGCTATGGTTACTTCACCCCAAACAACAACAACATTATGACAAAGCCATTTTTCTTTCTTCATTCACTGACCATGCCTGACCATTTGGGTCCAACATCAACTGATGACTTTTCTTGCCTTTGGTTTTATGCAGTATACCAAGTGTGGTGTGGTATGCATGTTGCTATGTGGAATCTGTTTTTATATTTTCAGTGAGTGACTTTCACTTTGGATCTATTTATTTCATTATCTTCAGGTGTCTCCCTTGCCTCATAGCATAAAAAAAACAACACTTTTACCATTCAGTTACGCTTAAAGTTCTAGGGCAATCTTTGTTTACAGCGATGTTAGGTGTCTAAGCTGAGTTACATAGGCATTGTTCGTAATAGAATGCATCTATGCAACTCATCCACATGAAGTTTGCTTAAGATATATTGTGTAGTACTTAAGTTACATTTAAGATACATTTATTTCCTACCTGTGAACATATCTTTTGGAACCAGGGAATTCTAGTGTACAGGTGTCTCCCTCACCTGTGTACAAAGCAATCCGCAGTTTGGTAAAGGTTTTACGGTGTAAAACTTGAGGTATTTCGAAAAAACTAAACTTTATAGACAAAACAGATATGATAACATTATACATGCCTTTTTGGTGGACACTGAAAAGTACATCTCTTTAACAGTTCACAATCAAATTTAAAATGTGAATGTAGTAAATGGTACAGTTACCAGCGGTGTTAAACCGATGATAAACTAGTATAATTTTATAAAAACAAAAACAGAAGATAGGAAAATATTGTGAGACATAATTATTTTATATACTACAACAGCACATGTCTATGGGTTTTATTACCTTTTATAGACATTTAAACTAAAATGCTTTGAATTTAACATGTTAATACCCCAGGTATGACTGTGAGAGAGAGAGACAGAGTCTGGATTAAGGAATGAATGTTTGTCTCTCTCTAAGCATAGTTTTGGATTGGTGAATAGATTATTTAAATCAGTAGACAGTAGATACAGAAGCATAGATATCTAAACTTTTATGAACTCTAACGCCACCCCACCCCACCCCCATCTGTATCAGTGATTGCAAATACTATTTGTGTGAGGAAAATATAGTGTGACATAATTGTCTTGTATTCCACACTAGCACATGTTCGTCTATGGGTTTTATTACCTTTTGAAGAGGTTAGAGCGTCCGCCTCGGATGCGGGAGGTCGTGGGTTTGATCCCAAAGACTTACAAAAATGGTACTAACAGCTGCCTCACTTGGTGCTCAGCATTAAGAGGTTAGTGTTAGGACTGGTCGGCCTGGTGTCAGGATAATGTGACTGGGTGGGACATCATGCTACATGTCTGCAGCATGATGCCACAGTGCTAGACATCACTATTAACTGCCACACTGCAGACATCGTAGTGATATGATTGTTAAAGCTATGTTAAAAATCCAATCACACACACACCTTTTGAAGACATGTCAACTAAAATGCTTTGAATTTAAAGGGTGTTTTGGTATGATGATTGAGTGAGTGAGAGTCTGGATAAAGGAGTGAATGTTTCTGTCTCTCATGGCATAGTTGTTGATTGGAGAAGACATTATTTAAATCAGTAGATACAGGAAGCGTAGATATCTAAACTTTTGCTTTTGTGAACTCAAAATCATATTGATCCAAGGTTTAGATAATAAAATTAATATTAATAATAATAATGTCTTTTTTTAAAATGGTAACTCAGATCACTATATTGATATGCTCGATGCTTGAATTGTATTCATTGTCGTATCTAAGATCTTATAATAATTATATAAACCAATATACTAATTTTGATAGATTTTTCTTACAAGATCAAAATAAATCTCCTCAAGTGGTAACATGTCAATATGATGACAGATCACCTAATTAATATGAACTTGTTTCGGCCATTATGAAAGGTATCTGAGATCTTTAAACAACCTTTCATACATCCCAACTTGAGTTTTGCTGCAAGAACTGTTTTTGAAATAACCTTTTTCGAAAAACTCCATCTTAAATGGAAAATTACCCCAAACTGGAAAAGTTCAGGTCTGTTTAGTTTAATTTTAGCAAATCAACCTTACATACGTAGACCATGATTTTTTTTCCTAGAGAAAACCAATGGCCTGAATTTAAGTCCAAGTCAACATGTTGCTTACAAAAACAATCATTGACTTGAACACTTAAACTATAATCTACAATCATGGACAAAACTTGGCTACATAATATGTTGTTTACTGCAACAGGATTTGACCTGTTTGAATGCCTGGATTAAATGACACAAACACAATAATGAAATGAATTAATAAATATATGTATATTCTCTACAACATATACAGTGTGATTCTTTCAAGCTCTAAACATACTACTCGTTCAATTACTTCACACAAACATTTGCTATATGTGAATGAATTTGTGACTTTATGAAACCTTATGACATACAAAAATAATTCATGCAAGCATTCAAAAATGGGTTAACAAAAATGTGATTCATATATTCAAAAATTGTAGACACATGATAAAGTAAAACCAAGATGTGATGCATATAATCTCATGTAATAAAGGTAAGAGTCATATAGTCTCATGCAAATAGGTGTAACTCAAATTGTACTCAATTGATACACAACATAATCAAATCAAATGAAATAATCATGATCAATTGTAATAAATAGAATTGTATCAAACATATGACTCATGACTCAGTCATTTGCACAGCACGTACGATTCATAACAACACATGACTCATTTAAATACTTGTAAACTAGAAATTTCGACCTGGTTCACATGTCCATTGTCAAACCTCACCTCTCATGAATTTTTAGGTCAGCCCACACACACCCTTCATGGATCCATCATATGCACACATTTACAGATCAACACTTTTATCCTTGATGGTTGCACATGCTTCCATCCCCATACAGACAGACATACAAACAGCCAGACTGACAGCTCGATACACCCACACACAGCTAAAATAAAACCAAACTGGTCATAATAACAGGTACGGAAGTATAATCTGTAATGCATGCTGCTAAACTAAACTCTTAACAGCAACTTGTGACAGTTCAAAAGTTCATCACAGTTCAAATAAAAGCAACATTTCACGCTATGTCATTAAAACTGAATATGCTTCACATATTTGCAAATAGAATAAAATGTAACACTTACCGCTGAAATGGAGAGCATATACTCCTTGACAAGATACCAGTGGTCGATTAGAACAGAAACTTGCCTTAAATCTACAGGAAAATGAGTACATGTATTAACAAGGGTAAAATACCCATGCATACCGTGCTTTTGTGTCTCTCGCTGCAAGTGATCTACAACGAGATGCATGTTAGCTTGAACAATTTTCCACCCTAGGTAACGTTGTACGCAGGTACCACGAAAATGATTAAATCATTCTAAGGTGAAACCAAGTTATTTCTTGCCTTATTCTGTGACATGTACAAATGATGATTATAATCTACAATCATGAAACACACAATATAGATATATATAACACATCCCCTCATAACGAAAAAGAAAGATTTATACAGTAAAGCTTTCCTTTATATATTAATCAAATAGACATAAATTAAAACTACACAGGAAGATGTCTTATGACTCATACAAAAATATATACAAAATAAAGCAACATATAACTCCTATTCACATGAACTTGAACATGCAATTACATAATATTTCCCCTATATGTGCCTAAGGTCAATATTGTATTCCTAAAACATCAAACTCAACCTCAACAATCAATGTTTTTTCCTTTTCATTTTGCTGATGAAAGTCCGGGGGTTGTGATCACTAAATACAATAATTGCAGAATGAGTTTAACTAATATAAACTTAAAAGTGTTCAAAAAGAGATTATTGCAACATTCATCCTTGGTTGTGGAATACATTCTCAGATGCTTGTTTAGTTGTTTGTTGTTTTTGTTAAGAAAAAACCCTCTGGATGATCAACACCATTTTTGTCTTCTTGAATCAATGCTTCACCAAACCCTATAACACTTGCATCAACAGATATTTTAAATGACTGGTTGGAATTTGGAGCTGAAAGAACTGGTGCACTCTTGTGTATGGTTTTTAACTTTTCAAAAGCCTCCTGACATTTGTCAGACCAATGAAACTTGGTTTTCTTACACAACAGATCTGTCAGGGGTTCAACAATTATGGAAAAATTGGAGTAAAATTTTCAATAATATCCAGTTGCCTCATACTGATAGGCAATGGATATTCAGAGATAGCCTTGACCTTAAATTCCACCTGTTTAACTTGACCATGTGTCACAATGCCTTAAAAATGCAACACAAGCACGGCAAAACTCACTTTTCATAAACTAATTGTAAAAGTTGCATTACCGGTTTCCAAGTGATCTTTTCAGGTGGATTTGTAGACGATGATGTCATCGATGGACGCACCATTTATCTAGACTAGATGCTATCATGTTCATTGAACGCTGGAATGTTGACGGGGAATTTTTCCATCCCAAACGTCATCACTTTATATTGACAAAGTCCATCCGGAGTTGCAAATGCTGAAACTTTCCTTTGCTCGTAACGTCGGTGGAATTTGCCAAAATCCTTTCTAAAGGTCAAAGTTGGTCACATATTTTGCATCTCTAATGCAGTCATCGATTCTGGGTACTGGAAATGAATCCGTTTTGGTGACAATGTACTTTTCTATAGTCGTTACAGATACCGAAAGTACTATCTAGTTTCGGCTCAAGAATACATAGTTAACTCCAGTTACTTTTACTTATTTCAATAAAATCATTATCCAGCAAATAATCAATATTTTTTCTCAAACATGCCATCTTGAGAGGAATCATCTTGTACAGATGCTGTCTCACGGGTGTAGAATCTACAATTTCAAAGTCATGGTAGAATTTATGTGTTCATATTGAAACATCTGTAAATAAGCGCTCATATTCCAATAATAGCCGTTTTAGTTCACTCTTTTCTTGTTGCAGTACATGTGAAAGTTTCCGGTCCAGATTGTTTAATATTTCTGAATTTTGAAGATTGGTTTAACGAAATTCGTTACAGTCAGATTGCTTGCCATCGTTTAAATCCTCAATCTGTGGGACATGTACAACTAAATTTTTTTAATGATTAGCTGAGTTCTCGTTTTCAAGCACTTTCTTAACATATTTATATGACACAGTTGTTTCTCTTTTCTCCTCCCAGGAATGTTTGTGATATAATTTAAGTCACTAAATTTCCTCCAATTGCATAAGGACAAAAATATTTAGCCCGAAGAGGATTTTACAGCATGGGCAAGAGAGCCAGAACTCTATCACCAGAATAAAAACTCCCTACTTTTGCACTTCTGTCATATCTTAGTTTAATTTTGACTGAGTAGAGTGTAAATTAGTTTTGTTACTTCACAAACGTCTGACAACTAATATATTAAGTCTGAGCCATTTCTGAATCTTCGGTTGAAAGAAGTTTCTCTTTTAATAAATTCATTGATTCACGGACAGTATGTCCAAAATCTAGTTCAAAAGGATTCATGTCTAATGATTGTTGAACAACTTTCATTCCTATATTTTCCTGTATCAAAGCAATATGACAGAATTATATTCTTCAAAGTTTGATGAGATCTTTCTAAAGCCCATTTACTTTCAGCGTGATAGGCAGAAGATTTAAAATGCTGGATGATTAATTCGTGGTTAAATTGTTTGAAAATTCCAGAAATAAAATCTGACCCTTCATCAGACTGGACAGATTTGGAAGGACAAAAAGCGTACAAAAAAACTTTATCAAGCTTTTACTATGGTTTTAGTTTTAATATCCATCAAAGGGATCACCTCTGCAAATCTTCTGGATGCATACATTTTGGTCAACAGGTATTGGTTACCTGACTTGGTCTAAGGTAAGGGACCAACACAACACAATCTACCATAATTCTACTAATTGGTTCGTCAAATGCAGGGATATGTTGCAGATGAGCCATAGGTATATTCTGATTGGGTTTTCGTATCATATGACAAGTGCGACAAGATCTACAGTATTTTGAAACCTCACTCTTAATTTTCGGCCAATAAAAATGCTTAAAGATTTTGTGATAAGTCTTATTGATTCCTAAATGACCTGCCAAATGTGTTTCATGGGTTAGACCAGGAATTTCCTGTTGTCTGGAACAACAACTTGATAGCCTACTGACCACTCGTCACAAACATGCATCTCATGTGGTCTCCATTTTCTCACAATGACCCCATTTTTAACAAAATAACAAACTGGTGTTTGTATGGCTTTAGTTCTGCTAATAGCCTTCTGAAACAAACGGGATTTCAGTATCTTGTTCGAGTTTGACAACGAATGATTGTCTTATATCACTACAATTAGAATAGAGAGAATGAGAAGTAAAAAGAGGATCACTGTGATCAATACCTCTTGATTGATCAATACGAGGAGCAACGAAGACCGCACCAAAAGACTGACCAGTACATATGTCAGCTAGAGGAATAATTTCCTGATCAACATCAGTCTCAAGAACTAATTTTGCCATACCTCTAGTAAGTGCTCAAGTAGGTATAAATCAGGAATTTAATTTTCAATATAATTAACTTTTTGATTCAAGCAAAGATTGTCAGTTACAAGTGGATTAAACATAACCTTATCTTCAGCTAGGCCATTGCCTAGCAATAAAATTAATGCTCTCAATGGGTAAAGCATATAGTCCTCCGACTGTCACGGGTCCTGAGACCAAATCTGATGTCAAATTTACTCCATGGAGAGGAACATTAATAAAACTGCACTCTACTCCCTGAATAAGAATACTGACACTAGATGAAGTCTTCTCAGATAAAGGCAAAACACAAGGCTCAGAGAAACGCGTGTATTTTAATATTTTAATAAGAATATTCTTGGCAAGATCACCAATAAATGATATCGAACATTTCGACATGAATGGTTAATAATTATCCATAACAGGATCAGACGGGTTTGTTTGACCCAGCAAATTTATTGCTTTGAATACCAAACAACGACCTTGACATCTTTGAAATAAGAGTATTTGGAATAGCTCTGTCTCTATTATGTTGCTTATTTTTTAACCTTTAGCAATCAGAAATAACGTTTTCTTTCTTCTTACAATAAGTGCTCGTAGGAAGAGATATGGATTTCTGATCAGTCTTATCAGAAGTTTGATTCTAACGAGTAGTGCCAGATTGAAATTGGAAAGTACTTATATGATACTTTAATGGGGTTTTATTTGTGTTGTGTTGTTTTTGTTTTTATTATTTGTTATTATATATATATATATATATATATATATATATATATATATATATATATATATATATATATAGTGTTGTTGTCATCGTTTGTTATTTTAAACCAAAGCTCTACTGACAGGAAAACATTAACAAATGAAACTTTGTGATAAAAGGAATAATCGTCAGCTGCGTGCGCAGCATTTTCCACAGTTTACACCTTTTGTTCATCAAGATAGGTCTTGACATCACTATGGATGCAATTTTCCTACTCTTCAACAAATATGAGCTGAGATGATCATAATCTTGAGCATCAGTACTGGCTAACAAAGAGTTGCTATTTTCCCTAGCAAATTCAACACGAGTTTGGCAAGTGTCTTTTCTACAATTACTAAACCTTTGTTGATTCGCCTCATGTACCAATTAATAACTACTGAAGTGACATTCCTTAACCATGACATAATTAGCACTTTGTTGTACCGATAATGAAGTGTGTATATATAATAACGTTTCCTTTCAAAATGTTTATTTTTAAATTTTAGCGAATCGACCTGACAAACATCAGGTAGACCATAGTTTTCCCAAGGGAAAATCCAATGTCATGAACTCAAATGCTAGTGAACATGTTGCTTACGAATTGTCATTATATTAAAATATAAATTACACCCATGAACCACAATTAGTTTTGTAATATGTTGCTAAAAAAATTATCACTTCAATCTACAATCATGGACAAAAGTTAAACATACAATCACCTCAATTAATATACGATATTATCTTCATCAAATGTATTAGAAATCTTAATGATACAAGTCCATATATCAAGTGTTGTCAACATCTGTTTAGAAATGAAGCCTTTAGATTGCAAACAAGTTCAGCCAATCACACGCATGAACGGCTTATTATTATGTTTTGAGCTTATTCTGAATAAAATTTCTCTGAGTTATTGACCATATAAGCCTACATGCCAAGTTTGATCAAAATCTGATCAGAACATTAATATACTGTAAGAAGCTCAGCCAATCAGATGCAAAAATTGTCATTATTACGATCGGATATCGCTCGAAGTTAAACTCATTCAAGATAATGGGTATATAATCATATAATCATATATTTAAAATGTGCTCATCTATTTCGAAATTGCGGGTGTAGAATGGTAACAAGCTAAGTCAGTCAAAAGCAAGATCAAATCAAGAACATGCGCATAATCAACGCTTATGACCAAAACTATTGTAAATAAATATGATATAAGCTTATATACCAAGTTGGATCAACATCCAGTTAGAAATATGGCCTGTAACGTTGTAAAATTTCAGTCAATATGGTGCATGATCACTTCATTCATCAGCTAGCGAATAACAAATGAAAACAAACAGCTAATTAAAGACCTCATCTGATGACATGTTAGTGATTCAATAAGGCGATTTCCACGAAGTCCATAGACATCGTCTCGAAATTAAAAGTCGTTTTAAATGTTTCAATCGCAGAAAATTGGGTGTTACATGTATTGTTGTTTATTGAGGCCGCTATTATTATTTCTAACAATCTCGCTATTTAAATGCAACAAGGGATCTGATTAGATCAGTATATTTCAACTTCATCCAATCTGATAACAGATCAGTTACAAATACCGTTTAAGCAATCTGCGTATGCCAACGAATCATGTGGAACAATGTGGATCGTTGACCCACGGCCAGCGAAGATGCCCATAGATATGAATGAGTGCTTTGTTTTGAATTCAGTCGAGATCGTAATGAAATAATTTTAGGTTACTGCATTTCTACGAGAAAATATTAACGAGTTTTTTTTCTGAGCTATAGTACACAACGTTAGCTAAGAAAGAAAAAAAAAACGAGTTCATACTTTCCTATACGAGTTCATACTTTCCTATCACACTTTCCTATACGAACGCAGTAAAATTTCCATTATATACTCATGCTGCTGCTTTCTATCTAAGGCTGAATAAGAAGAACACACTGCAATAAACAAAATAATTTATGTTATTTTTTGCCGAATTAAAACTACATACACAAGCGTATTTAAAAAATAGGCAGTAGCAGTGTTACAGCTCTATGGTCGTAAATAAACAAAGTAACAGAAAGAAGCTAAACCAACAAGTTTTGAAAACTGAACAAATAATATTATTATCAATGTTATAAAATGAAAACGTAAGAAGAACTTACAGTATTATGAAGTGAAACCAAAATAATCCTTAAAAAAGTTATATTCAACTCAAAAAGAATCGAATGTTCCGAATGAATGAGCATCAAATGCACTGGTCTTACAACAGTCCTAATGTATCAAAATGGCATTGTCCAGAACTCCTTTGAATAAATCACAACAGTCCCATAATAATAACATTTTAAACCAATGATTAAATCCAATCAATAGTCCTAACAAATGTTTCCTCTCAAATAACATTTAAACACAACTTTAAATACGTCTTCAAACCAATGTTACAAAAAAAAAACCCATAAGAAACAGGACTAACTAAAACCGTCCAGCAGCACGTACGTATATACAAGCGTAAGAGTGGAAACGCATTTTGCTACTATTCCTACGAGACAACTTGCAAATATCCCGCATCGTAAAAGAACCCACCTGACATAACCCTTGCAATAAGACAGGACTTAATTCTAAGAACCCACTTGACCGCCCTGTCCAATGGGAAAAAAACCAAACTCGTCAACATGTTTACTACTACTATTATTATTAGCAATTTGATCATTACAACTAACAATCACGAATAAAATGTACAAAATTATAGATATACATAACAAAAGTATTCATGCGCAGCTACATTTGAACTTGGTAACGTATCGCGCACTCAGTTATTTGTTTAAAAAAGAAATCTAATTTAAAATTCAAATTTAGAATCATATTGTGAATTAATGCGCCTTACAAACACTTTTCCAGTTGATCTGGAATGGATGGATTTTGTTTTTACTGTCAATCCAACTAAATTCTGCATTTGTAGTTGTGATCGAGTTATTGCTGGGTCAATTCCGTACGATGTACACGTGACTGGAGGGACCGTCCTTGATAAAAGCACGTGTGTTTCTGTTCTGTCACTGATGATTTGGAATCACGTGGTTGAAAAATATGAAATTTCTTTAGCTAAAACTCACAAGAGGATGCAAGATTAAAAATATTGTTTGTTAAGAAACACCCAAATCATTTCGTTTTGAAGTGCAGTAAATTCTCCTTTGAAATGTGATTAATGTCGTCAAAATTGCAGTACAATTTCGCTGTGGATCCATTTATGGAACCCACGTAATTATGTTTAGCGGAAATAACTAAGAAAGTATATGTATATTTAATGCCATTGCTAGCTGTAGATGACATTTTTTTAATGTCATATCATTTGCACGCTCTTTGTTGGAGGAACACCAGCGGATATCATGTTCAGTCGTTTGCTTGTTTGAAATTGTTGTGTGACTTAATGAACTCATCCAAGTCGTCAACTTTATCATCTATACTTTAAAATGGACCATAACAGTTTGTTAAATTTTTCCACAGACAAAAGTAATAAACCAAGAATCATCGGCGTATGTTACACCATCGTACAATGTATGCTTACAATCAAAAGCAGTTCCTACCACATAATACAGGTTTTAGACACGTTCCGTGCAGAATGGATAAATAATGCACGATTCTAACAATGTCAAGTCAAAATGTTGACATATAATAAACCTATATACCATTGTGATCAAATCCAAAGAGATTTTAACTATAGATTCAAGAATGTTCACAAGCAAGTGTTCACCGACGAACTATTATGTATATTTAATTTAATTGTTTGTTTTTAATTTAATTTATATTTCTTAACATGTTACTGTAATGTAACATGGTTTGCTGGAATTGACCTTCTCCAAAATTGAGTTAATTTCCGCTTGATCTGATTGACTTTTAAAAAATATATTTTTATTTCATTGTTGTAAACAACTAATAATAGCTTCATTATTCTGTATGTGTATGAGCCAATTAATCGAATTATTATTCAGGTAAATATGTTGATCAGGGTCAGGGTTTTTGGAGATTCCCGTGTGAATTTAATAGGTTATTGTGTTGTAAGTAAACAAGGCTCATTAAGACCACTCTAGAAGGTCATTTTCCATTAGGTAATGGTTGATTTTAGAAAATACTAATTTGTGACCTGAAGTCAAACAGAGAACTATGTTATCTTGTGACTGTGAGAATTTTACCAGTCGTGCTTTAACACCTAGCACTTTATCTTGTATTATGTTGTGACCAGTTTGGGCTGAATTTTATTTTCTTCAAATTATTGAATTCAAGTGATTATTTTCTCTGGAAATACAAAAGTACTCTGACAAAATTATTGGTATTGGATAAAGACATTCATTGGAATCTATACTTGGAATCGATACTGAATTCAAACCTGGAATAATATTTATGTGATTCAAAAAGAGACTGCTGACACATCAGTACTTTGTAGGTTATAACAGACACGTCATCGCCTTCAATTTTGGATCTCATGGGGACTTGAACTCAGTTTCATTCATGACTTTTTATTACTAGGATTTGTGTTTTAATTCTTGGATTACAATTTGGATTCAGTTCGCAATACCGAAAGGTTTTCCTTCTCATTGTTCACTTTGTTTTCTAGGGAAATAAATTATTTGTTAAATTTTACAAAGCTTGTTGTCTTCACTCTTTTCTGTTACTTATTTTAAGAGCATATACTCGTAACATAACTAAGGATGACGCACGATGAACGCAGAAATCATACTATAAGCTCACAAGTTCCTTCGGCCCAGTGAGGTAAAACAAATCATGCCAAATACAACTACTCCACATTAGTATTTATAGATGGAGTACAGTTTGCAAGGAAATCCAACCAAAGGACAGACGGGCCGGGCATAATCAATCATAATATATCATGAAAAGCCTGGGGTTCTGACTTGTTTTCGTTTTTGTGTTTACACTTACAACCAGAGAAAGAGAGAGAGAGAAATTCATCTTAGTACTGCCAGAATCATCCAAACGATAATTGTCCACGGAGAACCTGTTGAGAGGCTGGTTGGTCATAGGAAGAAAAAATTGGTTATGGTATTTGGATGTATTATATTTATTTCTTCTCAAATGATGTCGAATATCTAAAAACAAATAGCCACAGTTCATTCAATCAGCAATCGGCTTTTCTGGGAAAGTTCATGTTTCATAACAGACGTATGAAACTTGGGAGCGATAGTCTCTATTCAAGCTGAACACAACACGTTTCCATTACTAATCAAGATGTAAAAGTCCTCGGGCAGGGAGATATTATTCCGCGGAATTGTAATTACATTTACAGATAGGCGTGTATTTCAATAAAAAGAGAAATATTATTCCGTGTAATTTGAATTGAATTGATATTTAGGTATTTGATTACTAAGAGAGATAATATTCAGTGGAATATGAATTACGTTGATAGACATGTATCTGATTACAAAGAAAGATATTACAGGGCTGGATAAGGTCAAGTGTTAGGAGAGGGATACAAAATTTCAAAAGGGCCCTGAGTTGCCTCGAAAAGGGCACCAAAGCAAAAGTGCGTCTATGTACTCAAAGTATGCTTATTACCCAATAAACCTGCGCAAGAATAAAACGATGGTCAAATTTCAAGTGATAAGTGACGGTACGTGTGTGTGTGTGTGTGTGTATGTGTTCTTTCTGTTTTGTTTTTAAGTCTGGGTGACAAAAACCCCGGAAACCCATCCACCCACCTGGGTCCGGCCTTGCATTATTCCTCGGAATATGAATTACATTGATGGAATGGAATGTACTTCATTACCAAGAGAGATATGGTTCCGTGTAATGTGAATTACATTGATGGAACGGAATGTATTTCATTACCTAGAGAGATTGATTCCGTGTAATGTGAATTACATTGATAGAATGGAACGTATTTCATTACCAAGAGAGATATGATTCCGTGTAATGTGAATTACATTGATAGAATGGAATGTATTTCATTACCAAGAGAGATATGATTCCGTGTAATATGAATTACATTGATGGAATGGAATGTATTTCATTACCAAGAGAGATATGATTCCGTGTAAAGTGAATTACATGATTGATAGGCATGTATTTGATTGCTAAGATTTACAACTTTATTTCATCAATGTCTGTGACAGGGATCAAATGTGACGAAATTTGCAATTAAAATAAACCCTTTGTCGGTTTAAAAATCCCAAAGTATATTTAAGTGATTATTTAAGGACCAATAAATAACTCATTAAAATAATAATAATCTTTTGACGACCAGTCGCCACGATCGTACTTGCAGCATATAATAATTCATCGCTTAACATCTCTCCTTAGAGAGTTAAATACAGTTCGACCTACTCTGTATTATATAGTACAAATGTATCACACACACACACACACACACACACACACACTTGTTAAAATCCAGTCTTAGTCCGGGCGGTCCCTTTTACTGGCTCGTGTGTTAGCGACCAAAACAAATGATCAAAGCAAAAATAATATACATCATAACTATTTCACATTAAGAACACATTTAGGCTATAGTACACTTTATTTTTTTTAAAAAAATATAATGTTATACGCAATAAACATCATTTGCAAGTTGATATCGCTATCTCAATATCAATTTGCAATATACGTCTGAATTGTCTCTGAGCATGAAACCTTGTGAAGTATGGTTCAGAAAACACGATTCGCTACAAACCTCGACCAACCATTTTACTGTTTGCATTTGATCTACAGCCATAATCCTAGACATATTTAATAAAATGTTCGGATAGTTATTTGATCAAAATACATCTGTTTGAACAAGCAGACAACAGCATTGACGGACTTTAAAACCACAATAAAGCACTATGGAACAGAAAAGAAATTTGACATAACAGTTAGTAAAGCACTTATTCAAGAACGTTAAACTTTGGCCGAGTTTAATGTTATTTAAAAACCTTATTTTGGAACAGAAGTATCCAAAAGACAATACATGTGAACTCTGGAAAATTGTACATAACAACCATAAAGAACAGCTTCACCAACTTATTCAAGCTGACTAAGCTACCAAAGTATATGCACCTTCACGAAGAGAGCACACTACAATACTCATACAAAGATAAAGAACAAAGTACGCTCAGCAACAGTCAACTGATTGATGCCCATACAGCCAGAGGTGACATATTTTAAAGATTTTGATTTCACTAGAGCTCTGACAAAATGGAGCAGGAAGAAAGAGAGACGGATAATGAAATCTTAGATAAATATTTTGCTTTGGCCTTTCCTTCTCCCCGTCCTATTTTTTTCTACTCTCCCTTATTTTGATAACCATGGGTTCCTTCCCCTTTTAGATAATCCTGGCACCACTTACCACTGCCAGACTTTCTAGAGATGGAAAAACCATCAAGTTCATATGTGTATTGATAATGCATCGTATTGTAGGCTGTGTACTGTGAAATGTATTAATGAGCGGCACATGTGTATCATTTCACCCCAAGGAAAAAGAGAGACAAGCGATATACTAGTATATGACTTTTTTCAAAGCAAGCATTTGATATGCATACTTGCATACGTGCTTACATATATTATGTAGATGGGTTTCAAACAAAGAATGAATGAAATTGTGTTTACTTTGAATAACAAAAGATACAATCTTCTTACAACATGGCTAAAGAAAATACAACTTTAGAGTCAGTATCAAAACTGAATTTTCTGGACTATATACTTTTACCTGAATCGACAACGGAATTTTCAGAACGCGCGTAAAATAGCCGATTTAGATGAATAAGTACAACAGTCAATAATTTTATTCATATACATTGTAAAATAGAATTGTATTTATTCGAATGTTGAACACAATATGACTACTTCAAGAAAACGGGACACCGCTCGGGTGGCCTAGTGGTTAGAGAGACCACCTCTGATGCGGGAGGTCGTGGATTCGATCCCCGGCCGAGTTATATCAAAGACTTAAAAAAATTATAATAACAGATGCCTCGTTTGGCGCTCAGCATTAACAGGTTAGTGTTAGCCTGGTGTCAGGATAATGTGACTGGGTGGGACATCATGCTACATGTCTGCGGCATGATACCCCAGTGCCAGACATCACTATAAACTGTCACGCTGCAGACGTCGTAGCGATATGACTGAAAAATTGTAAAAGCTACGTTAAACATTCAAATCGCATCACATTCACATCACACCAAGAAAACGGATTTAAGCATACTGTCCATGTCATACGGAAACGGGACGGTTTTTTTATTTCTCTATTATTCGCCGTTTCGCTATTTACTGATCATTACATGATATAAAACTATATACAAGATCTCAGATGTAATAATATGATCTCAAACAACATTTTATTTATTTAAAAATAAAAATGGTATTATGTAAGATTTTTGTTATGAAAATTTATATTTTTTTTAGTCGGTTGTACAGGACCGCCGTGACGTCCAACTCTGTAGTGGACGAGAGATAAACGTATAAAATAGCAAAGCATTTCGTGTTTTGGTTTTTTTAAGAGATAACAATGTGTATGTTTGTGCGTATGTGCGCGCGCTGAAGCGTCTGTCTGCAGTATATTCTTTGAAGAAAAACAAAATACTAGAATTTCGCAAACAATTGTAACTGTCTTATAATTGAGTCTTCTGTGGATAAAAAGTACATTCTTCAGCTTACCTTCTTTCACAAATTGATATTCAGTTTTAACTCCTCGTAGAAGTGGAACATTGCGCGAATAGCATCACATAGCATTGGTTCGGTTTTCTTCCATTCTGTAAACAGAACTTTAGTTGATCACATTTATGAGAGTGGATTTTCCACAACTCGTCATGTGTCGGGAAAGATCCGGTATTTCCTACGTTGACACCACGTGACCCAAGCCGCCTACATTGCTACATTTGTTTTTTCAAATGTTTATTAATTGAAGGTGGAAGTCAAACTAAAAGTTTATCTTGGTACATTTGTGCCAAAGTCTGACTATTTTCAAGCAGCAAATGAATAACAAATAAAATAATATATGTGCAATTCTGCTCATTTCGAGAATCGTAGTGTAAGGGAGTTAATTCACGTTCTTTACATTGTACTAGCTAGCCTGTTTGGCAATACTCAACAAAGAGTCAACTTGATCTCACGTAGGTTCAAACTTACTGATACCTATTGCTCATGGAATTCGATATTGAAAAAAGTAACTTTAAAACTTATTAATAACTTCATGTGTATTAATCTGGGACTGTCACAATTTTTAAAATATAATTTTCATTTTAGACTAGTCAATTCGGGCTGATTTGGAAAATAAAAATTGCGTTATGCTTCCAGTCGCGTGTCTCAATCACCGAAAATCTACAGTACTCAAGGAATTTTTTTTTTTTAGGCACAGGCCCCAGGCTGGTCACGTAAATAAACTCACAAGCCCTGGAGAGCTCGTACCTGTCAACTCTCAAGCCGGAAGAAAAACCTCCCGATTTTGGGGACATTTCCACATCTACCAGCCGATCTCATAATATCTCCCGAGTTTTTGGAGATAACTCTCGATTATTACATTATGTCTATCAATTTTATTTTCTCAGAAAGAAAAAAAAACATACATAAATTGATATATCGTATGCAATCTACATATGCCATTTTCTATTTTATCACTTGTGAATACTGCTGTGAAGATATAATATCACACTACAAAGTTTTTTTCTTCAGTAAATAGAATGTTAAGAATAAACATTCACGTAAATTTCAGATTTTTTTAACCCCTACAACAGTACTCAATCCCATGAATGACCACTGTGAATTCTGTGTAATTTTCACTGCAAACAAAATCGCCTCTCCATTTCCGCCAAAGGAACGCAGCCAGTAAACGCCTGACAGTTCCTCTACCGTATATGTATACCTTAATTACCATGAATAAATTAAAAGGACTTTTTTAAAAAAAATACCACGCAGTATATGTGTCCCAAAAGAATTAGTTCAGAGTAAATATTTTATTTAGTAAACAGTGTTACGTGCCTTAATAGTTAAACGTAAGGAAACAAGGTGGGGTATAAAATGTGGATAAAACAGTTGCCACATGTACGGCAACTTGTGACTGCAGATTTGAACTGTTAAAATGAAGTCATAGGCATAGTTAAGTTGCAATATAACACAGCCTCGTTTTTTTCATTAATCAATTGCTGGTGCTGATATACACACACTGTAGAATATGGTTTCTTTGAAAGTATGTCCGAAAGGCAGTCCTTTCACCAGATCAATGCAATGATAAGGATTAACTGTTAATTAGTCACAGTGGCTTTATTGCTTGTGTATTTAAAGGAGACCAGAAACCAATGGAAATATAGAATAATAATAAAAGTACTATAGCAGAAAACCTTATTCTGAAGTATCATCTGCGACCGTAATGCCAATATTTAAATATTGGCCTATCTTCTAGGAGCTGAATTTCCGTGACCTCGTATGCATAATTTCCGCGCCTATTCGGTTACTTTCGGGATGTGACGTCATAGTAGCGACTCCAGCAGCCCAAGTGGGAGTTGCCAGAGTAAAAGACAATACCGTTTTGCGTTGCTTACGGGTGTAATAGAACATTAAGAAAAGCCTGTGGACATGTTTTTCTTTTCTTTTCCGAAAGATATAGGCATCATGAAAGAATGGGTACATTATTACAAACGAGTCGATTTCAAAGCAACACCATACAGCACTATGTCCTCGTTACATTTCTCAAAGGAATGTTACGAGAGGGATCATAAAAAAATAGCAGCTCAAAGATACGCAAATGCTAGGCCTAGACTAAAAGTTGGCGCTGTTCCAGACATACCTTTGGACATTTTAAAACCTGGGAAAAGTGTTAAACGTGTGAGTTACGAAAATAGGCAGAAGGACAAGTAAGTGACCACAAAATGCAACAATCAATCCACATATCTTTTATTTAAAACAGTAGTGCTAAAAACAAATCTGATAGCCCGACACCCTGGGCCCTTTCTGGTTTTTTAGTTTCGGCCCATCTTGTATTCAAAGTGAGGTGCCCGTCAGGCTTGTCGAAACAAAAATTGTTTGCCTGAGGAAACTTTGATCGCGCTGGTGAAATGAGTAAATGTATTTTCAAGATGTTGACATACATGCCTTAACATGGCACAATCTAAATCAAATCACCACTGTCCTAGGTGAATTTTAGATTTGATTTTAATCAAATGGAAGCTTTGCTAAAAATAAGATTCTAAACCTGTCGTGTTTCGAGAAAACACAATTTTCAGTAATCTTATAAAAAAATATTTTTTTTTAAAAAAAAAATGCGTTGTATACATGTAGTATGCATAAACGGTAATCTGTATTAATTGGAACTATAAAACTATTCCTTGGGCAGTTTAAAAAGCAGCGATTTAAAAAAAAGGTCAAAGTTTCACATTAACTGTCTGACAATAGAACGGGGGGGGGACTATTGACCCCTCTCTCTCCCCCACCCCCCTTGCCCCAATGTGCAACCGCCCAATTGACGTGCCTTTTCTCGCTGTGATACGCTTTATTATTCCCCCATGACAAGCCCCTTTTACATATTCTGGTCAGTTCTGGTTAAAATTGCAAAATAGCTAAAGTTTTGATTTAAGTACGCAAACAATAAAGCCGGTGTGACTAATGAACAGAATCCTTATCCTTGCATTGATCTTGTGGAAAGAACTGCCCTTTGGACATACTTCAAAGAAACCATGTTCGACAGTGTGTGTATGTGTAAGCACCAGCAATTGATTACCAAATAAACGATGCCTATTTTGTTGTTACTTACGATGCCATGGACTTGATTTTAACAGTTCAAATCTGCAGTCACAAGTTACCGTACATGTGGCAACTGTTTTTCTCAAGTTTTATGCCCCGCCTTATTTCCTTTGGTTTAAGTCTTAATGCATGTAACACTGTTTGCTGATTAAAATATTTATTCAGAATTAGTTATTTAGGGCCACATATACTGCATGGTATATTTTGTTTTATTCCTTGTAATTTAATCATGGTAATTAAACTTTTCATATTGTAGAGGAATGTCAGGTGTTAACTGGCCGAGTTTCTTTGGCAGAAATGGAGATGCGATTTTGTTTGCAGAGAAATTTCAACGTGATCATTCATTTAAGCTAATTGGTGACAATTTTCTTCTTTTCATTATTTTTTTTTACTTTTGTACTGTTGTAGTTGTTTAAAAAATCTGAAATTTACTTGAATAATGTTTAATCTTCACGTTCTATTTACTGAAGAAGAAAAAAAGAAGAAAAAAAAACTGTTGTATGATATTAATTATTTCGTCCAGTGCCGGGTTTAGACGTGTGTGCGTGTGATTTGAATTTTTAACGTAGCTTTAACAATTTTTCAGTCATATCGCTACGATGTCAGCAGTGTGGCTGTTTAGACTGTGGATTGCATACGTTATATTTAAAAATGGTTTGGGGTTGGGTTTTTTCTTCTGACAAATGAAAATTGACAGACATAATATAATAATCGGGACTTCGCTGCGCAAAATTGAGAGATATTACGAGATCGGGATGTAGATGAGGAAATACCCCCAAAATCGGGAGGTTTTTCTCCCCGCTTGCGAGTTGACAGATATGAACTGTCCGGGGTTGTGGAATTTCATTCAGGACTTTAGTTTATTTAAGTCACCAGCCCGGGGCCTGTGCCTAACAAATTTCTTTTAGCACTTACCAGTACAGTACATAAACTATTATATCAGACTGCAGATTCAACTTTTGAATGTGCAACCCAAATGTGGTCTCCTGTCTGCCTGTTTGTATTGGAGGACTGGCTAACATATCGTGACGGTACCACGTGATCTGTCGTCTCATTAAAACTCGGAAAAACTCGGCAATTTACGGAATCGTGGTATCTTCCACGTAATATAATCACTACCCGCTTACGATATTTAATTTATAAACATTGCAGTCGAATTAAAATCTGTAGAGAATTACATACGTAAAAGGAAAATTTTGATTTCTAGTCTCCTTTAAGTAAAACCTTTAGCTAATATGCAGTTTAGCCACAGCTGACCAGAATAGAAAAAGATGGGCTTGTTCTGGGGGAAATAAGGCATGTCACAGGAAGAAATGGTGCGTCCCATGAGCGCTCGCACACTGGGGTAAGGGGGTGGGGGCAATAGTCGCCTCCCCCAGTTTCACCTTTAAACATGTTTTGGCCTACATCCATAAAATTTCATGGCTGACCATTACGTATCGCCCCCTCCCCCCCCCCCCCCAAAAAAAAAAAAAGCTTCTGCGGGCACCTCTGGCGCGTTCTTTGAGACTTTCACCATTATCAGGCCAGGAAGATTGGTCAATATTGACTGAAACCGGCACTCAAAAAAGGCCGCGTAAAAACCTCGCCTTATAAGGTCCAAACCTAACTATTTTAGTTTATATTCTCCCTACTTGGCTTTTGAAAAGTTGACAGGTATGCCGGACTCCAATTTCCACATGCCCAAAATTTCCTATTTTTAATATTGTCACACAACGTTGCAATAGCTACAATTCGAATATAAATTTAATAAAAATAAATTACACTTGAATACTATTCCGATAACCATGCTTTGCATTTCTATATATGCTGTAAAATCCGACTTCAAAGGAACGTTGCCGCTGTTCACAAACTTGTCAAAAATATAATACATAGCGGCTTCAACATTCTCTTCATGCCAATAATTGGTAATAAATTTTGTTTCTGTACACGCATTAATGGGACCCCGAGTGGTCTGAAGCGCTTACCGTTACGGATCGCAGCCATCTCACCTCCGTCTGCCTGGGTTCGAGTCTCAGCACATCGACCAATGTGAGTACGTGAGAAAGCTTGCCAGTAGCTTCCCGTGGGTCGGTGCTTATTTCCTCCGAAATGTATACTGGCCGCCATGTATAGCCTATATTGTGCTGAAAATAGCGTTAAACCCTATAACCACAGGGGCTCATTACAAAGAAAATCTGGAGTATCCGTCCTTGAATCAAGGGATGGGGGTTCTAACCTGTAACAATATAGCACAAGGGAAGACACCAATCCGCACCCCAGGGTAGTTCCAACACTGCTAGTTTATCCTAACTGCGTCTGCTAATTTCTAGCTTAAGCCAGTCGTAATCAAGAATAGTTCAATTTTCAAAACAACTCGACACACTTAATTCAGTTTGTGACATAATATAGAAAATGTAATAATTGTTCGCCGATTTGGACGTTGGGACAAATATCGTCTAGAAGTGCCGTTTTGCATTCGGATAGTCTTGGATTTCACCATTGACCGAAAGGTAAGATTCGAACAACCTCGAGTCCGCAGTAAATATCGTTAATGTACATTGTGATGCGTTTTAATTTTGGTGGCAAAAACAAATACTGATTTTGGTAAATTTGGTGCTGATTGCTGTTTACATTGTTACACAGTGCAATGTTAATTCCTGAAACATACTTATTGTTGAACTACAGACTCGAGGATGTTCGGATCTTACCTTTCGGTCACCAAAAAATGCCGCCAGTGATTCATCTAGAAACTTGCTTGCGTCCATCATGATCGAAAGAAACTTCATCGTCCTTTGCTGGCTCCATAGTCCCAGTATCTCTCTCGGGAGCGGGAAATGTCGAAATGGAGTTTCCATCGTCACGTAATATTTCACTGTAGGTAATGGGACAAACCCTTCTAGTTGTCATTCCCGGAGAACTGGATTACTGATCTCGTCTCGCCCGAGTGGCGACCCACGTCCTTTCTATTAGGCAAAGTCAGAGAAGACAAAGCAGGTCCATTGCCTGTCAAGTCCGCCGACCTTCCAAGACAGGGACAACCATGAAGTCATTTGGGGAAGGAAGACTCACTTCCCAGTAAGGAAGTCTCACATCATGTAGGGATGAAGCAGTAACTTGGACATGGCAAGGTGGGGTGGGGGTACCCCGTTCTGAGACCGATAAACTAAACCCGGTATCTGGTGACCGGTACTCGACGCACGATGCCCTGTAGATGATCGATGACTGGCTCCCGATGCCTGGGTCAACGGTTAAAGACAGGTCAGGTGACGAAGATCTGACATACGAGCCAACTTCAGATCTGTCAGATGGGATCACTGCTGTTAACTCTCAGGAAGGCGCGTCTGGCCTATCTCTGTCATCTCGACACAGATCTTGAGAGGACGCTGCTAGTCCCTAATAGGGAGTCCTCACCAGCTCTCAGACATTTTCCATTCCTTGGGAGGGACCAACGATCTATCTATCTATCTGTCTGTCTGTCTATATATCTATCTATCTATCTATCTATCTATCTATCTATCTATCTACCTACCTATCTATCTATCTATCTATCTATCTATCTATCTAAAACGGGCGTCAGAGATTTATAGTCTATGGCAATCTTCGAGCCAAAGTGGTCGCGGTAGGCTCCTGACCCACAGGGCGAATTGACTTTCCCAACCCATAAAGAGACGCAAAACAGATTCAACCTGGGAACCAGTGATGACGAGGACAAAAAGGCGTCCTTCTTCCTCCCTACGTATTTGCTACGATGTTCCGTGAAGTAACACATTTGAACCTTCCAGATACAACAAATCGGACATCCGTCTATGCATGCACAACCAGTGAAGCATAGGCAGGGGATGGGTGGTTTCCCATAGGGAGTTCCTGTGCCTCATTTATCTGCATCTGCATATTGTTCGCTGAAAGAGAAAATATTACACAAAACAAAAATCCAATCACCCATACAGGGTAGGGGCTATGGAACACTTGCCGTAGCAGCGAGACAATGAACAAGATTACAATATAAAGAAGACCTGCTTGTTTGAATAAGTTGCACAAATTCTTCAAAATTAACAAAATAAAAACAGAAAACTCTCCAATAATACCTGGATTCTGTCGACACCAAAAGGTATGCAATTAGTTTACGACGTTAAAAGACAACAACGAAGGCAAATGTCTTTGACCTATATAGCATACATGTAATATGCACATTGTCCAAGGGGAAAAAAAAGGAAGAGATTCTGATTGTTGGCTACGACTAAGGAGTCAGACATGGAATTATGTTTCTTATTAAACTCTGGACCTCCAATACTAATTGGAGGATGGAATAATTAGCTTGAACTAGGGACTAGTAGCCACGGAAAAGGAAATAAATGCAAAAGTAGCAGGTGATATACTACTGCTATTAAACTTACCTTTCCCGCAGCCAGGATCGAATGCTTTCTAAAGATAACAAAGCAAAATAATAGTTTTCAATTGAATGTTTTTGTTTATTTATTATGGTAATAGGGATACAAAATTAGTAACTATTGTCCTCCTGTTTTGCCCAAAATTTGATAGTAAATGGCCAGATAGCATATATGCATTCGGAACTACATCTGCTATTTTTGTGCGAAAAATAAAAAGCCCCAGACTTGTGTCGGAGAAGTAATTTACGGAAAACCATTAGCTTTTTCGCTTGAAATTTCTCTTCAAAAAAGAAACCTAAGCTATTGTGACTGCGTCGGCTATTTCTATGACTGGATTTAATGTAAGACGGACTGACAGGTTACAAATGAAAAATAAACAGTTCGATCGTTCGTATCGGTTAATTCTTGTTCCGTAAATAGCCGACATGGTCGAATGGCAGGCATACATTCAGGGTATGATCGGTAGGACTGACCCTGACGTTCCGCATGAGCAGAGGTGAGACTGAGGATGCTAGTTTTCTACAAATCGGAACATCCTGGTTTCTTTCTGATGCAACTCGAAGAACTTCGACTCTCTAAAAGAGACTTGGAGGTAATAATAGTGATACTTCATTAATTCGCAGCTTTTTTTTTTGGGAAACGAACATAAGGCTAGATCATGTGCGTCCACAGCCTAGGTCAAGTGTGTCACATGACCTCCTTCGAAATCATACTGCATATATATTCCGACAAGTTTAATCATGCAAATGAAGCTGAAAATATGTCACAAGATTCTGTTCAAAACGCTTAGAAAATATTAGCTTTAGTTTCAGACTGCTTACGCACGGAACTACGCAACTAACTCTCCCGGTCGTGACTGGCTGACCCCACCCCCATGCAAAAGATTATGCGGGCGCACATGGGCTAGATGTGCGAAGAACAGATCATTATCCAAAGATAGGTGTTAAAAAAACTTGACAACTTTTCAACAATCATGTCCAGTGCAGGGACCAATCAGGTCAAGTGTTGGGAGGTGGAGGGTTTCCAAAATTTCAAAAGGGTCGTTACTTTTCTGTAAGACATAGCACGATTTTGTTTTAGTGTTATGTCTTACTACCCAAATAATGGCCCTGTATAGCGTGTTCCGATGTTGGTTGACATCGGAATGAGTAGTCAGCGTTTCAGGAATATATCACACACCTGGAATCCTATATCGACACTCTTCCACTAATGTATGTGTAATTAATATACTTATTGTGTTGTCTTTAGCAAATGGACGCATTTTGATGTTCCGTTGACATACATTTGAATTTGACCGCTCCGGTGGAATAGTGGTTAGAGCGTCCGCCTCGGAAGCGGAAGGTCGTGAGTTCGATCCCCGGCCGAGTCATACCAAAGACTTACAAAAATGGTACTAACAGCTGCCTCGCTTGTCGCTCAGCATTAAGAGGTTAGTGTTAGGACTGGTCGGCCTGGTGTCAGGATAATGTGACTGGGTGGGACATCATCCAACATGCCTGCGGCATGATGCCCCAATGCTAGACATCGCTATAAACTGTCACACTGCAGACATCGTAGCAATGTGACTGAAAATATGTTAAAGCTACGTTAAAAATCCAAATCACACACACTCACACACATTTGAATTTGTTGCAATGTGACGCTAGTCGAGGTATGCTGAAGTATGTTTAAGTAGGTTCATGTGGGGGATATGTTTCTTGAACGAAACGAAACATTGCTTACAGTTTCAATTGGTATAATATATTTTTATTCGTTTCGTTAATGAATAATATTTCAACTTAACCCGATTTCGGCATTCCCGGCTTTCGTCGCTCTCCAGCCAACTGAAATGTAGGCCAACGAAACTTCAAAACAGGTCCATTTATTTTGTGAGAATTTGAATTTATTAGAGAAAAGACATCAGGGTAGGTAAAGTCTGATAAAAAAACATTATAACTTTACTTTGTAGAAAAGCGTCGTTATTGGTTGCCATTTGTGTGAGATATTCCTGAAAATTTGACTTTCGTTACACTGTTTGTCGACATCAAAACAGGCTACACAGCGCCGTTAGTTAGGCAGTGAGACCCATCACCCCTCAGAACAAAAATATCGGGTGATGCGTCTTACGTTGTAGGATTAGACATGAGCCATACGATTTACCGCGTGTTGCATACTGAAGTCGATAGAAGTTATCAAATAGTTGAGCGAACGGCATGTGGGGATGAACAAAAATTTTTTATTTGTATTGCTGTTTACTGTTGTTCCTTTTCAAAACAAACTGGGTCTCAAAATCTTACACCTTTGTAAAATAAATAAATATTGAGCGTCTTTGATATCTTAAAATATAAAGACATGTGACGCCTAGTGACAAAATACCTCGGATTATTCTCATTTCGGACCAAGGATATCATACTACTCGGCCACTAGAAAACTTTTTTTTTTTTTAATTTTTTTTTTTATTCATATGATTTACTGTTATTTACATATTTCTGAAGTTTGAATACAGACTAGGGATGTTGGGGTTTAGCAAATATATGTTTCATACAGTATGCCATATTGTGTTGCGCCAACCTGAGAGTAACAAGCAGTGTTATAATGGGAAACATATCCATTGCATAGCACTTAAGTTGAAGCTAGCCTGGAGATCCAGGCTTGGTTTTTTCCCCTATTCTTATCCTGCTACATGAGTTAGGTCTGGAGTTCAACAAAATTTAAGGTACCCTCCAAATAGGAAATCAATCAACTTCATACTGCAAGAAAAGGTCAACTAATTGCAAATCCCAGTACAACTTTATAAGTTTCAGTGCTTTTCATAACTTATCACCATCTGTGTACCCGGATGTAACCGGTCATCGGTTAAAATAATAGCCTTCGGCTAATAACTTGTATAACATTTGGTAACTGGATTAATGCAATGAATATAAAGCAAAACTTAAATGATTAAAATGCTGATTTCCCATTTGGTGGGTAATCTACTGAGGTACCTTATATATATATATATATATATATATATATATATATATATATATATATATATATATATCTGGCATATAGGGCACTTTGAATCAGCACATGGAGTGTAAAAAGCTCGGGAGCTTTTCTCTTTTTCGAATTATAGAGTTAGTATGTTCTGAAACTTGGAAGGCACCCAGTCCTCTTTTCTTACAGTAGCTATGATAAAATGATAAATCGAGAGAATAAGAAATATATAAGGAAAGACAATTTTACAATAATTTTAAAGGCACTAATGGCAAGTTGTCATTCTTCTAAAATACCATAACCCTTTTAAAAGATGCCAGTGATGTCCTTTTAAACTGGAACTTTGATACACAGTCTCAATCCATGTATTTACAACCATGATACAAGTATACAATCATTTGTAAAAAATTTGATAAGTAAAAATTATTGATAATCAGAAAATATTTTAAATTTGTTTACACTTGTATCAACTGGTTCTGTCCTCTCTCTCTCTCTCTGATACTATGGCCAAAGCTATTTGCGTGACTGCTGTGCAGTGGAAAGACAATCTGCACGGCCATCATGTACTGCACATGGCAGCTATACATATAATTTACTTAAAGCTATTCATACGGCTGCCGCGTACCTGATCTACAAATTCCATATTTGCAAGTCACTTTTGTATAAACTTAAACAATGCTACAGTCCGTCACCTTCAGTAACATCCTAATAGATACTGAGGGAATCTCGTGTGAAAAACTCCAGTATTGTCACCCAATCATTGAACGTTTTCCATTATTCACTCAGAACAAGCGAATTTCTTTTTAATTTATGCTCTTGCAAGTTTGATAGTTAAAGTGTTTAAGAGTTTGAAAAGCAGATTTCTTAGGTAATTTCAGCTTAATCTTTGATCATGGGCAAGACAGATCACCTTACGTCCAGTTGACACTGGATTAAAGAACTTTGATCATAGGCATGACAGATCACCATACGTCCAGTTGACACTGGATTAAAGAACTTTGATCATAGGCATGACAGATCACCATGCGTCAGTTGACACTGAATTAAAGAACTTTGATCATGGGCATGAGAAATTGGCATATTTCCAGTTAAACACATTGATACAAACTTTGGAAAAGAATATTTCATTGCTGATGTTATGGCTGTCTAACGAAAACAAAATTCTGGACTGTCTGAGTAAACTTGAATTTGCCTCTAATTGTTTGCACACAATCAAAAATCAAAACTGTGAGACAGACACCGGTTGCGGTGTAAATATTGTTAACGTCAGAGGTATATGGCAGCTGTGTGCAAGTAGTCTTAGTGCATGACCGCAATACGAAATATAAACTATTGAGCTATTTCCCTTTTTATGGTGTTCTGTAGTCCGATGAATCTGCCGCCATGTCTTGATGGTGTTGATGGTATATATTATATTTATCTGAGTTTGCATCATTTGGAATATTTTTGACATGTCCCCAATGCATTGATTGGTTTGTTCTGGGCACATGGTGGCTGTTCAAATAGTTGGTACATGGTAGCCATGCGAATAGACACTTCCCAAGTATTATCACTCTGCACCATTGCCACCGCTATGATATTGCTCGTCACCAAAGAAATTATGAGTAACGGTAAATGGAGGGGGTGGGGGTGCTGTAACACTTTAATGCAGAGGAGTGAGTGTCTTTTTTGTGTTATATTGTTACAAGTTGGTCCCTTCCGCTCTCCCGGCCCTCTATCCGTTGACCTTATCAAAGTTTCATACTCTTAATTTCTTTGGAATCGATCCCCAGTGATCTCCGCTAAGTAGGCTCAACTGGAAATTGTGTGATTTGCTGTATTATATCCAGTTCAATAAGACCATAAGTGCGAAATTCTAAATTCAGACATGTTTAGCACAGTACTTAAGACTGATAAAAGAGGATTTAAGTGCATAAGAAAATTCGTTTCTATCAGTCCCTGACTTGTTTTCCAAAAACCGAACTGAATGGCCTATTAATATTACACCTTTATTACTTATGCCATAAAACTTTTTATGGAGTGTCAGTGGAACAGACAGATGTTTTCTAAATGCAAATTATCACAAGCTTGGAGGTAAATTTGCCACCATCATCATCGTACACAATACGATGCTTAACCCGTGATGTTACGTGTATATTTGCTCTTGACATGTTGCTAGGGGATGGGCGCTGTCACGTGGCTTAAGCACTTATTTAAAAAAAAAAATGGGGGCCTTTCTTTTTTAAACTATTTCTTTTCTCCTGTAGCGCTTTGTGCTATTGTAGTGCAACGATAACAACATGTCCAGACCAGAACATGTTTAATCGGCACATTTCTGCCGTATTAAAATCGTGTTGTTTGCGCATGTTTTTGGGTTTGCTTCACGAAATCTACTATTCGGTAGTCCTTGCTTTGAACCGAGTGCACTCTGCACCATACCGAAACGTAACGGACGACCCAGGGTTTCCACATAAAAAACAGAATTGCTCCAATCGGCATGGCTACGTATACATTTTGCACAAACGTGTAAACGCATTTTTACCAAGAATTTTGCTTAGTTCAAATTAAAATCAAGACAATATATTAGACTGACCTTAGCAAGCCATAAAAACAAATAATGTAAAAAATAAAAAGTAGAAAAGGTAATATGTTTGGAACTCTTTTTTTTTTTGGGGGGGGGGGTAAGGACATATATATATATATATATATATATATATATATATATATATATATATATATATATATGTGTGTGTGTGTGTGTGTGTGTGTGTGTGTGTGTGTAATTCCACATAGAGACGCTTGTTATCGTTGATCCAGAGTGTTTGTCGAAATGTAAGTATATATGCATATTAAGTTGCACATGAATATTTTGATAACCTTATTACGGTCAGTTTAAATAGCATCTTTAAATGAATCGTACATGCATCTTAGACATAAACGACCTTTTGTATCGTTTGCTAAGAAAACCCCACTTCAAATGCGCGAAAGATAAACTGCAGTTTCTACTTTATTGGACACTATACTATAAATGTATACGTTCGTATGTAGGTTATAGACACAGAAATGTAGATATTGCAACCTTCTCCACTTGTAATATATTCTGAGAACCAGGTTTTGCGTTACGAAATAACCCTATTTTTGTTATATGGACTGATTAGGGAAATTCCAGCTGTATCCGAACATCCCGGCCTTTGCTGTTGTACTCTGCCCGAGGCGAATCACCAAACACATCAATATTAACGTGTATTCCTACAACTCTTTCGAAGTTAGTTCACGATGTAACGGAAATGACCGAGCTCTCTTCTGATCGATATTTAGGTATGATCATAGTCCTACAATGTAAGACATATCACATATTGTTTTTGTATCATCCCCATCCCCCAGAACAAAAATCTCAAGTGATGTGTCTTACTTTGTAGGACTACGGGCTAGATGTGTAATGATAGGTCTTGAAAATAACACTCGACGGCGTTTCAACAATCAATGACATGTATGCACTTTCTTTTAAGTGTTATTCTTGCAGACTTTGTAATAAAATATAAAAAAATTAAGAAATTATTCGGTTTCAACTGTCTGCAACGTTTGCTTGCATTTCTGTTTGTGATCGACAAGTCATCTATTCAATGTGACCTTATTAAGTTATCATGACGTAACGTCAGCAATGAGCTCGAGGGCAGTTCAAAATGAACATTACGGTATTTTCATTCGATATGTTTTTCTTCTTCTTATTTCTAAGAGGACATTAATCTTGTGGGAACCGGCCTAATAGGAAGTAGGAACTTTACGAGTGACGAAGTTTTGCGATGGTGGTACGCCAGTGAACAGTTAGGAGTTTTGACTTTCATTGCAGATTTAAAGATCAATTCAAACTATGATTGCACTTTTCTTGAAGAAATGTAATTTTTTATTTTTACAGTATCTATATATACTTCGGATAAGCCTTACTACTCGACGAAATAAATAACTTTCGTTTCTCTGTCGATATCTAGGATTGATTTTCCGAACGAATAAAACCATAGCAAGGACCGAAGGAAGAGTTTTCGCTTATTGGAACACGAGGTACATCTAGTGGAGACTGGAATTCCTTACTTTGCCCACCTGTTCCTTGTTATGCAAACGAGTTCCCAAGTGCAATGTAAAATCATAGAGTAGATTTGATGAAAGTGTCTGAGAAGCCTATTAAGTTACTCCTGACACGGGTATCGTTGCTTACAGTTTACCTATCATACATGTACTAATATAATAAATACTTACATATATGACTGAGTTAAAGTGTAAGCACAGGAGTCTGACATTTTATCGATAAAGTACGACAAAATCTCTGACAAAATGAAATCACCTTAGTGGTACAATAAATAATTTATAGTCTCGATAAGGCGATTTCATGTCAGAGATTTTGTCGTACTTAATTGATAAAACGTCAGACTCCTGTGATTGTAAGCAACAATAAGACCTCCTGTGATTCCTGATATATATTTTTGAAACCACACCTCTCATGTATGTTATCGTTGACATAGAAAATAATGGTATTTCTTAAGTAAAGGATGTGACAGTGTATTAAGTGTAGACATCAAAGCACAGTTTTGGTGAAAATGAGAATAAACAATGTTAATTTGCATATAAGATCTGCACCATAGTTTTTTTTGTGCAAATTATTTGACAAAAGTTGTGTGCAATTTGCATGGAAATTTACATTTATATATTCACATTGTATTACAAACTGCATTGTTACTAATTTTAACTGAATAATTCATTCAGTTAATTGCTCTAATATTTTAAAATTGAAATCAAGTTTATTTTTAGTAGTACAGTGAGATTCTTTGTTATCATTGTCATCATTTATCTTATAAATACTAAAGAAAATATCTTATAATGGAGGGAAAAGTTTATGTTTCTTAGGTACTGATACCAGTAAAAATAAATCTTAAACAGGTAGAAAAGATAAATTGCTTTTTTAAAAATGCAGCAAAGAAAAAGAACACTGTTGCAGCTCACTTCATCCAGTCATCTAGGTAAGGACAACTAGATTTCTAGCCTGAGGGTAAATCACCCCTGCTCTGCCTTTGCACAACTGATCGCTGAAAGCAAATTTGCATAATATAAGGAAATGGGTTATATCTGGCTGCTGTCTGTAATTTCCAATCCCTTTGTGCTGTCCATGTTGAAATAAATATTCTTGGCAGTAGTTTTCAATCCCAATCCCAGTAGTTGGGTAATGATAAGTTGGCTCTTTATTCTTTCAATCCAACACTGACATTTTCTGTTAATGTCTCCTAACAAGAGGCAAACGGGGAAAGGATGGTATCACATCCCCTTTCTAATGTATAATTGAACAAGAATATATGAAAGCCCAAGTTTTGAAGTTGCCAAATTCAAAATCTTTACTTGCCACCAATGATAAATATGAGAATATTTTCTGCACAAAAATGATATACCTTAGTGAAAGCTAATATGAATGCACAATACAAAATATCTTTACAGTCTCACAAGCCATTTTGTAGTCTAGGTTATATTTCCTCTATGTGGGCTTTACCTATGGTTAGTTAAAGTTCTTAATAAAATTATTTTCATCATGATATTTCTCCCAATATGAAAGCTGTAAATACATGTATGACATAAATAAATCTACAGTATGAAAAATTTAAATGTACAATCAGAAAACTATCCCTTTATCATAAAAAATGAGTAATTTACATTTGACTGTATTCTGTGTAAGCCTGTTTAATGTGTCATGAAAGGACCCAACATTTTGCCCACATGATCCTTGCAGTGGGCTAAATTAATAACACTGGACAACAAATTTTTACAAAAGTCATGTTACTGAAATAAAATTAGTCAATTCTTATCAATTTTTATGTGCTGAACACGAATATGACAGTCAAATTGCAAAATTGGCTCTAGTTTTTTTGTAATCTGCAAGAAATTAATGTTTACATAACGAAATGCATTCCAATAGTAAAAGGTCAACTGTAATAGCCTACCTATAAAAAATCAAGTCATTGACTACATCTTAGATTTCTTCGCCTGTCTCTTGTACAGCTGTTCGGGAGCATCTCTGAGGAGTGTCCAGCAGTAGTCAGCCAGCATTGTAGTGGACCATTTTCCCTGGTATCTTTGTTCCATTGTTGCGATATCTTGATGAAAACGTTCGCCGTGTTCATCACTAACAATACCACAGTTGCTAGGAAAGAAATCCAAATGGGAATGAAGGAAGTGAATCTTTAGAGACATATTGCAGCCAAGTTTCTTATACTTCATCAACATGTCTTCTACTAGTTCCTTATAGTTTTCTGCCCTAACATTTCCGAAAGAAGTTTGTAGAAATTAGGCGAAAAGCATTCCATGCTTGTTTCGCGTCACCTTCCAGCAAGTTGTTGAACCGGTCATCTTTGAAAAGCTCTCGAATCTGAGGACCCACAAAAACTCCCTCTTTAATCTTTGCTTCGCTGAGTCGAGGGAATTTTTCATGCAGGTATCGGAATGCTGGCAAAGTCCGGTCAATGGCTTTCACGAAGTTCTTCATCAAACCTAGTTTGATGTGAAGGGGTGGTAGCAAGATTTTCTGAGCCTCAACCAGAGCTGGGTGTTGGATATTCTTCTCTCCAATGGCTACATTCTGCCTGTGAGTCCATTCCTTCCTCATGTAGTGCATTTCCCTTGCTCGGCTATCCCACTCGCATAAGAAACACATGTATTTTGTATATCCTTGCTGCAGTCCCATTAAAAGGGCAACTACCTTCAAATCACCACAGAGGTGCCAGCTGTACTTGTTATACTCAATGGAATTCAGTAGCTGCCTTAAGTTATCGTATGTCTCTTTCATGTGGACAGCATACGCTACTGGAATAGATGGAAGAATGTTTCCATTGTGCAAAAGCACAGCCTTGAGACTCAGTTTCGAAGAGTCCACAAATAGTCTCCATTCTTGTGGGTCATGAGTGATTTTTAAAGCATTCATGAGGCCCTCAATATCGGAACAGAATATCAGATTACTTTCCTTTCTGAAGAAAGGCTCCAATTGCTGGTGGCGCTTTCGATATGCAGTAATTGTGACATCTTCTTCTAGAAGATTCCATTGTTGGAGTCTTGATCCTAGCAATTCTGCCTTGTTCTTTGATAAGTCCAAATCACGAATCAGGTCATTTAGTTCTTCCTGTGTTATTCTGTGTGGGGTTGATGATGCACCACAGTGAAAATCTGGATCACTGCATGCTGATGGACCAGGAGAAGAACAGGTCGACTCACCTTTGTCTTCGTCAGATGAATCAAGAGAATATTCTGCTGAAGGTTCTGGAATAGGAAGTCCCTCACCATGTGGAACTGGTCTCAATGCAGACGGAATGTTTGGGTAGACTATTCTCGACTTCTTTCGCTTCGTTATTCCGCCGGAAAGAGGAGGAACCAAGCAGAAGTAACAGTCATTTAGGTGGTTGCTTGGCTCTCTCCACACCATTGGGACTGCAAACGGCATTGATGACCTTTTGCAATTCAACCACTGTGAAAGCTGTGTTGTACATGTAGCACAGCATATATGCGGAGCCCAAGGCTTGTCTTGGTCACCAACCTTGCATCCGAAGTAAAGATGATATGCCTTCTTCACTTGAGAATTGATACTTTTCTTCTGGTTGGCAAATGTCACTTCCCCACAAATATAGCAAAAATTGTCCGCGGTATTAACACACTTTCGAGGCATTACTGTTCTTTATTGTACGTAAATGGATAAAATAGTAAGTTTTATGTAACAGTAGCTTGAACTGTCTCGCACAACGTCTAAAATATTTTAAATGCTGAACCTATCTGATTGGGCTTTATATAGTACACTGCTTACGTCAGCTTCAGCAGCCGCCTGGCATTAGTATAATAGGCCTACACATGTATAGTACACTGCTGACGTCAACTTACTTCAGCAGCCGCATGGCATTAGTATTGCATTGCATCAGAAAATGATGCAATCAACTGTGGATGATGTGAGCATGATGGTATTATGCAATGTTACATCATTATTCCGGATGTTGCTGCAGTCCTACTGGAGAAATTTACACAGTGAAACATAGAAAATGAGGTATATGAATATCTTCAAAACGAGAGCCAATACAAATTTTTCACGGTTATATTCGTGTTCGGCACACCAAAATACTACAGATTAGGGCCTTTTCAAGTCAGTAATGATTTCACTGTTGACCAGTGTAATGGAGGTGATGGTAAAGACTAAATGATGTGACTGAAAAGGTCAAGGATGCAGAATATTCAGCAGGAATTAGAAGAGATCCATTGTTAATAAACAATAGAATAAGTTGATATCTGTCACTGTATATTTTTTATGGAAAATCTTTTATATCAATGAATACTGACCTGAAAAATAAACATCACTCGTTGAAATCTAAAATGCACAATACTTCACACTATCAGAAACTTAAAAGTGTTCAGATGCATTGTCATTTGCAAGTCTTTCTGAATGATGTTTGTGATTTCACGCATAGAGATGAATGGGCCATGCCAGCATGGACATTCTTACAGCTAAATCATTTTGTAGAAGAAATACAATTTCCAAAATGATGCATTTCTATTTTGCTGCATATTTCTTCTAATAAAGAATGGATTAAATACTAAAGCACCAGTGATCTTTTGATAGCACAAATATTTGCTATTAATGTGCAATAAGGTTTTAATTTTGTCATCAGTCTTTTTGTGTGTGTTTGTGGGGGAGGTGTTGTTTAAAATTTGCCAAAAGATAGTAATTTGGAAATTTAATTTGTCATAGCTTCTCCTCTCATTTTGCTTGGAGGATTTTATTGAAACATTGCAGACTAGAGTTGTGGTTGTTGTAGATATGCAGTGGGTTTACTCTTTTCTCTGGCCCATGTTGGGGATTTTTCTTGAAAACTCAGCATTTTATTTAGAACTCAGTTTGCCAGCAGGTAGCTCAGTTAGAAGAGCATCAGACTCACTTGTAATTTGAGGTTCTGGGTTCAGTAACTGCTGAGGCCAGCCCTGGTTGGCTAGCTCGATGTCTTCTTGGAAAAGGCACTTAGCTCCCATTTCCTTGCCATGATATAGCCAACAAAGTGTTGAAATTGTCACAACCCATCTACACAAATCAGCTCAACGCTGCTTCCACATCATTTTGAAAGATTTTCTTGAAGCTTTGTCGGTTAGAGGGTGTATTTGGTGTAAATCTTCAATAAGGTTTTACTTCTTTCCACTGCCTAAGTTTTGGGGACATGTTTAGAAACTTTATTTTAAAATGGGTATTTGGGGAATTGTGTTCATCATATCTTCATCTCCCATACTATTTTGGAGAATGCTATTGAAGCATTTATATAAGAGATCATTGATTTACATTTTTCCTCTGGCACAATTGTGAGGACATTTGCAGGAAAATATTTGAGAAATAAAGGGTATTTTGGGACCTGAGTTCATTATCACTTATTCATCTTCCTTCTTAAGCTTGCCATTCTTTTAATTGCATTTCAACATTTTGCAGACAATAATCCATACTTGACAAACCAATGGCTGCTGAAGAGAGATTGTCACGTCTAGATTCTCAGGTTTCTATAGATGCAGCTCCACCAGAAATAAACCCCTTGGTGCAGGAAAGTGGCCAGACATCCGTGGGTATGTATGTGGAGGCATTGCCACATATTGCTTCTCGTTTGCAATTGAGGTAGCATGCGTACAGTGGTTAAGGCTCCAGTTACTGTAATATTGATACATTTTCGTAGAGACTGCTTGGGTGGCCTAAGTGGTTAGAGTATCCACTTCCAATGTGGGAGATTGCGGGTTCAGGCCCTGTCCATTTATACCAAAAGACTTATCAGATTGGCACTAGCAGCTGCCTCATTGATGTTAAGCATTAAGAGGTTAGTGTTAGGTCTGGTTGGCCTTGTCAGGAAAATTTGACTGGGTGGGACATGGTGTTAAATATTTGTGGCATGATGCCCCAGTGCTCGACATAACTATAAACTGCCACACTGCAGACATCGTAGTGATAAAGCTATTTTAAGAATCCAAATGTCCCAGTCAGACACGTATATATTTTCAAACATTTTAATAATTTATTTTTAAAGTACAAATGCTTATTGCTAAAATGTATTAACTTAGATTTTCAGCTCATTTCTCAGCACAAAATTGTGCAAAGTTTGCATAGTAAAGGTTCAGAGATACTGTATGAAAATTGAATATACTACATAAAAAATTTCAAATACTGATAAATTTTCCTTTTTTATTTTTCCTCAGCTGTCTTTCCTCCCTATTTGCTCAGCTTCCTACAGTATGTCTGTGTTCTACACATTTTAATTGACAATTTGTCCTTTTAACATTTATCTGTTCTTCATCAATATCTTTCACCCTCATCTTCTCGCTTTTTATACCTTGACTAATTGCTGTTGTTTAACCAAGAGACTCTTCACTTTGCCTATTCAGTAATTTTTTTTGTCACTGAAGCTTAATATCATGTGCCTTATGTTCATATATTCACATAGGTTTACATTTTTTGTAGCATCAAAGGAGAACATTATAAGATATGATATTTATCCTCCAATCCTTTACCTTCTGTGTTGTACATCTTGTAATCTCCAACCACAAATTTAGGAAATAAAATATGAAGTAAATAATGAAAATTTAGATACCTATTAAACATTATGAATAATGTGTGGAAAATTGCAGGTACTTTGTTAAAAATTAGAAATACTCTGTGAAAAATTAGAGATACTATATAAAATTAGAAAAATTAGAATACTGTATGAAAATTGCAGACATTACAGTAAAGCTATGTTTGTAAATTTGAGGTGTGCAGTGTAACTGGTATACAGGTTTACCATGATATTTTTCTGGTAGTACCATAGTACTTTTTCACTGTGCTGGTACACCAGTTTCCATCAATAAGGAATGTATGGAAATTCCTGAGGAATCTTGTTACTATATAAAAAGATGTTAACATTGTGTTTTCATTATTCATGTCAAACAGGCTCAACAAATTAACTTTCTTTTTATAATATGGTTGCTTCTGTAACAAATTAATTGTAAATATTACAAATATACATTTATTACATTTGATCTTACATGGCTGTTTTGGCATTTGATACAGATGTTCAGTCTGTGGTTCCATATAGTGCACCTAAAATTTCCATATTGCACACCCAGCCTGTAACTACTTTTACAACTTTAAATTTAAATATTAATCCACTTATAAAATATCTGGAATGATTTGTTGCTATACATTTGAAATTATTAAAAAATGTCACCACATGTTTACAATTTGAAGAAATGCAGTCATAATTGGTACAAATGGATGTTTTTGCTGCTGGAGGATAATGGAGAGTACTGTAAGTAGCGATGAACAGTTTATGTGAATTTTATCTAGGCAGAGAAATTAAGAGTTCATTGAGGTGGACAACAGTATCGTGGAGAGAATGTTTGATAATGAGTTTTCAGATGAACATCTGACATTAGAGAGAGGGAGAGAGGAAAAGAGTGCTTTGCCACAGAAATCTTGTATTGAAACTTTTAAAAATGCAGACAAAGCAAGAAAGACTCTGGGAGTAGTGTCAAGATTCAGTACGTGGTTAGAAATGCCCCATATTTGGAGAAAACTTTACTTCATGTTTAATTCCTAAGAGAAATCCCACAATGTAAATCATCTAAAATACCAAACTTAGCTAAAATCCATTTCAGCATTAGGAATTTCAAAAGTATGGGCTGTGGAAGTATATTTTTGTAAAATTTGTCTTAAAATTACAGAGGAATTTGTTTAGTAAATCTGAGGATAAAACTGACAAACATTTGCACTGTAAAGGTACTCATATTACAGTAGTTGTTTTGATTGTGATGCAGATTTATAACAATTATATCTTGTTACAGTGTTGACCTTTTCATCATAGGGGCATATTTTAAATTCTTGCAACTGTTCAAGTAGAAAATAAAGAGAAGAAAACAGAACAATATTTCAATATTGTTTAGAGATTTCTTGTTAATATATATCAAAATGAATATTACAAATCTAGTCTGTATGGTAGGAAGAGACAAAATCAATGATTTCTTGAAAAATATATCCTTTATATTCATTTGATATGGCATAGGAACATTTGTCTTGGCCTGATGGCCTTGACATTGCTATGCCATATCCAACTAGTTCTTTCTGCCGATGAGGAACAACTTACATATATGTAGTTTAGTCTATGTATCGTACAGTTACAATTTCCATATTGCACACCCAGCCTGTAACTACATTTACAACTTGAAATATTCAAGAATAGTCCACTTAAAAATATTGGGAATGATTTTATCGCTATGCATTTGAAACTATTCAGAAATATCAATGCACATAATTTTAATGGGTGAAAGTGGCCCCTTTTTTGCTGGGGTTAATGGAGGAATAACAAAGGTAGTGATGAGGAGCTTATGAGTATTTCACGATATCTACCACGAAGAAATTAGAGTTAGTTGAGGTTGGCAATAATATTTTCAGTATGTTTGACAGTGAGTTCTCATACGAAGCTGGTGTTTTGAACTGAGACAGACATGAAATGGAGGCAGAGACCAAGCGTTTTGAAATCTTGTATTGAAAGTTTAAAATTTCAAACAAAATAAGAAAGACATGTGGACTCATGTCAGGATTATAGGCATGGTTAAAGATGCCTCCATGTTTGGAGAAAACTTTACCTCTGTTTAATTAGACACTTAAATTGGTGCCTAACCTTATTGAGACAGGATGGTTTGTACCTTGAACCAGATAGTCTTAATAGTTACAACTGAGCTATAGACAGATAAGTAAGGGACAGTAACTATGGCTACAGCATTTGATCTTCAGCGGAGTTTGCTGAGTGCCATAAAAGTGCAGAATTCTGGGCACAATGTCCTTAATCAAAGACATTCAAGATATCAGAGAAGAAATAACTGTTGAACCATGTACCCCTTTGATGTCATTCCCAGCTGCAGCAGTGTGACATAACAGCTTTTAGATAGCAACTAGTAAATCAGCATTCCCTAGAACATTGAATTGTTGGTCCCTAATACATGTACAATGGCAGTCATTGGTCCCAAATACATGTACAGTGGCAGTCGTTGGTCCCTAATACATGTACAGTGACAGTCATTGGTCCCTAATACATGTACAGTGACAGTTATTGGTCCCTAATAAATGTACAGTGACAGTCATTGGTCCCTAATACGTGTACAGTGACAGTCATTGGTCCCTAATACATGTACAGTGACAGTCATTGGTCCCTAATACATGTACAGTGACAGTTATTGGTCCCTAATATATGTACAGTGACAGTTATTGGTCCCTAATACATGCACAGTGACAGTCATTGGTCCCAAATACATGTACAATGGCAGTCATTGGTGGTCATATCCCTCTGCTACAAGTACCCCCACCCCCGATTTCATCACTAAATATCAGATGGTTTCAACAGTTAAAAGGAAGAAAAGATCTTATGGTGAGTTCATAGAAATTCTTTTTGGCCAGTAGAGCATCAATCCCTTTTAGGGAGTATTATTTATTTATGTTGAGTTCATAGAAATTCTTTTTGCCCAGTAAAGCATCAGTCCCTTTAGGGAGTATTATTTATTGTTTTATGTTTTCTTATGACCTCACAGTAGGTCTGTAGGTAGGTGTTGTTGGTGGATAGTTAGGCTTGTTGGTAGGTTAATGGTATGTCAGCACAATACTGGCTATATAGTGTTAATTAAAATTTAAAAGATTAAATTTTAAAAGGATTTAAAGTTATTAACATAAAGAGAAAAAAAACCAAAAAGCCTCTTGAAGTAGAAACAGGGCCAACATTTCATTGTGAAGATCACTTTAGACTTTATTTGTCTTGCATCATATTTAAGAAGGCCCTGGGGTAGCCAAGTGGTCCAAGGCACTCGCCTTTACAGATTGCGGACTTTTCACCTCTGTCTTCATGGGTTCAAGTCTCAGGCTTGGCCAGTGTGGGTATTGAAGAAGCTTGCTAGTTGCTTCCTCTGGGTTGGTAGTTTTTCCTGGGATTTGCTGGGTTCTTCCTGAACCATTTATACTGGCCACTATGTATAGCCTATTATGTGTTGAAAATGGTGTTAACATCACCAACAAAATAATAGTTAATATTTACCTTGGCTGTTAGAGAATACTAAAGGTAGATGTCAGCTATGTAATTATTGATAACTTATGGTACACCAAGTTTTGTGGGATTCCAAATTTTATGGTGTACAAAGTTTTGTGGCAAAAAGTTTGGTTGGGTACTAAGTTTCATGTATTTCATTGTTTCTGTAAACCATAGATTCAGAAACCATCCAGCAATTATTCCTTTGTACAAAAAATAAGATCCTTCCACAAACCATCAATTTACATACTGACAAACATGTAATTTTTCATAAGACCATACAAATTTATGCCCACAAAAAAAAGAAACTCACAATATTCTGATATTCTTGTCAGAATATGAGGATGCTGCTACTTTGTTGTACAAACTTCAAGTGTGTTTTGGTAAGAATAAATTGCAGTCTCATGGAAATTATTAGCCACATATATTGTTTTGAAAGAAAACAAGTTGACTGTTCATTTCCATTACATACAGTTTATGTGCCTTCATTTGTGCATTTATTCAGAGTTAATGCCTTTCTAATTTGAATGTGGTGCCAGAGCTTTATGGATTTTGTTGGGTACTGAGTTTTGTAGAATTTGTGACTTTCCAACTAGTGCAGATTTGATATGGTACCAAATTTTTGTTGTTTTCATGGGGTACCAGTTATGTGGATTTTGTTGTATAGCAAGTTGTTTGGATTTTTTTGTCGATACAAATAATGAATTCAGCCAGCCAGTCCAAACAATGAGAATTCTGTCAAAAGAAACGGAACCCTTCCAAAATCCATAAACTTATATAACAAACTTCTTTTTCACAAGACGAGAAAAATTGATACCCATGGCAATAAATGAATTGACAGTATTTTACAATTATATATGCTGGGGAAAGGTATGGAGAGGATGGTGCTTAGCTGTATTGTCTTGAGTTTTATGAGATGATGAAACTTTGCTGTATTAACGTAAGTGTTATGTGTAGATTATGAAAATTTGCTGCATTGTATTATGTATATTCAGTTTGTACTTTGTGCTTGATCTTTGTCCATGATTGAGGATAGAGAATTAGTGTGTACCTGATTTATGTCTTGTTTGTAAGTCATAAATAGATGTTTACTTGAATTTGAGTTCAAGATCTAGCCTTGATTATGACCTTAGAAGGTTCTAAAAATGAATTTGTTTCCGAATTTGATGGGAAAATGACCCACATCCTTGTGCAAGAGAAAAAGAACAAACTATATCATAGGTGGTGCACAGCCAAGAAGGTTGATGAAGATTATGATAACCTCAGAAAGCTCATTAAGTGTTAAAGAATTGCACCCATAGTAACATCAAGACATACTTTGATGAGCAGAAGGAAGAAACTTTGGAAGATGCTGCTCATACAGCTGATGATTATTCCTTGACTCACATAGTTTCGTTTGTCAATAAGTCTTCATCTCAGCAGTATTGATCAATCTAAGTCTCATATGAGTACTTCAAAATCTCCATCTGGCACAACTTTTAGGCACAACAATTTATGATAAGACTGATCAGAAATCCTTATCTCTTCCTATGTGCACTTTTGATATGATAAAAGGACATGTTATTTCTGATAGTCACAGTTTGAGAAATACATAACAGAATAAAGACAGAGCTGTTCAAATTGCTTTTATTTTGAAGAGGTCAGGCTCATAGTTTTGTATTGAAAGCAGTACATTGGTTGGGTCAAACAAATGCCTGTCTGATTGTATTACAGAGAATTATGAGCCATTGATGTCAGTAGTTCTACATAACTTATTGATGTTTCTGCCAAGCCTATTCCTCATAAATTATGAAGGGACACGGGAGCTTCTCAGTCTTTTTTTATCAGGTACTTTGCTTTTGTCTGAGAAGTGTTCTTCTTGTGAAAGTGTTCATATTCAGGGAGTAGAGTACAGCTTTGTTAATATTCCTCTCCAGTATGTAAATTTATCATCAAACTTATGATCAGTGACTGTTGTAGCAGTGACTTTTTCACCTGTTGAGGGTATTCAGTTATTAATGGGCAATGTCCTAACTGAAGATAAGGATGTAATTAATCCATTTGTAACTGACAAAACTTGTTTGATCAAAAAGTTAATCCTATTGAAATGAAATCCCTGATTTATACCCTGCTTGTGCAGTTACCAGAGCTATGGCAAAAAGAGTACCTGAAAATGATGTTGGTTAGGAGGGTATTCCTTTAGTTGGCACTTTTTTTGGTCAGTCTTTGATGAGTTCACTTTTTCCCTGGTTTTGATCAATCAAGAGTTATTGATCACAGTTATCCTCTTATTACTACTCATTTAATTTATTCTAATTAGGGTTAGTGGTTAGAGCATCCACCTCAGATGGGCTTTTTGCTGACTCAAACCCCGGCTGAGTCATACCAAAGACTTAATAAGAATGGTACTAACAACTGCCTCCTTAGGTGCTCAGCATAAAGAGGTTAGTGTTAGGACTGGATGACCTGGTGTCAGGATAATGTGACTGGTTGGGATATGATGTGACATGATGCCCTAGTGCTAGACATCACTATAAACTGTCACACTACATACAGCTTTGCAATATGACTGAAACATTTTTAAAGTTATGTTAAAAATCCAAATCATGCAGACACTGTCAGGGTGACAAAAGACAGTCATTCATTGTCAAATAGTAACAAGATCCTGATGTTTGTTTTAGAGGGCTATTAGCAAAACTAAAGCTACATAAATACCTGTTTGTTGTTTTTGGAAAAAGGGTCCTTTTTAAAAATGGAGATTACCTGAAGTACCCACTTGTGACGAGTGGTCAGTGAGCTGTCAAATTGTTGTTCTTTAGGTCACATAGACAAAACATTCTCAGTTAGACCATGAAGCTTCCTTGGCATGTCATTTAAGAGTCAATAAGACTTATCACAAGATCTGAACTCTTTTTTATTGGCCAAAAATTAAAAGTGCTGTTTCAAAATACTGTAGAACTAGTCACATTTGTCATATTGTACAAAAACCCAATCAAAATAAACCTAAGGCTCATCTTCAACCTATTCCTGCATTTCATGCACCATTTAGAAAATTATGCTAGACTGTGTTGGTCCCCAAGCTAAGACTAACTCAATCAACCAATACTTGCTGACTATAATGTGTGCATCCACAAAGTTTTGAGAGGCAACTCTTTTTGGGAATATTAAAACTAAAACCATAGTAAAATCTTTGATAAAGTTTTTAAAAAATCTGTCCTGTCGGATCAAGGGCCATATTTTGTGTCTGGAATTTTCCAGCATGTTATGCATGAATTAGGCATCTAGCATTTTAAATCTTTTGCCTATCACCCTGAAAGTCTATAGGCTTTAAAAAGATTTCATCAAACTTTAAAGAATATGATTCAGTCATATTAATCTGATACAGGAAATGGTTGGGTGTTCATTTACTGTCGTTTGCTGTTGGAGAATCAGGTCAAGAATCATTAGGTTTTTAAACTGGCTTTTGGACATACTGTCTGTGGACCATTGAAGTTATTAAAAGAAACTTCTTTCAATCAAAGATTCAGAAATTAAGCTTCTTGAATGTGTCTTTGATTTCAAATATAAAAGGCTTTTGAAGTAGAACTAATCCTCACTCATCTCAGTCAAGAAATGAAAATAAGGTAGGACAGAACTGAAAAGGAAAGAGGTTTCCAGTCTCGTGATAGAGTTTGGCTCTCTTTCCCATACCTCAAAATCCTTCTCAATTAAGTATTATGGTCCTTATACAATTTAAAAGAAAGCAGTGACTTAATTTGTATTATTAACACTCCTGGGAAGAGGAAACAGAAACAATTTTGCCATATAAACATGTTAAAGAAGTATGTTAATAGAAATAGCCCTGTTAATCAATCCATGAGTTTATTTGTAGCTGTCCTAGACAGGATTTAAATGATGGAATACAATCTAACTGTGGTAACTTTGCTTTAACCAGTCCTTTGAATTCAGAAATATTAAACAATCTGGACCAGAAGCTTCACATCTACAGCCACAAGAAAAGAGGGATCTACAACAGCTGTTATGTGATTATGAGCACTTCTTTGCAGATGTTAAAACACGATCAATTCAGTGGTGCAAATTTGTCAATTTACATAATAGTGAGTTCTGATGTGCTTGTTTTACATTTTTAGGACATGGTTGAGTTAAACCTGTAGAAGTTAAGATCAAGACTATCCTTGAAATTCCAGTGCCTATTGGTAAAAAGCAACTGATGTAATTTTTGGGTATGGCTGGATGTTATTGGAAATTTTGCTCAAATTTTTTCATAATTGCTGAACCCCAAACCAGTTTTTTGAGTAAGAAATCCAAGTTTCAACTTTGGGGTCCTGGGTGACTGAGTGGTCTAAAATGCCTTATCGATCACTGCCATTCGTCACTGTCTGCATGAGTCAAGTCTAGGGCCTGGTCATTATGGGTAGGTGAGAAAGCTGCCAGTAGCTTCCTGTGAGTTGGTGATTCTTGCCTGAGTTTTCCTGGTTTCTTTCTCCACCAGTTATACTTGCCACCATATATAGCATACCTTACGCTGAGAAATGGCATTAAACCCCAAAACAAACATCCAAACAAGTGATTTGACAGTGTGCTCATTTTCTAAAAATAAAATAAACAAGCACCAGAGAAATTATTCCACACTCGAGAAAAAATGTTTTATTTTGATTTGCAACAATTTTAGAAGTGTATATTAGTTCAGTTCCTTAATTGATTGCTGTATTCAATGATCAGAACTTCTTACGTTTCGTTATCAAAATGAAAAACAAAAATCAGAGATTGTTGAGATGGAGCTTCATGTTGTACAAATACAGCATTGACATTAGGCACATTAGCAGGAAAGATAATCTGATTCCAGATGTACTTTCTTGTGTACAGAAGTACTGTATTGCTTTATGTAAATTTTGTGTCATAAGACCTTTTTCTATGTAATTTCAATTATTATTGTCCCATGTATATTTTATTAATATGTACAAGGAAGCTTTATTGTATTAATATTTTTTCTTTCTTTATGAGGGGTGGTGTTACATATATTTAGATGAACTAGTTCAAGATCTAGCTTTGATTATGACCTTAGAAAGTTCTAGAGACATATTTGTTTATGAATTTTATGGGAAAATGACCCAGATCCTGGTCATCTTATTGTGTCTTAGGTTTTTATATAAAGGTTGTGATCAATGAAATTATTCATTCCTGTCTTTACATCAGTCTTTGTGGATGAAGTTTTTAGTTGTGTTCAGCTATAATTTGAGAGGAATTATTTACTCAAATTATTCATTGGAATTACAAAGTGCTAACTGAAATTTTGGACTAAACTCACTATTTTGGGATTATTAAGGACTCATTGAAAGACATTCTGGATTATATCATTGTGATATATCAAGACTATTGGGGTATCGGCACATGCAAGACTTGGTACATCAGAACATTCTTGATTTGAATTAATTTGAAAAACTGTACTCTTGGACTTAAGTCACAATACTATAAATTCCTTAAATTTACATTTTATAACTTACAGAATTAAATTATTTGTTGAATTTTACAAAACGTTTTGGTTGTGTTTTTTCTGTTACATAGTATAAGACAATATATTAACAGAGTCAGAACAGTTGACTTGAGTGTTAGATGTAGTTGATGAAACTTTGCTGTATTGATTTCAGTTTTGGATATGAGATAATAATACCTTGATGCATTGTGTTTAGTTTTGGATATGAGATAATGATACCTTGATGCATTGTGTTTAGTTTTGGGTATGAGATAATGATACTTTGATGCATTGTGTTTAGTTTTGGATATGAGATAATGATACCTTGATGCAATGTGTTTAGTTTTGGATATGAGATAATGATACTTTGATGCATTGTATTTAGTTTTGGATATGAGATAATGATACCTTGATGTATTGTGTTTAGTTTTGGATATGAGATAATGATATTCTGATGCATTGTGTTTAGTTTTGGATATGAGATAATGATACCTTGATGCATTGTGTTTAGTTTTGGATATGAGATAATGATACCTTGATGCATTGTGTTTAGTTTTGGATATGAGATAATGATACTCTGATGCATTGTGTTTAGTTTTGGATATGAGATAGTGATACCTTGATGCATTGTGTTTAGTTTTGGATATGAGATAATGGTACCCTTGATGCATTGTGTTTAGTTTTGGATATGAGATAATGATACTCTGATGCATTGTGTTTAGTTTTGGATATGAGATAATGATACCTTGATGTATTGTGTTTAGTTTTGGATATGAGATAATGATACTCTGATGCATTGTGTTTAGTTTTGGATATGAGATAATGATACCTTGATGTATTGTGTTTAGTTTTACATGTGAGATGATGATGCTTTGCTGTATTGACTTCAAGTTTAGCAAGAATGACTTGCAAAATCATGAAAATTGTCAACCCTATATGTGCTTTTGAAAGAAAATCAGCTGACATTGATATGGTCCATTGCTAGTGTATATGAAGTTTTGCATTTGTTCATGAGTTGTTGTTGTTGTTGTTGTTGTAGGGTTTAACGCCATTTTCAGCACATGATAGGCTATACATGGCGGCCAGTATTAATGGTGGAGGAAGAACCCGGGAAAACCATGGAAAGAACCACTGACCCACGAGAAGCTACTGGCAAGCTTTCCCACATACCCACATTAGCCGAATCGGAGACTTGAACCCACACAGACAGAGGTGAGATGGCAGTGATCCGTAACGAAGAGCGATTTAGACCACTTGGCCACTCGTAGTCTGTTGCTTTTAAAATTAAATACCTCCAGTTTTTGGGATATGTCTCTTGTGAAGGATTTTTGGATGTGCACATGTCAGCATAGCTTAGGGAGAAAGGAGATACACGTCAGCATAGCTTAGGGTGAAGGGAGATGCACATGTCAGCATAGTCTAGGGAGAAAGGAGATGTACATGTCAGCATAGCTTAGGGAGAAATGAGATGATATGCCAGCATAGCCTAGGGATAAATGAGATGCACATGGCAGCATAGCCTAGGGAGAAAGGAGATGATATATCAGTATAGCCTAGGGAGAAAGGAGATGACATGTCAGCATAGCCTAGGGAGAAAGGAGATGACATGTCAGCATAGCTTAGGGAGAAAGGTTTTGATATGTCAGCATAGCCTTGGGAGAGAGGAGATGCACATGTCAGCTTAGCCTAGGGATAAGGGAGATGACATGTCAGCATAGCTTAGGGAGGAATGAGATGACATGTCAGCATAGCTTAGGGAGAAATAAGATGACATGTCAGCATAGTCTAGGGAGAGAGAAGATGCACATGTCAGCATACATCTAAGGAGAAAGAAGATGCACATGTCAGCATAGCCTAGTGAGAAAGGAGATGACATGGCAGCATAGCCTAGGGAGAAGGAAATGCACATGTCAGCATAGCCTAGGGAGAATGTGTATGTGTGTGATTTGGATTTTTAACATAGATTTAACAATTTTTCAGTCATATTGCTACAATGTCTGCAGTGTGACAATTTATAGTGATGTCTAGCACTGGGGCATCATGCCGCAGACATGTAGCATGATGTCCCACCCAGTCACATTATCCTGACACCAGACTGACCATTCCTAACACTAACCTCTTAATGCTGAGCACCAGTCGAGGTAGCTGTTCGTGCCATTTTTGTAAGTCTTTGGTATGACTCGACCGGGGATCGAACCCACAACCTCCTGCATCCGAGGCGGATGCTCTAATCATTAGGCCACCAGAGTGGTCCCTAGGGAGAAGGGAGATGACATATCAGCATAGCCTAGGGAGAGGGAAATGTACATGTCAGCATAGCCTAGAGAGATGACATGACAGCATAGCCTAGGGAGAAAGGAGATACACATACTGTTTTTCCAAGCGATCTTCAGTTGTTTCCAGCTGTCATTTTTAGGAATCATAGTAGAAATCAAGTAAAATTGTGTGTCATGTTAGAAGCTTCTGCTCTGTTGGAGTTAAAGACTTAATGCTTCTGAATTTTTTGTAAAGTTGTGTATTGGTGTTAGGGATGTGTTAGAGGCAATGATGGTGAGATAAGGGGTTTATCATGAACAAAAAAACATTGAGATTATGCTATTTTTATCCACCATTAGTGAAAATGAAGCATATGTGTATTAAAAAATAAACTGAGTAGCTCCCAATCTTATCATTATGCAAGGTATATATATATATATATATATATATATATATATATATATATATATATATATACACACACACACACCACATACATTATAAATAACATGGCCTTTGAAGTAATAATAATAATGGTGATCTTATTTAAAGAGGGTAACACAATTAGCTAAGAAATAATCTACCCTGTGGCCCTCATACAAAGTAATTTATTTATTTTAGCTGCATTTCTGAAACCACTGCATATATTGGGTTTGGAAGAAGGAAATAGAGTGGGCATTTCAAATCTCAACTGGAATAATATTCCAGAGCAGAGTTCCGGAGTATTGGAAACTTTTTTTAAAATAACTCCTTATTTGGTTTGGGGATTTATACTGTTTGGTAGAGATGATATACAAGTGTTGGTATAAAGCAACTTGATATACCAATAGTAATGGTATAGAAAATAAGCAGAATGCAAACACTTTTAAAAAGACACTTTTTGATGTAAGGCATTAGTGACAGAATTCTTGCAGTCAAAACTGATTTCAGAAATTTACATGAGTTGCACCCATATGAATTGGATCAGCACCTGGCTGGTGTTATACTCAGTGTTAGGAGAAAAGATGGATCTGAGTTTGAACTAAACAGCTTAAGAAGCATTATCAGTTCCATTGATCGCCACCTTAAAATCAAGAAATATGCAAGTACAATCATGAGAAGAACAGACACAATATTTGCATTAACAAGGGAAGATCTTTGGGCTAAACAAAAAGATTTCAAATCTAAAGGAAAAGGAAATAAACCCAATCAGAGTCAACCGATCACAGACGAAGAAATAAATGCCTTGTATGGCAAAAAACTATTGGGGATGAAACACCTGAAGCCATTGTTAACACATTGTAGTTTAACAACTCTGTGCATTTTGGTTTGAGGGGAGTTTGAGTTTGGCTTGAGGGGAGTGACTGAACATTACAATCTGAAATGGGGGTATGTTACACTAAAGAAAGATGTGAATGCAGGGATCGTCCTGGATTTCGCCAATGTCGCAAATTGCGATTTTTTTTCCTTATTGGTGACAAAAATATCCCATCTGGCGATTTTTTTGGCAACATACTTTTTGGTTATTTAATTTGTACATACAATCATGGATTTGGACTGGATAAATTAAAAGGCAGAACGAAAGGAAGCCACAAACTTGACTAAGCAATGCATTGGTATCAATCTGTTACACAAACAATCCTTTGTTCTTATTGACAACCCCATCTTTACAGTGCATTGTTACATCATAATCTGCTTATGCTGACATCTGGGCTGAGTACTGTATGCTGCGATACAGTCAATCATGCTACCGCACTATACCTACAACTGACCGACTTCTGAAGACGCGAATAGAACAGATACAATTAATTGTATGGCTAATCCTTCTGTTTGTTTTGTACATATACCAATACAATAGTTTTGCTGAACCTTCATAGAAAACTGATAAGCTTTGAAGTACCGACAACTGTGTATAAATACAAAGCAAATGGAAACAATCTAAATCACAATTACATCTGTCGCCAGTGCAGCATTTTACTCATTGATCTTTTCCTTTTGCCATCAGTCCTGTGTTACGGCTGCAGAGACTTAAACTCGGCAACAAGAAATAGCAAAAAAAAAAAAAAAAAAAAACAGTTTTGCATAATTAATAATAATTATTTATTTCTCAAAATACAGGAGTGAAAGAATCCCTAAGTTGGGTGTGAATTTATGCTTATATATAAGGTCCAATATTGCCAGGTGTTGACTCGTGTAAGTTTCATTCGTGGGAATGGAGATCCTATTTTTCTTGTCGAGAAAATTTATACAGCATTCAGTGATCATTCTTGGGATTTAGGAAGCAATTCGCTACAAGCTTTGTGAAGCTAGCCATAAGGGGGGGGGGGGGCTGCTGAGAGACTACTGGTGTCACCTGTCAGCACTCTAGACTGTGAATGTGGATTCAGTAAGATGAACTTCATAAAAACTGACATCAGAAATAAGCTCTGCATCTCATCTCTCGAGAATTTAATGAGAATCAGCATGTACAGATGTGAAAAATTAGACTTTGAAACTGCATTCAACAAGTGGGCAGCCCTAAAATCGCGACGGATCTTCATGTAACACTTTGTAACATTTTGTTAATGCTTCTTGTAATTAAAGTATTAACTAATCCATCTTTTGTAATTTTCATTGCCTGTTACATTAATAGACTAAATTAACACTTGGAAAAATGTACACTACTTTATTTGGTGACACTTTTTGAAAATTGGCGACAAAATATTCAGGTTGGCGAATTTTTTGGCGACAGCTTTTTAAAAGCCAGGACCATCCCTGGAATGGCTTAGCGTATCTTAAACTTAATGAAAGGCAGACAAAAACAAGAACAGGAGACAATGTCAAGGACATCAGGGATATTAGTCCTAAGATGTATGGAAACAAAAACAACAAAGAGAGAGATCCACTTGCTATCTACAAATGGTATGCTGAGCTAAGACCAGCAGACTTTTGTCAACGTGAAGATCCTTCTATATTGCGCCCAACACTACGTCAATCTCACAAACCCAAAATGGTTTAGGAAGCAAGTTGTTGGAATTAACAAACTTGTATGCATCATGAAAAAAATGAAAGAACAGGCAAATATAACAGAAAGAAAGAAAGTAACAAACACTAGTAGCCGAAAATACCTAATTCAGAAGTTAAGAGACGAAAACATCCCCCCAACTGATATCATGCAAATTTCAGGCCACAAAAATGTATAGTCTGTAAACAGATACTCAAACATTAGTGACAAACAACAACAGATGTACTCCAATTACCTGAGCAACACTGGCCACCCAAGTAATGATGCTGTCAACCCCCACCCCCACAACAAAGAAATTTCAACTGCACAGCAACAGGCTGTAGCATATAAAGTTCACAAATGTGTACCGGTAATATTCAACAGAATCAAATTATCAGTTACCCATTCTATGGACCAAACATCACCGTACTAAATATGTTATGAACCTCCCGCAAAACGTGAATGTACTGTTGCTATAGATGCAAAACGTGAACGAGATCCCTAACTGTGTCAACTTCTTTCAACAGGAGAATTCTCAAACAGGGCCCACACAGTCGACACGTAGGAGAATTATTGAAAGTGACACTGACAGTCAGTAGGAGTAACAAAATATGGACATAAATGTTATCAACAAAATGTGTTTACAGTTAATTGCTTAATTTCCTCTTGTTCCTTCATTATTTTGATGTTTCTTACTTGAATCGACTGTTGCTATAGATGCAAATGGCTGCCCTGTTACTGTTCATGACAAAGAACACTGCAAATTCAATGTTTGCATGCACATTATTAAAATTTCTTTGAACGTTAACTATAAGCCTTGTGTTTTCATTTCATTTAATATTGCTAAAGGATACATATAGGAATTAATATGAATGAAGTGTACAGGAAATTATGAATCACTACAGAACTTCTTGTTTGAGCGTACATACATGCGAGGGGTTGTGAAGAGTTCACTCCCCTAAAGTGCACTGTTTATGGCAGTCAGTATTATCTCCCATATAAAATGAAAACTTGTAGGTGGTATAAATAAAATATATTTATAGTATGTATGCCATATCAATGATATACCACTCATTGTATAAATTTTTCATTAAAAGAAAATGAGGCTTGCTTGAGTTTCCTTTTAATGAAAAATGTACACATCTGGTGGTATATCACTGATACAACTTACATACTATACAATCATATTATTTTTCAGCTGGTGGTAAGGATGTGCATGCTGACATTGACACAGAAGAGTCAAATTTTGAAAGTTCATCATCATTTTGGAATGACTCTTGTAGCAGTTTTGACAGTGGCACGTGGCACATGGAATTGGAAAAGTACAAGAATTCGATACCTAAAGATATTAGAAATGACTTTTTTGATGTCGTGGTTCTCTACAGTGAAGACAATAAATCTGCTGCATGCAAATTTTGTGACCATCTGAAAAAGGATATAAAGTTGAAACATAATGAATCTGTCAAAGCAGTTTTGTACGATGAGTTTATACCACAAGCAGGGTCCAAACTGAAACTTTTGCAGATAGCTTTGGAAAGATGCACATATGTTTTCTGTTACATTACAAAGGAATTCTGTGACGATAAATGGATAGAGTTATCCAGAGAGGAATGTTTGATGGAAGCCATTGAAAATGAGAAGAAGCAATGGTGTGTGGTTCCAGTTATTACAGTGAACATGAGAACTGCAAATTTTAAAATTCCTTTTGGTCTCAGGTCCTTAGTGAGTATTCGTTATTATCAAAATGATCAGTATTATCGAGATAATGTCAGTGCATTGATACAAAACAATCTACATCAACGACTAGACAAGGAGAGAAACCAGAAGCAATTGCAAATCAACTGGATTAAAAAAAACAAGGGAGCATTGCTTTTTGGGAATGGGGACATCAGATGTCCGGAAAACAAAGAGAAACTGAGAATTAAGCAGCAAGAGAAAGAGAAAATTATAGAAGAGGCTGTGAATGAAGGTTTAATTCTCCCTCAGCCAGTGTTCTTACAGAAAGCAGGTATGCACTAGATACAATTTAGAGGTACATATGAAATTATAATACACAGGGCTCGGGGAAAACCTCTAGTCCTCTTGTGGTGTCTGGATACAAATTGATGTTGAATAACACTTTACTCATCCCTGGGCCGAGTTGATGCAAATTTTCACCATGAGAATTAATCTGAGTGTATTTTCTACCTTTAACAAATTCCGAAGTTCAACATTGTGCATCAGTTATAAATCAACATATGCCAAATCTGCCTGCTTCTTGTTAGTCTAAAACAAATTGCAAAGAAAATGACTTCATATTTTTTTCATGCCGGTACCTAAAGTTAGCTTGATACTAAAAAATGGCTAAATATCACGAGCATATTATGTTGCAGTTTTAAAACAGGCCCTTGATTTCTTAATGGTCTTTGTGTTTTACAGCGACACTTTTCAGAAATGTAAGCATCATTTTGATATGGAGAAAGTTTCCCTTTCAACAAAACAAGTTATTACCAGTCAAAACTCAGAGTTAATGAATATCAAAATGTTTTCATTTGGTCAGGCAGTGTTACATTTAACACAGGTCATCAGTATTTTCAGGACTGAAGCTTTATTTATACATTGTCAAATGGAAGATGTCAGCAGATTACTTTTCACAAGAAAAATGTTGGCAGCTTACATATGAAACGAGTATTTCAGTTGTCTCAGTCATTTCCCACCAATTTTCACACAAATGCCTGCTATTGTAATCTATTTATAAAGCAGAGAATGTTGAGACAATAGCTGATTAGTTGAAATCTATTGAGGGTTATGACCTAAAAATGTTTACATTTTTTTTGGCCAATCAGAAGTCTTCCTTTTTATGGCTCCCATAGATTGCTCAGTAGAATGGAGGTTTGACCAAAATGGATCATTTAGAATGAAAGTTGGTGGAAATTGCGACAGTTGGAATTCTTTTTTTAAAATGCAATGTCCTTAAATTTTTCTTGTTTAAAATAATTGCATTCATATGCAGATATCTGCTGGTGTCTTTACTTGGACTTGACAATGCATTAATAAAACTGAACTATCTTGAAAATACTGGTGATCTGGAGCAAGCATAACAGTGTCTGATCAGACAAAAATCATAAAATGTTAATGTTCTTTCTCTTACCGTCTCTCATATCTAACTCTTAAAATTATGTGATAGCTCCTTGAAAAGGAAAATTATAACAATTAGATTACTTAAACATTTCACTGTAAACATGAATACCACTAATTATTCAAGGTGTATGTGTGTAACTGGAGTTTCTCAAGTTACATGCTTTGTCTCTTTTATTACATGTTAATCTAAGGAGCCATGTATTGGAACAATATTTTCATGGTTTTTGCCCTTTTTACTATAAAGTATGCATACATAGTTTTGTAGCAAAAATGTTGGAATAGTGTTCCAGTGTGATTCATTTTTGAAGTGAGTGATTTTGGAAGCAATACGCTATCAGCAAGCCCAGCAAAAATAAAGTTGAGAACTCCACATTGAGTTTTGCTTTGTCAAGCACAACAGCCAGCAGGGGGAGAAGGGAATTTAATTCTAAGCACACACTGCAACCGTACATCACATCGACAGTAAGTATGTGATGTCCATTGAAATAGGAGTACCACCTTATCTATTATATTCGACACACTGAATCGAGTGATCTCAGTATTATTATTCATTATATCGCTTAATTGCATGGTTCGCTTAAGTGCATAGTGAAAGTACGGTCCCATTTTTCCTTCATTAATATGCATAGTTATCAATATCAGATAAATGCGTATCGGTTAAATGCATAAATTGTTTAATTGCATACAATTTGCTGGTCTCAACCATTGACTTTATATGTATTTGACACCGCTTAATTGCATAAACATGGTCCAGGCATCTAAATTGGAGGTGAAGGCTGTATACGTGTACACTGCTATCCCAAAGATCATAGAAAATTGTAGACTGGTGCCCTGGCCAACCTCTGTGCTCATCAGCTAAGGCATTATTGATGCCAGTACACTGGCTCTAGAGCTAGAAATTATTGCATCTTACAGGTACATGTACATTGTAAATATACATGAATTCCGCTTAAATGCATGCTCCGTTTATATGTATAGCAAGGGTCCAGTCCCAAGGCTATACATATATATGCCATTGATATTTAACAGTGCTGAGTCCACAAGCTATATCTTTCTTTGTAAATGTATTAAATGCTTAACTAAAAAGAAAACAGACAAGTTAATTGTTGTTTTATTCCAATTTGGATTTCAAATAATTTTTAATAGGTTTATATGAAAAGGTATCTTATTCTCAATTGGATGACATTGCTTTTGTTTGGTCACGTACACTGTACCCTCAAACCCTCCCTCCAACACTGGGAATATATCAGGTATGATATGAACTAAATACACAGTAGATACAATTTAAAGGTACAAATGATCTATGTGCACAGTAGATACAATTAAAAGGTACAAATGAGCTATGTAGATGGAATTCACAGGTATGTATGAGTTGTGCACAGTAAATAAGATAAATAAGCTTTTCTTTCCCCATTGCAGTTACAATATCAATGATATCTTCTATTTTATTACATATGGCTCATTATATACCTATGCAGATAACACTTTGTCCTTTTCCTTACCTGATTTTAACACTGATTAACACACCTGAAGCAGAGTCCAACATTATGATTAACTGGTTTGCTGCAAGCTAAATGCAACCCTGCAACCCTGAAACATTTCAAGCACTAACTGTGGGTAAAAAGACATTCACAATGAAGCCTGTTCTTAACGTAAGCAGTGCTGTCATAAACTGTGAAGAAATTGTTAAACTGCTAGGAATTGACATTGACTGTCAACTGCAGTTCAGTTCACAGGTAAAAATAAATCTCTGTTGGAAATCTTCAAGGCAATTATTTGCTTGAAACATTATACTTATAAGCTAACAAGACTTTACATGCTGACAATTTTACATTTGCAAAATGCCAACCCAGAAGGTGCATAGATTTGGGGTTATGGATCTGGAGACTTTAAAACTTTTGATTAAGTGTGCTTCAAAGTTTAGATGACTTATTATCTTTTAAACATAATAAATAAATTTTAATTCATTTAGGTGGCGCTCTACAGTTTCATATTTTGCATAGGGTTAGGATTTTAAAGAAAAGAATTTCCCTGGCTTTCCTCACTGGTTATACTGGCTATTTAAAAAAGACCTTGTATATCTTAGGTATAATTCAAAGAACCTTTAATTCCCTTTGTTTTGGTGTATGATTGATGGGTGTAATATGGGTTATAGTGTATACAGCTTGGCCTCACTCCAGATGTGCACCTTTCAAAAAAGTGCACGCTCCACTTGGTCATTTTCACTTCCTGAACTTCAGGGGTAAATTGTATAAAAAAGAGCAGATAACTTTTTTACATTTTATATATTTGGTAATTCATTCATGGCATTTTCAGAAGCTGGTATTGACTAGTCTGGCAAAATTCATTTTCCCTATTTTAATAGCTGCTATGGATAGTGTACTTTAGACTTAATTCAGGCTGATTTTTTAGCACAAGGGAGCAGTCATTTTAGTTAGCAGTGTGTTTAAATCATGTACAATTTCCAAAAGTACAATATCCAAAGAAATATCATCCACATTACATTAATGTAGCACAGAGGTATGCCAACATTCTCTCCATTGTGCATGTTTTCAATGCAAACAAATTCACCTTACATATGTCACTATCTCACTCAAAAGTATATAATAACTGGTGAGCGCCCCCTGTTGTAACACCAAGTCTGCATACATGTTCTGTGTTGTACTTGGACATTATTTGACATGAAAAACATTTGCTTGGATTGTTCAGTGGAAATAGAAAGTGCTCATTGGACAATAATTCTATTATGGAACTGTTGTGAATTATTCAATAGAGATCTGGACAATGCCATTTTGACAACATTACAATTCTAGGTAGACCAGCACATTTCTGGTTCTGAAACTTCTTACTGAACTTTTCATTATTTTCGTCTTAAACAGAACTTTGTCAGGATCTTATGGGACTCACTTCATACAAGTTCATCTCACATTTTCATTTATAACTGATAATTAAATAAGTTTTACAAAACTTGCTAATTTGGCTCATTCTCTTACTTAGTTTATGTCCACAGTGTCATAACACTGTATATATCTATAAATAAAAGGACCTATTTGGAGTGTTATATGTATATTCTGATACCGTGCTTTTCATTACACTCCAAAACAATCACATAAATAAGAGGAACTTTCTTTACCCAAAGCCATCTTCATTGTCTCTGTTTCTGTCTGAGTGTTGTGTTTGTCTCTTTTAATCAATCAACTGATCAAATTGAATTCATCCCTATTTTTAGCAGGAGTGCAGACTGGTACTGATCTCAATAAGCAGCCAAGTGGCACATCTTTTGAGAGAAGAAGTAATGACAAATTGGACTGCACAGGCCAGTGTGGAGAATTTAGCAATGAAGAAAATGATCCAACATGCAATAGTTCCATACAGTCTATGGATCAACTCTCACATGGAGGAAGCACTAATCACATGGAGCCAGTATCTGTTGAGTTTTCAACCACTGGCAACCCATCAGACATTCCCCTGTTTGATGGTCCGAATTCAACAATGGTTTCCAGTTCCATTAATTCCTGCACTGAAGAGAAAAGGCCTATTCAGGAAGAAAGTTGTACTGGAGCCACAAGTGGTGAGTGTAAGGAACATCTTTATGTGTTTCTCTTAAATGTATATCTAACAGAAGAAGAAGATATGAAGAGGACATACATGTATTTATTTCCATACAGAGAGGAATTTGGATCTTTTTATTTTTGTTTTTAAAATGATCAGTCAGATTAAACTGACATCATGCCTAAAATTGCAAAAACCATACAATGTCTTTAGATTGGTTAATTTATTTGATTAAGTTTCTATAAGGAGACTCAAGGGGAAGACAGTTTTTATAGTAGTTTAGGAAGTATGAAGGAATGACCTTATGTACATATGAGCTATACAAACACTTGATACAATTCTGAAGAACATTTGAGCTATAAAAAGAGTAGATACAATTCAGACATGAGCTATACACACAGTAGACACAATTCAGACATGAGCTATACACGGTAGATAACAGACATGAGCTTTACACACAGTAGATTCAGAGATGAGCTTTACACACAGTAGGTACAATTCAGGCATGAGCTATACACACAGTAGATACAATTCAGAGATGAATACAATTCAGACATGAGATATACACACAGTATGTACAATTCAGAGATGAATACAATTCAGACATGAGATATACACACAGTATGTACAATTCAGAAATAAATACAATTCATTTGTGAGCTATACACACAGTATGTACAATTCAGAGATGAATACAATTCAGTCATGAGATGTACACACAGTACGTACAATTCAGAGATGAATACAATTCAGTCGTGAGATATACACACAGTATGTACAATTCAGAGATGAATACAATTCAGGCATGAGCTGTACACACAGTAGATACAATTCAGAGATAAATACAATTCAGTTGTGAGCTATAAATACAGTATGTACAATTCAGAGATAAATACAATTCAGTAGTGAGCTATACACACAGTATGTACAATTCAGAGATAAAGACAATTCAGTCGTGAGATATACACACAGTATGTACAATTCAGAGATGAATACAATTCAGGCATGAGCTGTACACACAGTAGATACAATTCAGAGATAAATACAATTCAGTAGTGAGCTATACACACAGTATGTACAATTCAGAGATAAATACAATTCAGTTGTGAGCTATACACATAGTATGTACAATTCAGAGATAAATACAATTCAGTCATGAGCTGTACATGGCAGATACAATTCAGACATGAGCTGTACACACAGTAGATACAGAGATGAGCTATAAACACAGGAGATACAATTCAGAAGAACATTTGAGCTGTACAAATAGATACAATTCAGAACATTTGAGCTGTACAAATAGATACAATTCATAAGGACATATGAGCTGTACAGATAGATACAATTCAGAAGGACATATGAGCTGTACAAATAGATACAATTCAGAAGAACATTTGAGCTGTACAAATACATCCAATTCAGAAGAAAAACATATGAGCAGTACAAATAGATCCAATTCAGAAGTACATATGAGCTGTACACATAGATACAATTCAGAAGAACATATGAGCTGTACAAATAAATACAATTCAGAAGAACATTTGAGCTTAACAAATAGATACAGTTCAGAAGCACATATGAGCTGTACAAATAGATACAATTCAGAAGAACATTTGAGCTGTACAAATAGATACAATTCAGAAGAAAAACATATGAGCTGTACAAATAGATACAATTCAGAACATATGAGCTGTACAAATTGATCCAATGCAGAAGTACATATGAGCTGTACACATATATGCAATTCGGAAGAACATATGAGCTGTACACATAGATACATTTAAGAAGAACATTTGAGCTGTACACATAGTAGATACAATTCATAAAAACATGAGCTATACACATAGATACAATTCAGAAGAACATATGAGCTGTACAAATAGATACAATTCAGAAGAACATTTGAGCTGTACAAATAGATACAATTCAGAAGGACATATGAGCTGTACAAATAGATCCAATTCAGAAGGACATATGAGCTGTACAAATAGATACAATTCAGAAGGACATATGAGCTGTACAAATAGATCCAATTCAGAAGGACATATGAGCTGTACAAATAGATACAATTCAGAAGAACATATGAGCTGTACACATAGATACAGTTAAGAAGAACATTTGAGCTGTACACATAGTAGATACAATTCATAAGAACATGAGCAGTACACATAGATACAATTCAGAAGAACATATGAGCTGTACAAATAAATACAATTCAGAAGAACATTTGAGCTGTACAAATAGATACAATTCATAAGAACATATGAGCTGTACAGATAGATACAATTCAGAAGGACATATGAGCTGTACAAATAGATCCAATTCAGAAGGACATATGAGCTGTACAAATAGATACAATTCAGAAGAACATATGAGCTGTACACATATATGCAATTCAGAACATGAGCTGTACACATAGATACAGCTAAAAAGAACATTTGAGCTGTACACATAGTAGATACAATTCATAAGAACATGAGCTGTACACAGATACAATTCAGAAGTACATATGAGCTGTACAAATAGATACAATTCAGAAGGTTGTATGAGCTGTACACATAGATGCAATTCTTAAGAACATATGAGCTGTACACATAGATACAGTTAAGAAGAACATTTGAGCTGTACACATAGTAGATACAGTTTATAAGAACATGAGCTGTAGACATACAATTCAGAAGAACATATGAGCTGTACACATGGATACAATTCAGAAAAACATATGAGCTGTACACATGGATACAATTCATAAGAACATGAGCTGTACTCATAGACACAGTTCATAAGAACATGAGCTGTACACATGGATACAATTCAGAAGAACATATGAGCTGTACACATGGATACAATTCATAAGAACATGAGCTGTACTCATAGATACAGTTCATAAGAACATGAGCTGTACACATGGATACAATTCAGAAGAACATATGAGCTATAGACACAGTAGGTACATTTCAAAAGAACATCACTCAATAATTCATGTACAGTTGGGTTAATAAACAAGTTTGTGAAGGCACAAGTTATTGAAGGTCATTATTAAAAAATAAGAAAGGGGTAGAGTTCAACACAGACAGAGGTGGTGGACAGGTCACACTGTTGAATACTAGTTTTATAATATTGTTGAAAGTAACTAAATAAGTATTATTTTAAAACAACATTGTTTCTTTTTCTTTATAAATAACCAAATTTGAAGATCAACGAGCTTGAAAAGATCATTAAAACTATTCAAAGTTGTTGATTTGGATACTAGTGGGTTCATTCAAAATTAATTGAGATTCTTTTTAGTTTTTAAAAAGTAGACATTAATTTTGGGAAACATTGTAGAAATTTGTTTAGGGTGACTTGTCACCGAATTGGGAGTTGCACATTGGAAATATGAACAACTAAACTGGAAATGAATAGATAAGGAAAATAAGGACAAACCAGTGTAAAATAGATGCAGTTATATTATGGAGTTGAATATGTCACCAATAAATTGACAGTTACATTTTGTCCATCACCATGTAATAAAATCAATAGAAATTCATAATGCTTGATATTTTAAATCCATTTATATGAGAGGTCATTGAATTATGTTATAGGTCACATACTGATATAAAAATAGTCCCGAATGATCCGATTCACATAATAATGTGTAATTTCCATATGGCCCACAAATTAAACAAAGTAAAGTCCACACTTCTGTGATTCATAGTATCCTAAATGTCATTGGTAAAAATTCAGCATTGTCGTCATAAACATTGTCTGATGCCGATACTATGAGCACATATTCTGCGAACTGTATTAAAGGATGTGCTATAACTGAACAATTGTAAGTTGTGCAGCCCGATCACAGTAAGTTTAGATAAACTCTTTTAATTGAATATAGGATGCTACTTGACACTAAACAAGTATCAAATTCATGGCTCAATCAAAGTGTTTTCAAAGTGGGTTTGCCTCAACAAGCTAAGGTATTGAGGTCAGAAACACACAGGCAACTGTAGGACTAAGTTTGCACAGAGGAAGTATCAAATTTGTGGCTCAATCAAAGTGTTTTCAGTTGGAAAACAAAGTGGGTTTGCCTCAACAAGCTAAGATATTGAGGTCAGACACACACAGGCAACTGTAGGACTCTAAGCTGGCACAGACAAAGTATCAAATTTGTGCCTCAATCAGATGATTGGCAACTTGGAAATTAAAGTGAGTCCAGCATTTACAAGCTAATGTCTTTATACTGGCAGATAACTTAGGACTTTTTACTCAGAAACTATGAATCAAGTAATACATTTTATTGCATCAAAGACAAATAGCATTTATACAGCAAAACACAATATAATACACATATGGGCAGTTCTAAATACCACAAATGGAAGCAATGTACTCAATAATAAATACCCAAGGGTAGACAACAATTGACATGATAAAGCATGTCTGTTGTAATTGATTCTTAAAATAAAACAAACACTTTCCCAAGTAGATCAAAACACAATTGCCACTTAATTTGGTTCCCATTGAAGTGCTTGCAGTTACCAATGTGACAGTTGATTGATTCTTTTCATGTTTGATTGGAAGAGAACAAACCATGGGTATACTGACTGCATTAAAACAGAATTAACAAATTAAAACACTAATTTTACCTGATGACACAGCTTTAAATGGTGTTTATTTCTTACAGTGTTGCTACCTGCTAGCATTTACCTGCACTATTCATTGGTCAGTATTTCACCCTATATTGTTATTTACTAAGTAAATGTAACAAAATATGTGATTTCTTATTAAAACTGGCAAATTTCATGATATTGTTTCAAAATTTGTGGGCACCAACTGCCATTTTCGATGATAATACACTTTATCAAGGTTTCATTTGCCCATTTTGATCATGATAATTTTTCTTATTCAGCAAAGTAGGAGCCAAACCATTTGTTATTTCCTAAAGAGAAAAAAATGGAATCCATACTTTACCCCATGTTAAAAGTGGGTTCACTAGTTATACGGAGTGTGAGTTATCAAGAGAGTGGTTTACGTATGAGTTATACAAATGGTAGTTACAATTCCAAGGCACACAAAAGACGTTAAGTTGTATCATGAAGAAGAATTTGGAAGGTCATGGTCCTTGCCTCCTTGTCTCACAGTTTTTACCCATAAATCATTGCCAATGTCTGAAAAGTATTTCCAGCAAGCAGGGTTAAATAAATTTCTAATTGGCACATGTAAACCAAAGGAAAACAATCTCCCAACAACTCAAAATATCCTGGCCAATTTTATTATGAATAAATTGGTACCTCTTGACAAATAAGGAAATTTCATTATTTTTCATGAGGTACCAGTTTTCTTAAATTCTATGGTTGCTGCAAAACCATGAATTTAATGTAACAGAGTACAGCTAATCTTCATTGGAAACAATAGGATACATTTACCCAGCCCATGAATTTAATGACAAGTGTACAACAAGTCTTCTTTGCAAACAATAGGATCCATTTACCCAGTCCATGTATTTAATGACACAGTGTAAGAGTCTTCGTTGGAAACAATAGGACCCACTTACCCAGTCCATGGATTTAAGGACACAGTGTACAATGAATCTTCATTGGAAACAATAAGACCCATTTACCCAGTTCATGAATTTCAGAATCAACAAAAATGTAGTAATTTACAAAACCACAAAAATGAATGAATCGACAAGATACAGTACTCATTATAACACTGTCCATGGTATTTGTCGAGTATTATGCTTATAGCAAGATTTATTTTAATGAAGTACATGTACAGTATTCATTATAATACCATCCATACAACAGTCGTAGTGTTTCACTTTTAGCAAGATCACCTTATAATGATACCTATAATTTTATTACTGCATAATAAAATTATATCCATGGCTATACTCACTGTATCAGAGGACTGTTTTTATTTTTGCTGGTTTTAATGGCACTTTTAACAGATTATTTACTTTATCATGCAGAGGAAATGGGAGCTAAGTGCCTTTCACAAGGAAACACTTAGACAGCTGATTTTGATATGTCCTGGAGAGACATTAAAACAAAATATCCTTAAAGTGTTATGCACTTCCAACTGAGCTATCAAAACTGTGTTATAATGAAGGTCTTATAATGAGGGAGTGTTCTATGTATGTATGTACGTATGTATGTATGTTTTATTCTATCTGTCATAACCAGTCTGCTTATCATGACCGATTCATCGCTCTTTTTACCAGATATACAAACTGACTCTGATCACACAGAGTCACTGAACAGCGGAGCTTTTAGGGAAGGAACAGACAATGATAATGGTTATCACAGTGACCAGTCTGTGGAACCTGTCAGTCAAAAAAATGAGCCAACTGACAAAAAGTCTGCAGACCAACTCTCCCAGGGAGGATGTACCAATCATATGCAGCCAGCAGTAAATAAGTTTGCAGGCAATGTCAACCAATCAGACATGCCCTTACTTGATGGTCAGGATTCAGCAGTGGCTTACGGTTCCATTAATTCCTACACTGGAGAGAAAAGGCATATTCAGGAAGAAGGTTATACTGCAGCCAAATTTGCTGGATGTGAGGGACAGTTTTTTTGTGCTTCTGCTAAAAGGACTGATGGGAAGAGGATATTATTTTCCCACAAAAAGATGGATTTATTTGGATAATGTTAATTTTATAGACCCTTTTTTGTCCTGAACATAGATAAAGATTAAATTGAAATTATGCCTAAAATTAAGAAAATATTTCGAATCAGAATATTGACTTTTAATTAATTATTTGATAAAGTAGCTTAAAGGGAAATTAAGGGTCAGAAAAGTTTAGTGTTAGATCAGAAACAGGGAAGGAACAATCTTAAGGTAAGACAGTGATCAGATTGTAAAAAATGTTCATATTGTAAATAAAATGACGATTGGTTCATAGTAAATATGTCAAAATGAAAAATATTAGGATCACCAAACTAGTTTTTTTTATTTATTATGTGTATATTTGTTATACAAAACTCTTGGTTCGTATTTGTTTAGAACTCAATGAAATTTGGTTGGTTCATTGTATAGGTTTAAAGCCACATATCAGCACATTATATATAGGCTATATGTGGCAGCTAGTATATTTGATAGAGGAAGATCCCGCAAGAACCACTTACCCACACAAAGCTGCTGGCAAGCATTCTCACATACTGGTGAAATTTTGATCTAGATGAGAAGTTCCTATAACATTTTATCTACATCGTATATCCCAAAAATTGATACTTTGTACATATATTCTGAGTGGCCTCATCTTTTGAAATTTAACTGACACATTATCTGATTTGAATTTTTATTTTTGAAAAATTCACAACTTTTCATTAATCAGATTATGTAGAGACAGCAATTTTTGCCAACTGACTTGTCAATGTGAAAGTCTTCCTATCCTTAGACTATTATACAGTATGTCATAAAATATCTTAGTTGCTTTAAAATATGTAAAATAGAGAGAACTATTCAATTTGTAAATTTGTTTCTGTTTGTAATTATTTTCATTCAACAAATGGAAGTTTAAAAAAAAAACTTTGCCCATTTTATTGATGTTGTAAATTCTGCCATAACTGGTCATCAATTTATTAGTATTCTTTATAGCCTGAATGAATGTGTTGCTTTTGGAACAGTGCACCTATACTACATGATGACACTGAATGCAGTAAAATTTTCTTTTGATAAGTTATACTTCGAGAACAGCTTTGCACCACAATGTATCTATTAAGTATTTTTCTGTTGATAAATTGTAACTTGAAAACAGCTTTTCACTTTTAAGTATTTTTCTGTTGAGAAATTGTAACTTGACACCTTTATGTATTGTTGAAGTATTTTAGATAATGAATGCTCCTCTCACTGTTGAATATAAGAGGGAAAAAATATAATGGATTCCATTTTTATCTTACCAGGTTTTCAAGACATTGGTTTTTTGAGTCTAAATCCTGATGTGGATGGGATGTGCTCAAAATTTGATGATGAATCACAAGACACTCAGATGACACCAGTTAACCTATCACCAAGCTGTTGGGTAACATTACTTAGCCAATCACCATGCACTTAGTAGACAACAGTGATCCAATCAGAAAGTAGTGACACATTCTGCTCACTATTGCATACATGTCCTCCCAATCCCCTAAAATGCTTATGTTACAAAAATAAAAAACATGATTTCCAGAACAAATCTAATTCTTAGAACAGCCCCGGCTAACGTTGGTACATGAGAAAGCCTGCCAGTAGCTTCTCGTGGGTCGGTTGTTCTTCCTGGGGTTTTCCATGGTTCTTCCTCCACCAATTATACTGGCCGCCATGTATAGCCTATCTTATTCTAAACAATGGCGTTAAACCTTACAACAACAACAATAATTCTTAGAAAAGGAGACAGTGATAAAGGGAGAGCCCCTTTTTGATATTGCAGTATATACCCATAGCAAAGTTAGGCTGTAAATAGTAGTGATTAACATAACATCACATTTAATGTTTTTTAGCATGTTTCTCATTATTGGTTCCTTACACCACCAGAATATCTATTATCCTGTTTTGCCCAGTCATAAAAATTAGCCATTTATGGCACCTCAAGAGGAGTAACTCTGCCATACCAAACGGTCACTGATCTAATTTGCATGCAAGAGTAGCTTTTGCATTTTCAGCCTTTATTTCATTACACCCTTGACATCCTAGACCCATTACCTATAGAGAATCATCATATTTTGAGCATTAATGCTTATCTTATTAGAACAGCTGTAAAAAAAAAAAAAAAAAATCTCTAACTTTATTTCCCACATTGACTGACTTATGCAGGAGTCTCAATGAATGCCAATCTGGTAGCCAGAGGTTACTGGCCTTGGTGATGGATCACTTGAACCCCAGCCATCACTGATCCACTTGAATGGTGAAATTTTCTATCAGTCACTGATGTGACAATTTACAATGGGTCTGTTGTTGATTGTATCATATGCCATTCCTTTTCATGGTTAATTGTATTGTTTTTTGTGTTAATTGAATACCAACTAAAATCATGCACTTAATGAAGTACACAAAATGTCTGTAGCAGATGTTATTCCATGTATCAGGTAAATTCAGATGATTATTGTAAAAGAAAGTTTTGGTGTACATGGAACAAAAGAAATGTAACAGATAGCAATAATGTAAGTATATATATTAGCCTTTAATGTCACCTCAGGACAAATATGGTTATATGGTGCCAATTAAAAAGAAAACTTGAAAGGAGTACAAATGAAAAATTGCACAAAATGTTTAAAATATAAGAATTAGGTACTACGTGATAAAATATAACATTTAAAGATGTTAAAATTCTGTAAGATGTATGCAGAATGAAAAATACATCTGCAAAATCCTGAAAAGAATACGGTGTAACAGAATACAAAATTTGTAATGTTCATGCAGATTATCACACATCTAACTATTCTTCCAGTGCAGATAATAGGACTAATAACACGTTTTTAAATAGGTTATAAGTAGAGACATATTAATTAGTGATGCCAATTGAAAGTTTGATAAATAATATTCCCTTTGCTGGCATATAAAATTCAATTTTAACCCTCCACCATAATTGTGTAAGGTGTATATATTATGTGTTATCCTTCTGACTGTCCATATGTCACACTTTCATTAAATTTTGCATCTCAGTTGTTGTGCACAGTTGGCCAAAGGGTCATACCCCTTTGTGTGTTGATGGAACACACATCTGAAAAAAGCAGGTCATTGAGATCATTATTTCTTGCTTTATTGACTTTGCATTTAGGTCAGTTTCTCATCCTTTATTTAGCTATAGGGTCATGCAGTTCTGTGTGAATGCTTTGTGATGAGCGCAGCACATTTTTATTTTCTCATCCATTATTTAGCTATAGGGTCATGCAGTTCTGTGTGAATGCTTTGTGATGAGCGCAGCACATTTTTATTTTCTTATCCATTATTTAGTTATAGGGTCATGCAGTTCTGTGTGAATGCTTTGTGATGAGCACAGCACTTTTTTACAGAAAATTAGGTCAGTGTAGCATTAATGTCACACTTCAGTGAAGTTAGTTGAGTTTTGCTGTTAAGTTAGTTTCACACCACTTTTGGATGCACCAAAAATTGCCAGTGTATCCCATTCTTCATGCATTAATAGGAGTGATGGGGGAGGGTCTGATCCGATTCTTACAAGCACTTGTCCCCAACACAGCATCCAACTACCCAGCACAAATGTATTGCAGAAATATACCCTGAGTGGTTGCACAAAAGTATGGAGAGCCTGCATATGGGCTTTGCAAGTCCCTGATCAGCAGTTTTATGTTCCCAACATGGAGAGTCATCATAGCTAACCTTTCAAAGAGCCACATTCTTCCTAGTTTTTTGATTGAGGAGAAACTTGCCACTCAATAAGGGTTTGCTTATATACAGACCCAGCAGTTGTATTGAATGCTAAAGGTGTTCCAGGATGTGTCCTGTGCATGTGAACACTTGAGCTCTGAAAGACTTCTCCTTATCTGGTAGTAGATATGGAAAACAAAAGGTAAGCAGGCTAGCAGCTTGAGTGATTCTCTGTGATTTCCATTCGCATCTCTTGTGTATGAATGTAGAACATCCTGTACTGATAGTCACTTCAGCTGGTCATTGCACACCAAACTGTAAAGTTTAACTGGTTCTGAAAAGATATCATTTGTGTGTTTTGCCATTTTTGTATCAGTTCAGGGTTCCAGATAGTCAGGTTTTTGTACTTCAAGAAATTTTCAGGAAATATGACCACAGAGCTGTATGGTTTCATGATCCTGACTTGTATTGTGGTCTGTGTGAGGTCATTTCCCACCGGCTCCATTGTGTACACCTCTCTGGCCTGGTATTTGGCATTATCATTAAAGCCAAAGGTATTTGGTTCCATCTTTTTGCTAACAACATGTTTATTTCACAAACAAGTTTCCAAAATCAGGAGGTAGTCTTCCCATTGCAGTATACTGACAACTTTTTGTGGTGAGTTATGGTTGGCCTTTGAGTTAGTTGGCACAGCGTTAAGGCCAGCGAGATCTTTCAGTGGCAACTGATTAGTAGCACTTTTGGAGAAAGTGCTGTTAAAAACTGAGTTGGGTATCTTCAGCTTTGGCATGAATGCAGAGCAAATAATTAGAGTGCTTCAGGATTTGTTTCTCAAGGTTTCTACATCAGATGGGCCAATAACAATTAATGTCCCAGTCAGTCATGAGGTATAACAATGCCCTGACTTTTGTGATATTTTCTGAAACTAGGTGTTGAAGAGCTCCTCATTGCTGCCCATAGTACAACAGACAGAAAAGTCAACTTTACCATTAAAAAAGGCCCTCTTAATCAATCTGGACTACCACCACTCCAGTGGCCTAGTGGTTATAGCATCCACCTTGGTTGCATGAGGTCGTGGGTTCGATCCCTGGCCAAGTCATACCAAAGACTTACAAAAATGGTACTAACAGCTGTCTCGCTTGGTGCTCAGCATTAAGAGGTTAGTGTTAGGACTGGTCAGCCTTGTGTCAGGATAATGTGCTTGGGTGGGACATCATGCTACCAGTCTGCGGCATAATGCCTCAGTGCTAGACATCACTATAAACTGTCACACTGCAGACATCGTCGCGATATGACTGAAAAATTGTTAAAGGTTCGTAAAAATCCAAATCACACACACACACACACAATCTGGACCAGCTTCCCATGATGAATGGTGCCCCTCCTCACTGCTACAATTTGTTCCGACATCCTGGACTTTTAAGTTTGGCAATGGCTTAACCATACAGCACATTTGCCTTGAATTTTAGCAGCTGTAAGGTGGAACAATTAATGAGTTAAAGATTTAGGTCACTGATGAACGTCAAAACAACCATTATGAGGACAGACTACCTATCATAGTAGTCCACAAAGTTGTTGGTAATTGTTATGTATATCTATATTTATGTGTAACCTTTGGTACCTGACTGTACCTATATTGTGTGTAATTTTTTTTCATAACAGTTACTGTAAATTGTAATGATCCTATATAAAAATAATAATACAGTAGTCCCCCTCATATAAGGCCACCCCTAATGCAGCAGGGAAGTGGCCTTATAATGCGGGTGGCCTTTCTAGAGGGGGATGACAAATGTAAATAGTAAATACATATGAAAGAAGTCACAAGTACATTTAATTTTAAATATTTAATATTTTAATTAAAAAATCACATGCATGATGTGAAACAAATGTAAAACAAACTTTGTCATCATTTTCAAAAGATTGCTATGAATAACCATTGATATAGTTTTAAAACTGTCTTTATAATTATGTTACAGTTCACATCATCTGTCACTTTGTTGGTAACAGTCTAAAAAACAAACCAGTCTCGTCACATTAAAAATATCCTTGCTGTCATATCCCCTGCATATATCGTTTAGTCTTTTGTTCCAATCTTCGACAACTTCATTATTAACATCAGCCGATTCGCCACTAAGGACAGAACACTTGATATTGTGTCGTATTTGAAATCTGTGCAACCATCCGTTACTTGCGGTCGTCATATCCTAATTCAATTGACAAAATGTTTGCTTTTTCTTGTCATTCAAATCAGGATACAAACGTCTCCTGGCTCAAACAATCTTCCTTTCTCCGTCCATTTCACCTTTCCACTTCTGCAGAATTGTTTCATTATCTTTCACGATACTGTTTATCGGAGTCTTCCCGACATTAGTTTTCTGCAAGGATCCTCGACGACCCCCCCCCCCCCCGTCAGTTGAATTACTTTCACGTTCTCCTCTAAACTGAGAATTTTTATTTTCCTCGATGACATGTTGATCTTTTTGCAGTAATTTGTTCATGTTGCCAACTACAATACTGATAAAACAATTTTGTATGCATCTAAACAAATTGCTGTGTGTTTTTAAAGGCAGTGATCTCGTCACTTGATTCGTTAGTCGCAGTCTGGTACCCTATTGTTTTTATACATTTCTTTAAACTGACTGAGAGAAGCCAAAACGGTTTCGATATGTACCATTAACATCACGCAGATTTGACCTCGCGGCCGCTAGGATTCGTAATTTTTTGACAATTATTGTCAGTAGTAATAGCCACTGATTATCAAAATGAACAATCTCAACATCTTACTTAGGGAAGCCATAAAGGCTACCAAACCATTTTCCTGCTGACTTGGGTATTGTACATCGATACTGCCACTTCTCAGCTGTTACTACTGTTCAATAATTGTAATTTTAACAATTATCAGAGTGACGAAACCGGACATCTTATGATAACACAGCAGTAAGGCTAATTGGATTACATGTACGTACCCTTTTGTATGGATTAAAATTTGAGTCTTTCTCGGTTTTTATGGAATAAATTTGGCTTCTCGTGAGGCGTAAATGATATAATATTAACCTTAGTGGTAAATGTACTTTACTCAACACTTCTTTCAGTAACGAAAACCTGACATCGGGAAACAGAAATCGGATTACTTAACACACATTATGAATAAAATACTTGTTCTGGATACATATTCAAATAAAATGCAGCCGCTTGTGAGGGGTAAATTTTATAATTTTGCACTAATATGCTGGCCGCTGGTCGTGTTAGCCGGGTGGCCTTTTGCGAGGGGTACTTTTGAACACAAACTCGTCGGTGCCAACGGATTCTGGCCGTAAGGAGCGGGTGGCCGCTGGTCAGGGGGGCCGTTCAAGAGGGGGACTACTGTATGTAGCTAATTTTTTATACATGGGTATAGATTCTATTTGTTTAGATGATTTTCAATAAGTGTTGGCAAGTTAAATTCATTCCTGTTTCAGATTATGTTCTTGTTGTAACAGCAGTCTGCAGATATGTTTAATGTTGTGTTTAGATAGGAAACATTTGTTTAGATTATTCATTGGAATTACAAAGTGCTCATTGGACTAAAATATGATTCTGGGACTAATGTGAATTTATTCAAAGGAGTTCTGGACAATGCCATTTTGATACAGCAGGACTGTTGGCAGATCAGTTCATTCAAGGACATGAAATTCATTAGGAACATTCAGTTCTTTTGGACTTGAGTAGAACGTTTTAGTATTAGTTTGGGTTTGATGTTTTTGTTGTTATTGTGGGGTTTAATGCCATTTTTCAGCACACGATAGGCTATGCATGGTGGCCAGTATTAGTGGTGGAGGAAGAATCCAGGCAAATCCCGGAAAGAACCATTGACCCATGAAAAGCTACTGGCAAGCTTTCTCACATACCCACATTGGCAGAATCCACAGACAGAGGTGAGATGGCAGTGATCCATAATGGAGAGTGTTTGAGACCACTCGGCCACTAGGGGCCCCAGTTTGGGTTAATTTCATAAAAGTGCAAGTTCCTCTTAAATTTTTGTATTTTATAACTTTGATAATTAAATTATTTGTGAAATTTTACAAAACTTGTTAGTTTTGCTTCCTTTTGTTACTTAGTTTATGACCATATAGTCGTAACAGAAATAACAAACAAGGAGTATTTAAACCTAAGGAAGAGCTGTGGTATAAAAACTAAAAGTGCCCTTCACTATCAGAATTTAAAACTTGGTTCAAAAGTACTATGTTGACATATAAGTGCCTGTCAAGGTCTTCAGCATTGCATGGAAACAGAATACAAAATGTAGCTCCTTATTCAAGCTACATTTTTCTGTTTTGCCATTCAGATGAAAACCATAGAACTCAGAAAATGACTGTTCTTTGTGATGACTAGACATCTTAACCAGGGCAGCCACCATGTTAATAATGTGCTCAAACCTGCAAATAACCAGGATGCAGCTAACATTGCCTGTGTTGACTGACTCAGCAGTACCACATGTTGACTGACTCAACAGTACCACATGTTCAGAAAACACCATTTTCATTAATCTTTTGGTATACAAAAGATACATTTTTGACCACCACTATAGATGTCTGAGGCATGTAGTCTGTATAAACAGTAAACAGTCCTGGTTAAAGCCAATTAAAAACTGTCATTAGGGCAGTTTATATACTGACTACTGAAATAGTAGTGTTTCACATTTTATAAATAGAGTAAAAGCCAACTTCAAAAAGCATTACTTGCCTATAATCTGTAAAAATAATGGCTTAAACATTCTGATTCAGTGCAATGATTTGTAATAACTTTGTTCTTCAACATGCATCTCTCTGAATATACCAAACTCAAATGAAATTGTTCTACTTATTGTATTTTACCTATGCAAATTAGCCTAATGGGCTCTCTCATAGCAGTATTCAAAGGACATGACACAGCATCATGTTGGCTATTCTCAGCCAATCAGGTAATCTGTGAATGGTGATTGTTTATCTCAAATACCTTATCTTTTAATTAACTCAATGTTATCCCACACAATACTTTCCATCCTCCTTTCTAATGTGAAACTTTACAATAATGGGCGATTCAAGGTTTCCTACATTACTGGGTACTCACAAATATTAGCCCAATGCAAGGGTTACTGCTCCTATCAATGTAGCCATTTCTAACCAGCTCATCTACCTCTAAAAATTCTATATAGTTTACAACAAGCCATTTTCTTAATGCATCATACAAATTCTAAATGGGAAAATTGTGTATTCTTGTGGGAAATGGGAGTTGGTGGTCAGGGCTGGTCAGTTGCTTGCTTATATCAATTCTTTTTCTGTTTGTGCTAAGGGGTAAGCCACGTCTGTTTTGGAATTGATCCTGAACCCATATTGCTACTTTACTGACTCTGGTTTTCATTTTGTAGTTAGGTCAGTTTCACAAGCAAGTTAATGTGATTCAAGGTTGTGCAGCTGCTTCTGTCTGTGCAACACACTTTCACCAGATAGCAGTCAGTATGACCTATATTTCACACTCCTTGATTTTCATTAAGGTTTGCAAAAGAGCAGGACATTTCATTTGTGTTCTCTGATCACAGAGTTGGTTCAGTTTTATGTGCTGTTATGAATGTGGCAAGAGAATATAGCATTACTCTTTTCTGATGACCTACCCAACCAGTTTTACATTTAGGTCAGTTGTAAGGCATTGGTGGGGGCAGTTGTGTTCCATTAACATATTTTTGTTTTTACATTGTAATAGAGAACATTGATCTTCCTATACCAGCTCATTACAGGCTGATATATGGTGATATAGTTGCAGATCAGTCACATGATCAAACAAAAGTGTTGGGTTTTTTATGGCAAATGCTGCAAAAGGAAAGATGCAGTAGTTAGAATCATTTGTTTAACATCACTGGATCAGTGTCAGCCTAACATTAGGTTGAAATGTATGCAATTTTCAATTTGTTAGTCACCCAGTCAGACATTTTGATTAGTTAATGGAAAGGCATGAAACAGTTATATCCATTGCTTAATCCTAACAGCACACTTTTTGAGTCTGATGGATAACTAGTGCAGTGTTAGATAAGTCTTGGAAGTCGTCGACATTTGGCATTGCTACTAAAGAGTCTAAGAAACCACTCTCAGGGTAATGTCTTCAAGGTCAGTGTTGCTGTTCATCTTCATTATGTAACACTGATTTGTATTAGATAAAGGACTTAACAAAGTTATATGTACATTTATATAATTATTGGAAAGTTCATTCATTGCCCTACCCATGAGGTCACGGTCAGAGGGAAGTAACAACTATAGTGTGGTTTCTGCTTCAGAACACTTTGCCATATTTTAAATAAAGGATCAACACAAAATTCACAATACTGTCTTCAAGGTGAAGCTCTGTGATCAATGTTTCTGCATTTTTTTAAATCTCAGAACCAGATTGAGGACCCAGAATGAACTTGTTTTACTACAGATAGTTTTGGAATAAATTATATAAAGATTTTTGCAAGTTAGTGCTTTTGTATTAAGCCATCATATTGACACTTTATGAAATTAGTATTCAGCATGTCTTTTTTTTTCTTCTTATATGGACTGCTTCCCCATCCCATTTGTGCAGAAACTTGTTACCCTTTTTATCTGGGATTATTCACATTTTTGTGAATCTAGTGAAGTTAGTTTAGCTAAAATGACTGGAAAATGATTGGTCCCAGTCACACAAGAAAGTCATGGTATTAGCTGGTTTATCATATAGTCGGTTCACTTTACATGCAGTGCGCAGTTTTTTATATGACATCATGTTAACATATCACTTTATATGATTCTGATTGGTCCAAATAAGCCCATGAAATTCTTGTGCATTATTCTCTTTACCGATTGGCTGTGACAATGAGAATCTTCCTTACCCTGCCTTCTGGAACTTTTAAAAAAAACTAATAGCAACCTTTTGGTGGCATTTTTCAGTCAGTTACCTATAGAGCATTGAAAAAAAGTTTGTGTCTGTGGGAATGTGGCCAATTTACCCCACAGGGGTTCGTCAAAAAAAAAAGAAGGGTTTTGGTCAGTGGATGGGGGAACCTGTAACATGGACCCCACCCTATGAAAGCATGGTTTAAATGTTAACTTATGGGCATAATAAACTCATCTAGGTTTTGAAAGGAATATGGACAGGCAGGCAGACAGACAGAATGTTATCCAACCACAGGATTTTTTACACAGTAAAATAGATCCAATGACCTAATTTTTCTTATGTTAGACAATTCCCACTCTAAATAAAATGTATCTACTGGTATGTCTACTGTACTGAAATAATGCAAATATCCCATCACAAATACATTACAGTAAATATTGAATTTCTGCATCCAGTAATCATCCCCTGACATCAGTAATCAAGAATTGTAATGCTTAATAGTGGAATCAATACACTTTACATGGAAACATTGTAAACATTCTCATTGAAATCAATGGTTTGACCCATGCTGTCTGTGTCAAATGTATATTGTTTGACTAACCTATTCCCATGCTGTCTGTGTCAGATGTATATGGTTTGACTAACCTATTCCGATGCTGTCTGTGTCAAATGTATATGGTTTGACTAACCTATTCCCATGCTGTCTGTGTCAAATGTATATGGTTTGACTAACCTATTCCCATGCTGTCTGTGTCAAATGTTTAGTGGATTTGGGGGCAGTTGCTCTTGAATTATAATAGGTAGAAGAAATCTACCTTTAAATGTTATTGGTTATAGAACTGCGCATTATTAATTCTGGGACTATTTTTTACATGCAACAAATGAAATGTGCAGTGTCTGAGCCAGTATGAAAGAAATTATTTCTTCTTTTTCACTAAACTATTTCCATTTCCATTAAAATAAAATCCTTGTGATAAACAGAATCTCAAATGAGTAATTGATTTATTATTAAATTCTTGAAACTAGTTAAATAGTTACTTGCTTAATATAAAATCATTACCCATTTGAGGTCATCTACATACATTTACGTCACATGTATTTACATGCACCTGGTATACATTTATAGCACAGTTAATTAATTGGTATATGATGATAGTACATGTAATCATCTACTATTTAAAAAACATGCCATACATAGAAATTTATTGAAATCAAATGTGACTTATATCATGAGATGATATTTCAACCATGAACACATCATATTTATTGCAGGGTACCAAAGCTACAGTGGAGGAGGAAAAGGAACAGAGTTTGGAAATCAATTCAAAAGATCATAGCATGTCAGTGATGAAGATCAAGGAGGAAAAAGAACATTACTCTTCCCAATCTGAGAAGGAGTTTGCAATGGAAATGAATAAGAAGGATCAGGATGCCCATTTTGTGTCCAGAGTAAAAGGTTCTAAGGAGAAGCTGGTTGCAACAGTGACACCAAGACTTAAAGTATGCAAGGGCAGAGATGGTGATAGATTTGATCTGGATTGTAATGTAGCTAGGGAGACAATTGGTGACATAGGAGTGGAAGCAAGAGAAACAACTTTATATGAGATGGAAGAAACTTTGCCCAAAATTGTGGATGAGGACATTAGTAAGATTTCTCCTTGCAGAGAGAAACCACGTGCATGTTTAAGTCAGTATGAAGTTAACAAGAAACCTGCTGCCCCACTGTTGACAAGGGCATCTTCTGTTACTCTATTTGCTGCAAAGATGACTTTAATGCAGAGCGATTCAACGCCAGCCAAGCACACTGAATCAGGTAAAGAGCCTCCTAATTCAGGGTAATGACTTTATAAGATCAAGGGAGTTTTAATGATTTTGAACCATTATGCACCTTTTTTTATGCCCCCAAAGGTGGCTAACTTGCATAGTGGTTCATTTAGTTTTGGAAAAATGTATCACATATGTATACATTTGTTTTATCTTTGCATGAAATGACTTGGAAATTAGGGATGATCCATTTTGTTTTCCCAGTTATCTTCTATATTCTGGCAGCTGAAATGATTTGAGCATCCACCTCAGAGCAGAAGGTCACAGGTTTGAACCCCAGGTGAGTCATACTAAAGACTTTTAAAATGGTACTAACTGCTGCCTCACTAGATGCTCACCATAAATGGTTAGTGTTACGACAGGTTGGCCTGGTGTAAGGATAATGTGTCTGGGTGGGACATGATGCTACTTGTCTATGGCATGATGCCCTAGTGTTAGACATCACTCTCAACCACCATATTGCAGAAATCATAGTGATATGACTGAAAATTAAAGCTATGTTAAAAATCCAAATCACACACAATGACCTTGGCAACTGAATTGTGTGTTGAAATCACAAGTATGATATATCTACAAGACACAGCTTTGGTCTTCATTTCAAGATGATTAGTATAATAGGAGATCAAATGAGAATCTATGTAATTCATGTAACAGCTTTAATTAGAATACTTTTCTGCATTAATTTGTTCAACAATATTTACTTTTTAATAGTTATTGAAATTTCACTTGGACAAAGAGTATAAAACTCCCAGCACATTGTCATTTTTATTTTTTTTTCTCATATAGTCCTACTATAAATTACAATTGGATCATGTTTTAGGACACTTTTGACAGCATTAATGTAAGTAACCAGTTTAAATCATAGTATTATAACATATAATGTCTCTGCAGTACTTTCTAGACTTCTAATTCAGACTTTTGGATAGAGAACAATGTCTTCGTGTAACATGGGAAAGAAAGATGAAAATATAGAAATAATGCAATAGTAATAAACACAAATCATTGAATGGAAATAAATTAAATTAAATTTGTTTGTATGCATTTACTAATATGCATTAAAAGACAAGGAAAAACAAAACCAAAAGAGAAAGCTTCAAGATATTCTCAAGCCAACACTCTAATATTTTCCAACATTTTTCCAACTCACTTTTGTTACTTATGGGTAGGTAATTTTCTATATACAGATTGCACAGTAAACACAGATACACTTGAAAATGAGAATTTTAAACAAACATTTGTATACACTAAATTTTTGTCATTTTTTTTAAAATATAGACTACAACTTTATAATAGACTATATACAGAAAACTGCATACATGTTTTATTCTGAATCAGTGGAAAGAACAAGTTTGATATGGTGTAGGGATGCATCAAGGCCATCTGGCTGAGATATATTCATATGGTGTAGGGATGCATCAAGGCCATCTGGCTGAGACATATTCATATGGTGTAGGGATGCATCAAGCCATCTGGCTGAGACATTCATATGGTGTAGGGATGCGTCAAGGCCATCTGGCTGAGACATATTCATATGGTGTAGGGATGCATCAAGGCCATCTAGCTGAGACATTCATATGGTGTTGGGATGCATCAAGGCCATCTGGCTGACATATTCATATGGTGTAGGGATGCATTAAGGCCATCTGGCTGAGACATATTCATATGGTGTAGGGATGCATTAAGGCCATCTGGCTGAGACATTCATATGGTGTAGGGATGCGTCAAGGCTATCTGGCTGAGACATATTCATTTGATGTAGAAATGCATCAAGGCCATCTGGCTGAGACATTCATATGGTGTAGGGATGCATCAAGGCCATCTGGCTGAGACATATTCATATGGTGTAGGGATGTGTCAAGGCCATCTGGCTGAGACATATTCATATGGTGTAGGGATGCGTCAAGGCCATCTGGCTGAGACATATCCATGTGGTGTAGGGATGCATCAAGGCCATCTGGCTGAGACATATTCATATGATGTAGAAATGCATCAAGGCCATCTGGCTGAGACATATTCATATGGTCTATGGATTCATCAAGGCCATCAGGCTGAGACATATCCATGTGGTGTAGGGATGCGTCAAGGCCATCTGGCTGAGACATATCCATGTGGTGTAGGGATTCATCAAGGCCATCTGGCTGAGACATATCTATGTGGTGTAGGGATGCATCAAGGCCGTCTGGCTGAGACATATTCATATGGTGTAGGGATGCATCAAGGCTATCCGGCTGAGACATATTCATGTGGTGTAGGGATGCATCAAGGCCATCCAGCTGAGACATATTCATATGGTGTAGGGATGCATCAAGGCCATCTGGCTGAGACATGTTCATATGGTGTAGGGATGCATCAAGGCCTTCTGGCTGAGACATTCATATGGTGTAGGGATGCATCAAGGCCATCTGGCTGAGACATATTCATATGATGTAGAAATGCATCAAGGCCATCTGGCTGAGACATATTCATATGGTGTAGAAATGTATCAAGGCCATCTGGCTGAGACATATTCATATGGTGTAGGGATGCATCAAGGCTATCCGGCTGAGACATATTCATATGGTATAGGGATGCATCAGGGCCATCTGGCTGAGACATGTTCATATGGTGTAGGGATGCAGCAAGGCCATCTGGCCGAGACATTTATATGGTGTAGGGATGCATCAAGGCCATCCGGCTGAGACATATTCATATGGTGTAGAAATGCATCAAGGCCATCCGGCTGAGACATATTCATATGGTGTAAGGATTCATCAGGGCCATCTGGCTGAGACACATTCATATGCCATATCAAATAAGTTCTTTCCTCTGAATCAGTACAAAACACAAATGTGTTTTTGTTTTTTTTTTACACTTTCTACACTTTCTAAATAATTTTAACTTTATGAATGAAATTCAAAACAAACTTGGATTTATACAAGTTCAACTCACTGCCTTTCAAATATATCTTTGTGCAGATGTCAAAGAAGTCAAAATGGGTCTATAGATTTTGTCCTTATTATACTGTACATAAGGCCTAAGTTGCAATCGATACAGAAATTGTTTTTATCATACTTTACTGTTTTTAATGGTTTTGTGAACTTATTTCTTTCCAATCCAGGTTTTGGATGTATCTGAAGAATATCTTAAATGATGCCAGTTCAGTATCTTGCATACTTTTTATTTTTAAATAACTTAATTGAACTTATTATGGGTACATCTTGACATTGTTTGAGACAATGAACTTGGCTTGTAGGAATATCTTAACCTTGTCTGAGACAATGAACTCATTTTGTGGGATATCTTGGCCCGGTTTGAGACAATGAACTCAGTTTGTAGGTACATCTTGACTTTGAGAAAATGAACTCAGTTTGTGGGTACATCTTGACATTGTCTGACACAGATGAACAAAAACCAAGGCAGACGCTCTAACCACTATTCAGTCATAGCATGTTATTGACTTCTCCTCAGGAATTGAATGCTTTCTTTTGAACCTTCTTTTATTTAGACTTAACTGAAATGTGTATGATACATTATGAGTTTGGTTAGTAAAGTAAAGTTTCCAAAAATTACTGTGTGAATGCACAGATTTACAATATATGAAAATTAAATGAAAATATGATGTCATATATTTTACTTCGGGATATTTCTTTTCTATCAGACATTAATTTCCTATCCAGAAACCTAATCATTGATATCTGACATACTGGTATAATCATTGATATCTGACATACTGGTATAATCATTGATATCTGACATGCTGATATTACTGAAAAAATGTTGATATTAAAATAAGATCCTGGATAAGAGGATTCATAACTGTCATTCTATTAGTCATTTATTGAATATGGTTTAAATGATATATTCATGTCATTAGCCAGTATGGAAATCACATCCATTTCAACAAAATGTCCATGTAATGTTAAATATAAGAACGGTGAAAAAGAGAAAAATTTACTGTATGAGTTTTAAAAACCAACAGCAATTAGTATTTCGGTTCAGAATTATGTTTTTTTTGAGTGGTAATAAGCTTAGCCAACCAGATGCTAGATAGCCTCAGTAACTGTGTTGCTGATAGCTCATTGCTCATTTAGCCATGTACAGGATTACATTGTTTCACCACTTGAGAGGTCCCTGTCAAGAAAGGCTCATTTAGCCATGTACAGGATTACATTGTTCCACCACTTGAGAGGTCCCTGTCAAGAAAGGCTCATTTAGCCATGTACAGGATTACATTGTTTCACCACTTGAGAGGTCCCTGTCAAGAAAGGCTCATTTAGCCATGTACAGGATTACATTGTTTCACCACTTGAGAGGTCCCTGTCAAGAAAGGCTCATTTAGCCATGTACAGGATTACATTGTTTCACCACTTGAGAGGTCCCTGTTAAGAAAGGCTCATTTAGCCATGTACAGGATTACATTGTTCCACCACTTGAGAGGTCCCTGTCAAGAAAGGCTCATTTAGCCATGTACAGGATTACATTGTTCCACCACTTGAGAGGTCCCTGTCAAGAAAGGCTCATTTAGCCATGTACAGGATTACATTGTTCCACCACTTGAGAGGTCCCTGTCAAGAAAGGCTCATTTAGCCAGGTACAGGATTACATTGTTCCACCACTTGAGAGGTCCCTGCCAAGAAAGGCTACCCTTTAATCAGGTCATATTGCTTAGAGCTAAAATTGCATACTAATAATATTCTGTTACCCTCACCAGCAGCCACCCTTTATGTAAGGCCACAATTACGTTACAGAAGGAAGGGCATTAAAAGATGCATACAGCTGCAGAAAATTGTCTGAATGATGCTGAACATTTTCTGCAGGTGTCATTCCAGTGTAAAATAACTGACCATGAAAGAACACTACACCATATAAAAATCAAACCAGTTTCCAGTTAGGTAGGACAGAGAAATTAATCTTAACCCTCCTCAAAACTCTTTTTAGCTCAATGATTTGAAAGAATAGGTAGAATGGAGAAGTTAATTTTAACCTTGAAACTCATTTTAATTCAATGATTCAAAAGAATAGGTAGAATGGAGAAGTTAATTTTAACCTTGAAACTTGTTTTACTTCAATGATTCAAAAGAATAGGTAAAATGGAAAAGTTTATTTTAACCTTGAAACTCGTTTTAATTCAATGATTCAAAAGAATAGGTAGGATGGAGAAGTTAATTTTAACCTTGAAACTCGTTTTAATTCAATGATTCAAAAGAATAGGTAGGATGGAGACATTACCGTATATACTAGCATATAAGCCCATTTGTATATAAGCTGACCCCCAAACTGAACAGGTATAAACACTAAAAAGTGCATGACCCTTGTATAAGCCAACTTACAACTCCAAGGCATCTCAAGATGCACATAGTAAGTTCTAAATGCATTTATTTAGGCAAACTTGTATTTAAAAAAATTACATGTATACTTATCTCGAGGTTGGCGTGCATGATTATTAAAAAGAAATGGTATAAACTTGTTTGAAAAGTAATTTATTTAATTTTCTGTTTTCTTTTAAAGTTTCGGAAACAATGCTTCGAAAATTATGCTAATACCATTAAAGCTGAGTTGTAGTTTGCTTTGGTGTAAGCAACCTTACACCATACCTGTCAACTTTCACTCCAGGAGGGAAAAAGATCCTGATTTTAGGGGTCGCTCCACGCCTACCTTTTGATTTCATAATATCTTCCAATGTTTGCAGAGAACTCCTGATTATTACATTGTCTTCGATTTTCATTTCTTCTAAACAAGAAAAGTTCTACATGTTCTGTTGTATCACCTGTGAATTATTGTTGTGATGAAATAGTTTTTTTAGTATAAAGAATTCGCTTCTTCACTAAATAGAATGTTCAGTTTAAACATTATTCATGTAAATTAATGATTTTTTTTTACCTCTACAATAATACAAAAATAAGAAAATAAGCCAGAACAAAAAGATAAACCACAACAATAAAATTGTCCACAATTTATTTCAATCCCAAGAGTGATCACTACGAATGTTGTAACTCCATGTGCTATATAGCTCCATTCCCACAAAAGAAACTTACACAAGTGAACACCTGGCATCTTTATACCGTACATACTGATGTTAAACTGGTATAGTTACTGATCAAAATTACCTGTTATCACAAGCCACTTTCAGGGTTTTAATGATTAACTGGCCTGTACTGCTGTCACAAAACGAAAGACAAATTCGCCGACTATCTACATAGGAGAAATCAAGCTTTCCATTGTGCGGAAAGTTATGTTTGTTCAGCTAAAACACAAAACTAAAATTGATTGATGTTGATCTTAGTTGATCTCTAATGTTTGGAAATAAGTAAGGATTTAAGTGACGCTATGCATGCTTTGCTCTGTGTAAGTACTGTACATTATAGTTCAGCATGGTCTCCCTGGTAAACTCAACCGGCCTGCGAATTATGAAGTCTGTATTCACCTTTATTTAACTTCGTGTTTGAGAAATCAGAAAATATGCACATGCAAAATAGTAACAAACTCATAGTACTTTATAACAGTTTAATAATTGTTGGGTCTCCGAAAGTTACTGTTTTTAGTTACTTTTTTTTACATGCCTATGTCTTAGGACACAGACAAAATTATTGTTTCGTGTTCCAAGATTTACAGCCATTACAATAGTCAACAAAAAAAAATTTAAAACTGTCAAGTTTACACATTGGCCCATGGATTTGTAAACTTCGAGGCCTTTAGTTTTTCCTAAATTATTCGGCTTATATGCGAATATATACTATAATTTTAACTTTGAAATTCTTTTTAATTGATTGATTCAAAAGAATAGAGTTTCTCACTGTTGGCATTCATATCCCACTAAGTTAAAGCTTGGGACAAGTCATAATTCATATCCTACAAGTTAAAGCTTGGGTCAAGTTATAATTCATATCCCACTAAGTTTAAGTTTGGGTCAAGTCATAATTCATATCCTACAAGTTAAAGCTTGGGGCAAGTCATAATTCATATCCCACTAAGTTAAAGCTTGGGGCAAGTCGTAATTCATATCCCACATAGTTAAAGCTTGGGTCAAGTCATAATTCATATCCCACAAGTTAAAGCTTGGGACAAGTTGTAATTCATATCCCACTAAGTTAAAGCTTGGGACAAGTTATAATTCACATCCCACTTAGTTAAAGCTTAGGGCAAGTTATTACTCCCATCCCACTTAGTTAAAGCTTGAAGGCCGTCCATTTAGTATGTACGCATGGAGGGGGAAGGGTTAACCCAAATGCATATGCTTGCATATGGGGGGGGTCTACTGATAATGTACGTACACATAGGAATTGGGGGGAGGTGAAACCTCAATAATAATTTGTCTAATATGTACTAACCTGTTCGACTGGTTCAGTCAGCATTTGAATTTTAGCGGACACTAGACAAACTGTTTAAAGTCACACAGCTTTTTTCTTTGATGCAGCCAGACATTCAGTGTTGGTGGACTATCTGTTTTATTAAACATTTTAATATTATTAATCCTTTATGGTTTCTGTGTGGATTAAATATAGGCCGTTCTATAGAATTCTGGGGGTGATGGTGTAAAAAAGTATGCATGTGTATAGGGAGGGAGGGAGGGGTCAAGCTTTGCCAGATTTTTGCATACATACGAAATGGATGGCCCCTTGGGGCAAGTTATAATGTTGCATGTCTTTTTCGATTTTCATGAGGTTTTTTATGTACCTTGATCTTTTCATTCTCATTAACCTTAAATAAAAAATAAATCAGTTTAAGTGATGAAATTAAAAAATTTGGACTATCCTTTTATAGTTAGTTATTAAGAGACCTGTCTGTTTTTTTTTAAATTTTCTTTTACCTGAGTTTCTCAGGAATTGTTTATAGTAGGAGGATACAATTTGGTAAAGGCATGGATTTCTAAGAGTTAGATTTGATCATTTAAACAGTAGGTCACAGTGATCTGCATTTATGTGTCATGAAACTGACATTGCAAATGTTTTCAATGATTTTTTCACCAACATTAGCACAAAGTTAAAAGAACCAGTGATATAAAACAACTTTAATGAACTGACAAAGTTCTGCAGCAGCAAAATCTCTAAGGAGGTATGTTTCCCTATCCCACCAGTATCAAAAAACTTTGTTAAAAAATGTCTCGGTGAACTTGATACCAAGAAAGCTACAGGACTTGATCAGATTGGTCCACGACTCATTAAATCTTCTGCCTTTGCTATTGTAGATAGCATAACAGTCATAATTAATTTAAGCATTGCAATCTAATCTGTCCCAAAATATGGAAAACTGCAAAAGTAACTCCTATTCACAAATCTGGTTCTAAGGGTGTTGCTGATAACTACCGACCAATCTCAATACATGTGCTACCACACTTGTCAAAACTGATTGAAAAACATGTCCATGACTCATTCATGTCATATTTAACCAAACACTTGCTGTTACACCCTAATCAATCAGGCTTTAGACAGAACCATTCCTGTGAGACTGCCTTGATCTCCCTAACTGATAAATGGCTTCAAGCACTTGACCAAGGTAGAATAATAGGATCTGCATTTGTAGATTTCAGGAAAGCTTTTGACATGGTGGATCATGAAATCCTTTTGAAGAAACTGAAAATCTGCCAGTGTGATGAAAGAACAATTAGATGGTTTACTTCTTACTTAAGTGAGAGAACACAGCATGTTTACATAAATAATGTTCTGTCTGAACCTGAAAAAATTAGATATGGAGTACCACAAGGCTCAATTCTAGGTCCATTACTATTCATTTTATTTATTAATGACCTACCACTTTTACTAAGAGACTCAATATCATCTACAGATCTCTATGCAGATGACACAACATTGTCAGACATCCAAAACACAAAGCATGAGCTTGAAATTTCTTTACAGAATGCCTTAAACAAACTGGAAAACTGGTATACATGCAATGGCATGGTGGTAAATACTGGTAAAACTAAAATTTTACTTGTCTCAACATGGCAAAGAAGGACAAATCTTGATAGTGATGAACTATGTCTGACATGGAAGGATAAAAATTTGCAAATGGTCTGTCTGGATAGACTACTTGGTGTTCTGGTAGATAATAACCTATCATGGACTGAACATATCAAACATATCAGTAAAAAAGTCAATTCAAGTTTATGGCTTCTCAGTAGGATAAGACATTTTCTCCCTGAAAGACACAAAAAACTTTTATAACAGTTACATACAACCCTCTTTGGGCTACTGTAATACAGTATGGGTAATTCAAATGATAAAAACATAGCAAAGCTGGCACATCTTCAAAAAAGAGCATTTGGGCTAATATCAATCCAGAAAAAAGCAAGGAAAATTTAGCTGGTAGGTTAAAAATATTACCTGTTAAAGACCAAATCTGTTTGAGAAAAGCCAAATTAATTTACAGGATATCTCATAATAGTGCTCCTGAATATTTACAATTACTATTCCAGCATAGGCTACCTGGTAATACCTCCCACCTGCGATCCATGTCTACCAAACAGTATAAAATTCCCAAACACAATAAGGAGTTATTTTAAAAAAAGTTTCCATTACTCTGGAACTCTGCTCTGGAATAGTATTCCAGTTGAGATTAGAAATGCCTACTCTAGTTCCTTCTTCCAAACCCAATGCATCCAGTGGCTTCAGAGATGCAGCTAAAATAAATAAATTCCTTTGTATGAGGGCCTCAAGGTAGATTAGTTTTTAGCTAATTGAGTTACCCTCTTTAAATAAGGTCATTATTATTATTATTATTATTAATGAATTTGGCTATTTGTTGGATTTAATTTTCTCAGGCATCATTCATAGTGAATCCATGAAACTTTGTGAAGGTATGTTCTCTATCAGTGACATGTACATGTAATCAGTTTGAAAGTCAGTAAGTGTGACCTGTATTACATTATTACACGATTCAGAGGCTTGTTACTTTTACATTTAATTTTTAGGTATCGTATTAGAACCATGAAAGTTGACTATGAAATGCACCTTTATCAGCAGTATGCCTTTCTTTTCAAAATAAGATGACTTGTGGCCTATATTTGATGCAGCTCTGAAGGTCATATGACGCAAATCCTAAATGATATAAAATTGATGTTATAGTTGTACTTAAATGTAAATTTATTTGTTGAGTAATTAAAATTGGTAACAACAAATATGGCTCAAGAAGAAAATTAATTTAACATTTAGAGAATTCAGATTGCAGCTTTCCCACATGGTAGGTTAATTGTCTAGCAATATTGTGTTTCTAAATTTTGTATGGCATCAATGCAGATGAATAACTTTATCCCAATTTTTTTTTAAAGGCAGAAAGGTTTGGTTTGATGTGTTATAGTGCAGCAGGTTATTGGTTATTTAGTGCTGATGCAGTTCACTTGAGTAAAGAGCCTTGTCCATGGACACACCATAGTAGCCGACCTGGACTAATCAAACTGTAGGATTTGAACCCACACCTTTCAGTCACATGTACAGCACACTAACCCCCAGACTAATGTGACTCCTAAAAATAAACGTGATAAATTACTATATTAGCATGAAAATTTAATCAGGTCATCCACATACGCATACAAATATGTGTACCAATTTTAATTTAAAATAAGAAAAGAATTCTTTATTTCAGACTACATAATCCTTACATCAGAATTACAAGATATAAATAGTTTGTCTGCCTCATGTGCAGGTCTGTAACATTTTAAAATGTGTAAAACTGATTAATAAATTGCTGTAATTGTCTGATATAATCTAATCAGGTCATCTACGTAAGGATTCAGATATGGAAGCAAAATTTAAAATGTCTGTCTTGAGTGGTTTCTATATTACATTGTGGATAAGTTTCTTAGCATGGTAGAGGTACAGATCAATGTACAGACATGTATATATGGACAGATCAATGCACAGACATGTATATATGCACAGATCAGTGGGGAAATAGCAAGCATGGAATGGTAGAACAAGCATTTGGGCGTAATAAGCATTGGGGGGGATAATATACATTAGCAGAATAAGAAGCATTGGGTGAATACAAATTGATTTTGAGAAACAAAGATAATTACTGTATACATAAGGAACATTATGTGCATTTGAAAAGTGATGCGATGAATTCAGATGACTAGGCATGTTGATAATGTTTAAATGTATGCACAAATTATCTTGGGTTGATATTTTGCCTCATTATAATGGACACATGATCATAGAGGAAAATTTTGTATTTCATTTAATTGATTTGTATACATGTTTGAATGTCCTTAATAAATACATTGCACAAATGTCCTTTTAAAAACAAGTTTTTTTTAAGCATGACTTTTATATACATCTTTTATTGTTCCTTATTGATAGTTTTAATTTTCAGTTTAATTTATAGAAATGTTTTTTAGTGTCCTTCATTAATAGTTTTTTTTTTTAAATGACCTTTATAGATATGTTTCTTGTGTCCATTATAGACAGATTTTGTAGCATCTTATATAGACAGGTTTCTTGAGTGGCTTTTATAGTAATGTCTTTTTAGTGTCCTATATACCATTTTTTGAGTATCATTTATAGACATGTTTCATGATTGATCTATATAGACAGGTTTTTATAGTGTCCTTTATTGCTTGGTTTTTAGAGTACCCCACATAGACATGCTTCATGATTGGTCTATACAGACAGTTTTTTTTTATAGTGTCCTTTATTGCTTGGTTTTTAGAGTACCCCCATGTAGACATGTTTCATGATTGGTCTATACAGACAGGTTTTTTAGTGTCCTTTATTGCTTGGTTTTAGAGTACCCCATGTAGACATGTTTCATGATTGGTCTATACAGACATTTTTTTTTTAGTGTCCTTTAACGCTTGGTTTTTAGAGTTCCCTACATAGACATGTTTCATAAATGACCTCTATTAATAGGTCCTTTATAGACAGATCTACTGAGTGTCCTTAATTGATAGGCATTTCAGGTGTCCTTTATGGATAGGTTTCTCAAGTGTCATTTATAGATAGTGTGTTTGAACAATTTTTTACTGAGAGGATACATTAGGGCTGAATTTCCAAATTGGTTTTTTAAATGCTTTTCTACTTCTCTTTCTTCAGATGAACTTGACTAAAAGAAGATGGAGGAATTCCTCGTTCTGGAGTTTTAATTCTTGACCAACAGCGGAACCTAGTTGAATGGGAACAAGTGGGCATGGACAGTTTTAATAATAGTGACCATTCATTATTTGATCCCATCAACAGAGGTTGGAGGAGAAAAGCATTATCTGCAGACATTCTGTACAGTATCATGATTTTGATGTGTCTGTATTTTCATCAGGTCCGATTGTCCTGCATGTACAAGGATGGAATTCTCAGGTTTTATACTTTGAGTGTGCTTATTATAAGACAGAGAGAACCTTAGTACTTGCCAAAATGTTGTAAAAATGCAGCGGTGGGCTTATCATTGATGATGGGTTTATCATGGTATATGTATGATAATTTTAAAAGACACTAATTATGATTTTTAGCTCTCCTGGCTGTAAGGTAAAGTTAGCTTATGGTATGTCTTTGGATCTGCCATGTGTCTGTGATCATGTTACCATTCCTAATTCAATATATCTGATCCAGTTTCAGTCAGATCAGTATCATCAAAGTCTCGTATGAGTTTGCAAATGACCAAGAGCTGATCTTGCTTCTAATTGGTTAACCGTATTACCACCCTAGAGGTCATATTTCTGATCTCATTTTGATCAGACTTGGAAAATCTGCCTATGTCAAAGATCTTGGATGAAGTCAAGAATGAGCAGGATTCTCACAAACTAAACAGATGATCTTGCATCTGATTGGTCGAGCTTGTTACCACTCTGGAGGCTGCATTTCTGATCAGATTTTGATCATACTTGGAGTTGATGCATATATCTTTAAAAACTCGGACAAGTAATAAGCAAGATCTGTGCATACTGATTTAAGATTGGATCTTGCATCTGATTGGCTGTGTCCTTCTGGAGGTCATATTTCTCATCCAGTTTTGATCATACTTTGAATATATGCACATATCATTAAGCTCTTGGATGAATTGGATTATGAGCCAGATCCATGGATACTAATTCAGCGTGACGATTTTGATCAAAACTGGAATAAACACTTATAGCATCAAGGTCAAAACCAGTATCAAAAGTGAATAGGATTCATGCATATTAATGAGGTGATCTTATACATGATTGGCTGAGCTTCTTGCTACTCACTCATTTTAGATCTGATTCTGATCAAACTTTAAAGGTAGTCTTTATTAACAAGATACTTCCATCTGATTGGCTGAGTTTGTTACCTCTCTGGATCTAGAAGTTGGATTTCTCATCCAATTTTTTAAAACTTGGTAAATGGGTTTATATCAACAAGATCTTAGATGACTGAAGCTACAATAAATAAACTGTGCATATTAGTTATTCCATTATCTTTAGAACAAACCTTTATTGGGATATAGTAAAATAGGTAATATCAACATGTTATAATGTTTGGGACATAGTTTACGTAGGTTGTGTTTTAACAATATTGTACTGCAAACAAAATCAATCCCTCATGAGCCTCTTGTCATTTGTGGATTTTTTAAAGCTGAGTTGAGAGTTTTCTTCTCACAGCATTTTGTGACTATTGGACCAGGTCTTTCATTTGTACTTATATATGTGTGATATATACATATCACAAGGATGTGCTAAGCTAGATATGTTAATTGAATGCATGAAACCTGACATCTTTACATATGGAGATGTACTTACTAAAACCAATACATTTTTATAATAATTAGTTGGGTTTTTTTTAATTAATCTCTTTTTCTCACTTTGTTTTTTAAGTGATAATGTATATCTTTCTTTCTATTTCAACATGATGGTTGGAGTTTCTTCCTTAGCTGTTGGTACATCACCAAATTGCTGAATCCTGGAATCAGTTTTAACTTTACACTCATTTGTGTGTGACTCAAATAAATATAATACTTTGATGTACAGTAACTTTACACTTGCGTTGCACTGGAATTATTCTTAATATTCTGCATCCAAGACAAAGTTACTCTTCATCCATTTATCCATGTACTTGATATTGTGATTGCAAATCAGATAAACCTTTTACCAACTGATAGATGTCTCATTGACTGCAGACCTCCAATATGTTATTGTAGCATAGTTACAGACCTGAGCTTTTTGAAAGGCTGCTATGGACGTAACAAAAATGTATCTTCTATGTGGTAGTTAATATTAACAGTGACATACAATTTATGCTAATTAGACACAAAATATATAGAATAAAACTACCAGTTTTTTAGTTATTAATTATATACAACATGACTCAGCCCCCCATCTTTCATCACTTTCATTTTTTATGTTATTTTTAAATATTCAAACGGTAGTACTTTTGAATAGTGCATCACCATGTTGTGAAACACATTCGGAAAACTGGAAAGTTAGAACTTTGGTCCTTCTTTTAGTACCTGGATTTTCTGTTATTTTATTTTTATGTTAGACCATATGATAGAAATTGTGAAGTTAATACTGTGAAATCCGTATTTCTGTTTATGGAACATTTAACATGGCAGCATTGTAGGGTGAAATCCATATTTCTGTCTATGGAAGATTTAACATGGTAGCATTGTAGGGTGAAATCCATATTTCTGTCTATGGAACATTTAACATGGTAGCAGTGTAGGGTGAAATCCATATTTCTGTCTATGGAACATTTAACATGGCAGAATTGTAGGGTGAAATCCATATTTCTGTCTATGGAACATTTAACATTGCAGCATTGTAGGGTGAAATCCATATTTCTGTCTATGGAACATTTAACATGGCAGCATTGTAGGGTGAAATCCATATTCTGTTTATGGAATATTTAACATGGCAGAATTGTAGGCTGAAATCCATATTTCTGTCTATGGAACATTTAACATGGCAGCATTGTAGGGTGAAATCCATATTACTGTCTATGTATGGAACTTTTAACATGGTAGCAGTGTAGGGTGAAATCCATATTTCTGTCTATGGAACTTTTAACATGGCAGCAATGTAGGGTGAAATCTATATTTCTGTCTATGGAACATTTAACATGGCAGCATTGTAGGGTGAAATCCATATTACTGACTATGGAATATTTAACATGGCCACACTGTCGGGTGAAATCCATATTTCTGTCTATGGAACATTTAACATCGCTTCATTGTAGGGTGAAAATAAATTTTGTGCCTTTAATGACTTTGATATTAAAGTTATTTTAAATCATGAGATAAATATGTTTGAAATCATTGTCTTTTTATGATTGCAAAATGGCTTCATATAGCACTTGATTTTCTGTAGGTTTCATTTAAATGGTTCAGTGGTCTCTTCCTACAAAGAACCTCTTTTAAAATGCAGTCATGGTCACTGTTTGAAAACAACACATAACGAGGTTGTGCATAATTAAACCTAATGTCTTATTTTGTCACATCACTGGATATGTAACCCTATTTTTGTGTAGTGTGCACAAAAGTGAGGTTTCATATCAATCAATATGTAACCCTATTTGTGTGCATTATAATGAGATTTCACATCACTAAATATGAAACTATTTTTGTGTAGCATGCACAATAATGAAGTTTCACATCAGTAGATATGTAACCTTATCTTTGTGCCCTATAATGGGTTTCACGTCAGTAGATATGTAACTCTTTTTTGCATTATAATGAAGTTTCACAATGGTACATATGCACCCCTATCTTTGTGCACTAAAATGGGTTTCACATCACACTATATCTAGGAGGCCTGGGTAGTCGAGTTGTCTTAGGCATTTGTCTTTATAGATCACAGACATCTCACCTCTGTCCACATGGGTTTGAGTCTCAAACTCAGCCAACGTGGGTATGTGAGAAAGCTTGCCAGTAGCTTCCCTTGGGTGGGTACTTCTTACATGAGAAATACTGACTTCTATGTATCATGTACTAAAAAATAGCATTAAACCAACAACAACATCAATGAATATGTAACCCTGTTAGTGTGCATTATAGTGAGGTTTCACATGATTATGTATTTTACCTTATTTATGAATTGTACACTATAATGAGGTTTCACATGATTATGTATATTACCCTATTTATGAATTATGTCATGATGTCTCAACTAGTCGCATTATCCTGACACCAGGCTGACCAGTCCTAACACTATAATGAGGTATCACATGGTTATGTATGTGTAATTTTTGAATTTTTGAATTGTACACTATAACAGAACACATCAGCAGTGAGTATGTACTGTTTGCATGTTATCTGGCACAAAGGTGAAACACCTTGCATGAATTGAATTCAGTATACAGAATTATACAAACTTTCTGATCCATTGTAAGCATCTAATAATTAATAATAAATGGTATTTATTGAATCCAGAAAGAGTACAGATGATGTAACATAAAGATTTGAATTAACAAAGAAAGATTTTTAACATATTTATTTACTTAGATTCAGTATCATGAATTACAGTGTGCTAGAACAGTTGAATTTTGATATTTAGTAAAACTGGATCCATTTGAGGAAGATGCATTGATTGATTTTTTAAAATTATGTTCTCTTGGTAGATAAACACTTTTTTAATATTTCCCCAAAATAATGCAAATTGAGTTTTATGAATTCAGCAAACATGAAGTTTCTAATGAGCCAACATCTGTTTTTGTTTTAAAAAATGTATTTACAACAAATAGACCTTTTAAGATGTTTGTTTTAATTTTAATGAGGTCATACATTTTCAGATCTTGGATGCAGTAGATCCATGAATACTAACGAGGTGATCTTATAGCTGATTGGCTGATTGGAAACAACCATTCCTGAAGCCATTATTCTGAACAGATTTTGCTCAGACATGGAATTGGGCTTATATCATAAAGATGTATAATTAATGAGGTGACCTTGCATAGGATTAGCTGAGCTAATTACAGCTTCTGCGATTGTTTCTGACCTAATTTTAAAAAATGATGGTAATCTAGTATTATCAGGATGATGGTAATAAGCTAATATCATCAAGATGATGGTAATAAGGTAATAGTATCAAGATGATGGTAATAAACTACTATTGTCAAGATGATGGTAATAAGCTAATATCATCAAGATGATGGTAATAAGCTACTATTGTCAAGATGATGGTAATAAACTACTATTGTCAAGATGATGGTAATAAGCTAATATCGTCAAGATGATGGTAATAAGCTAATATCATCAAGATGATGGTAATAAGCTAATATTGTCAAGATGATGGTAATAAGTTAATATCGTCAAGATGATGGTAATAAGCTAATATCATCAAGATGATGGTAATAAGCTACTATTGTCAAGATGATGGTAATAAGCTAATATTGTCAAGATGATGGTAATAAGTTAATATCGTCAAGATGATGGTAATAAGCTACTATTGTCAAGATGATGGTAATAAGCTACTATTGTCAAGATGATGGTAATAAGCTAATATTATCAAGATGATGGTAATCAGCTAATATCGTCAATATCTTGGTTGAGCTTTATTATGAGCAAGACCTATGTTTACTTGTGAGGTAATCTTGCATCTGATTGTGTTTTTTTAAAATACCAACCTTGAGACGGTATTATTTACCGGCAATAGGACACGTGGTGAATAACTCTGGTTCATCAGGTCTTGATTGATCATTAGAGAAATTGATGCATATTAATGTTTAGATCTTGCACTTGATTGACTGAGTTTGTCGATGCACTAGCAACTGTATTTCTGATAAAGAATTTTATCAAATATTTTAAATAGCTATGAGCAAGATTCATGCATATTAATTAGGTAATCTTGTACCTGATTGGTTAAGCTTTCATACAACACTAGAGACTTAATTCAAGTATGATATTTCTCCACCTTGTTAAAAAGTTAATGTTATCGCTGTCAAAGACAGATTATGTAATAAGAGGAATCTATGCACATGCATTGTATCTGATAGTGTGAGCTTGTTACCTGCAAAGCTCCAGAAACTATATTTCTGATCCAGTTAATCTCAACATCCTGGATCACTTCAAATATGTACGAGAGACATCTGTGCATATTAATTTTACTTCCATCAGCTGAATGAAATTTGTTTATCAGGATATTGTAAAATAGGTAAATTAACATGATATAAAGTTTGGGAGATATTTTACATTGGTTGTGTAATTACAATACTAAATGAATGGTCAACTGGTAAGTTATATAACCTAGGTGAGCACTATTAAGTCAGACCTCTTTCCTTTAGTATCTATCTCTTTCGACTGCTTCTCTAATTTTCATTCAGTTTTTAAATTGTGATTTTTTGTAATTGTCATTCCATCTGTCAATCTTTCTATCTATCTACTGTAATAGTTACATGGGTTGATGAATACCTGAATGAAGGAATAAACAAATGAGTGATTATGTTGAATCTTGTTTTCCGTTTTCAACCCATTTACCTTTAGTAAATTCCATAGACCCAATGTAGTAGAAACAGGGGGAGTCCATGTAATGTTGCTAGATGGGATTACATATAACAAAAAGATCTATACGACCTAAATAGACAACAAAATAGCAGGCCAGCAATTGAGAGAGAAAACTTTTGCAAACATTTAAACTTCTTAGAAAACTACAGAATTTTGTATGCTCTTTGACCAAATTGAAACTAAAAAAGGCCCCTTTGCAGTTATTATTAGGTGGACTGTTTACTAACCAATGCCTTTGCACTCATTACTAGGTGGGCTGTTTACTAACAAATGCCCTTTGCACTCATTACTAGGTGGACTGTGTACTAACAAATGCCTTTGCACTCATTACTAGGTGGACTGTTTACTAATCAATGCCCTTTTGCACATTACTAGGTGGACTGTTTACTAACAAATGCCCCTTTGCAGGCATTACTAGGTAGACTGTTTACTAACAAATGCCCCTTTGCACTCATTACTAGGTGGAGTGTTGACTAACAAATGCCCCTTTGCAGTCGATACTAGGTGGACTGTTTACTAACAAATGCCCTTTGCAGTCATTGCTAGATGGACTGTTTACTAACAAATGTCCTTTTGCAGTCATTGCTAGATGGACTGTTTACTAACAAATGCCCTTTGCATTAATTACTAGGTGGACTGTTTACTTAAATGTCTCTTTGCAGTCATTACTAGATGGACTGTCTACTAACAAATGCCACTTTGCAGTCAAAACTAGACGGACTGTTTACTAACAAGGGCCCCTTTTGCACTCATTGCTAGGTGGGCTGTTTACTAACAAATGCCCCTTTTCTGTCATATTATATAGTTGGATTTCGTTTCTTTGTACATCCCATTTTCTGACATTTGTTACTGCAGTGATAAACTTTCAAAAACCTGTCACCTGTCTCGGCATATGAATGAGTGTATGGTACTTTAGGTTAAGGCCTACTGTATAGAAAGAAAATAACTCGTCTCACATAAATGTACGTGTTACGTTCAGACAAAAGCAAGTACATTTAAACAAAAATTCATAACACATGCAAATCGTGCACATTCGAGTGTTTAAAGATGAGATGTGAACAAAGTGGTAACGGGAAAGACGGAGACCACCGGTATTACTAAATAATTGTTCTACGAAAATGGGGGACAATAGATTGAGTTATTACAGATTGACGCATATATGGTGTATGTATTTATGTATGTAAAAGTTTCAAGACGAGAGTGAAAGAAGGTGTTTTCCTCTGCAAGACTCGTTTTGCTTGCATGCCACCGTATGATAATCTAGGCCCTATCAAAACTGGGTTTTCCCAACCCTAATTTTACCTGAATTCACAGTGGAAAATCCCGGAATGTAGGACAATCAATCCATGTCGATTTAATTTGCAAGCAATAGAATGAATAAGATACGGACACTTAAAGAAAACATAGCTTTACAATTATAAAAGAATGATAAATGTAGCTAGTTAGGTCAAGCTCTCATCATTTCTCTAAAAATGTCACGACGGCTTTTTCTATACAGTACGTTAAACGTCTAGGATTTAATTAATCTGACTAAAATTAAATTATTTAGTTTTAATCTTAGCTTCAAATTTGGTATGAAAAGATTAATCCAGCAAATTATACTCAAAATTTAGCAATTTTATCATTACAATATAAAGTATTTTATGTCAAGAAATACATTTTAAAGTTTTTCACAAAGTTTTAATAGTTTTAGGTAAGAAAGTCAAATATGGATACTTACGAAATTATACAGTCTGACAAATTTGCTGAAATTTATGACTTCGAAACGTGATGCTGAAAACACTATCATTTTGATATATAAAATAGGAGAGAAATAAAAAGTCGATCAATACGTCGATTCTTCCTCTATTATTTCCCCAGGAAAAAAAAAACGATAACATTTATTGATTATTACTTTATCAGGTTGCATTCATGAAATAATAAAATTAATTCAGTTTCTTTATAAAAAAAAAAAAAACAATTTTTGGGAAGAAGTCACAGTATGTACTAATTATAGTTATGAATGACAAGACCCTAGATCACCTGTACAAATACATGAATGCAGATTGATGCAGTTATGCCTCATGTTATATTTTTTTTTTTTTGAATAAACAAACATTTATTTTTTTATAAAATCAAAGTTCAATAAGTATGCTATCGTACAAGAGTTTTGTTAAGAAACTTTTCAAAACGGTGCATTCTTACCATTTTTTAGAATTTGCTGTAATGTCGGCTCAGAAGGTTCAATGATTTCACAAATTCAGCCACAGAAACCGACAGGACGCACGATTTTCTTTTTTATAGTATGCTTTCAAATCTACTTTCGAGCCATTTCTCATCGTTTTTATTTGTCTAATTCAACTTAGATTGTGGCCGATATTTCTAAACGTCATTAAGGAGCATTGGAAACAATTTGCAAAAATTAAAAATATCGTGTTAACATGTTTGTCTTTTCTGAGAACATCTGATTGTTCTGTAAGATAATAATAAAACTGTATGCTTATTTTATAAATTACGCGATTATTTAAAAAGAAATGTCTTCTTCAGATTATCAGTAGTGATGTGCATCCCGATTAAACTTTTTAAAAGTTTCGATATTTGTCTTTCATACATATTTAATTTATATTTGTCCCAAATATATTGTCATATCCGTGTGCGCTTACTTACAGAATACACTTATTTTCATGTGTAAGTTACTTACAGAATACACTTATTTTCATGTGTAAGTTACTTACAGAATACACGTATTTTCATGTGTAAGTTACTTAGAGAATACACTTATTTTCATGTGTAAGTTACTTACAGGATACACTTATTTTCATGTATAAGTTACTTACAGAATACACTTATTTTCATGTGTAAGTTACTTACAGAATACACTTATTTTCATGTTTAAGTTTTCTAGATTTTATAATAATGGATAAAAATTCCCCAAAATGAGGTGTTACATTTTCTTGGATTTGCTTACCTAAAAACTTTAAGATTGCTATTTTTGCTACAATATTTATCCTGTGTTTTTCAATAACAAACTCAGCTTATCGTGAGATACTGAGACAGTTTTAATTGGGAGTTAAAGGATGTCAGCAATAAATCTGATTAAAATTGTACAAACTTTTACAGTATCTTCAAGTGCTCTTATTATCTTGCACACGCATTTCCTTTTATAGTGTGTGTGTGTGTGTGTGTGTGTGTGTGTTTCTGCTGGATAAACTAAATTATAATGTTTTAGACTGCACGCAGATAAATCAACTATCCCTCCCCAAAAGTGTAAAATAATTTCACTCGCCTTGTATGATCCATCATTTATCCTTGCACCTGTATGGTTTGACATGAATATGCAGTTACCATGGCGACACATAATTCCAGTATTCTTGCATCCTGTGGACAGAATTGGAATATTTCAAGAGTAATGTCGTCATGCTGCACACAACTTTGCAGAAATGTAGACCTTGCTCTGCTGATATTGGATTTTCCACAGTGTCATCTCGTAAATTGAGATTCGGAATTTCCTACAATTCAGCGCACGTGATATTCCGAGCCACGCCCAGTGATAATAATTGACAGTTCCAACTTGTCAATCAGCCGTATGTCTAGCGGCATTTAATGTAGCGGCTGTTAACTCTGACTTTGAGTTAATATAAAAATCAGGTACCTTCAGTGGTTGAGAGAGTTTGAAGCCCCTTGGACCTGGTTATATTGAAATTTTGGAAATGAATGGCAAAGCACGCCTATTTACTTACTATGTAAACATTTAAAAAAAAAAAACAAACTACGTTGCACACAGCGAATTATTATCAGCATTGTTTATTTATATAATAAAAAGAAAGGCGTTTCGAGGTCCCTTAGGGGTTGAAGCCCGGACCATATACCCCTCCCCTCTAATTGGACAGGTACACAATATTACTTAATAATGATCGAGTTGTTGAACTTGTCCCCCCCCCCCCCCCATCCACAATGGATCAAACATAGACAATATTTACTAATTTTAACTGAAATAAAACCTTATTGTAATAAACTGGATACAATTTAGGACACAGTCATACCTTTAAATCCGTACTCAGACCAACAAGTACGACACCCCTTTTTTGCTCCCTTCTTTCTCACATTGCTGGTAGCGGGGGGGGGGGGGGGGGGGGGGGAGCGTAGAAGATCATGTGAAGAGAAAATTGATTAATTCAACGACCACACAAATTAATAAGAAAGGGGTGATATGAAGTGAGAAAACACCACAAATGATCACCCCTAAATCTAAGTGCAATGTACCCTGATACCAGGGTGAACTCATTTATATTTATACAACGAAACTTCTCAGAGGGCAAAAACTAAGTCTTGGATAGATAAATAATTCAAACTCATGAAAATGGATCCTAGAAAATATAATTTTGAAAATGTTAAAAAATACGTGTACCAAGTTCAAATAATCAAATTGTGGTTCATTTATTTAAAATTCTCCAAATTGTCAACTATTCAAATTGTATTCAACCTTATAGAAAAAATAATTTTGAAAATGTTAAAAAATACGTGTACCAAGTTCAAATAATCAAATTGTGGTTCATTTATTTAAAATTCTCCAAATTGTCAACTATTTAAATTGTATTCAACCTTATAGAAAAAATAGTTCCAGAATAAATACTAAATAAATGACAGAATTAACTGAAATCTAAAACTACTGTTGCTGTTGTTTTGGACTTAACGCCATTTTTTCAGCACATGTTGATCTTTACACGGTTACCAATGTAACTAGCGGAGGAAGAAGCCGGGGAAAACCTCGATACAGCGGCATACTTAGGACAGAGTGCCCCCGAGGCGACGATGATGGCCCCGCCAAGGATTTGTTTGCATGTTTATTATATCAGCCTTTTTTTTGCGTCCCAAGATCTCTGGCGCACCCAACTGCCCCACCCCTATAGTACGCTACAGCCTCAATGTTATATTCCAAGATATGCAATGTTATATTTCAAGATATACAATGTTATATTTCAAGATATGCGTCGAACTCAAAGAAGTACTGAATGAAAACAAGAAAAAGCAAAGTTTTATCGTGTGGATTTTATCTTTTATTACTTAGAATGTTTTCAAGAGAGTGGAATTCAAATTACTACACCCCAACATAAACATAAAACTATCAAAATAGGGTGGCAAGGGAAGGAGAAAACTGGGATCCGTTTAGAAGACCATTAAAGAACATTCATTTCATCACTGTCAAAATTGTGGCGTGATTGAAGGAGGACATTAAAATATATTTAGTATCTCTCGTATTCTTACTGATTATCAAAGTGGATTTTAGACCTCACCGCTGCAGCAGCATTAGGGCTCAGATGGTTTCGGGCCACTTACATGATATGTTCTTATTTAGAAATTATAGAAATTGAACAATATCACCACACAGTTTGAAACATCATTTTGGTCTTGGAAAGGGTAACATTTTTTTTTCATATAAAAAGGGCAATAATAATCATGTGACAAAAAAGTCACGGGTCAGAGAGAAATATTTTACTCACAAGACCGGTTAAATGGTTCGTTTCCGGAATAAAAGCTTTTTGTATGGGATGCATTAATTTATCAACGAAATGAATACTCTTATATGATTATCGCGTTTTGCTAATGAACCGAAATGGGACATTGGTCTCACCGTACCGACCGCTCAGGTGGCCTAAGTGGTTAGAGCGTCCGTTTTGGCAATCAGCATTAAGAGGTTAGTGTTATGACTGGTGTCCAGATAATGTGTAGCCTGTAGGGTATATATTTTCTTCATTAACTTCACCTAGATTTCGAATTGACCATATGTTGACGCAAACATTGCATACATTGATTTTTGATTTTTGTAAAGTGTTTATGAAATTTTATTGTAATTTAAATCAGATGGAATATGTTATAAACGTCTTGATTTTTTACTTGAAAGTCTCTCTCTCTCTCTCCTATAAAGTGTAATGCCACTATTTTTATCCAAAAAATGACGCTGATATTAAATAGTCTGAGTAAAATGTTGCAATATGACCAGAAATCTTAGCACATTACATTTTTTTTCTTCAAACCACTTTGCGCTTAGGTTAAAGTTTAAGGAAAACTAAGCAAAATGAACAGTGTTGGATTTTTTTTATATAATCCAAGGTCAATATTTTTATCCAGTTATAGGGTTTCTATTAACTTTGCATCGAAACTGATGAATGAAACAATCCGCTTGACTTGATTCTGACCGAAGAGATAAAAATACTGTTAAATTCGGAAATAGCGAAAATTCAAATACTCCCTTCTTGAACATCATGAAAAAATTCTCAAAATTAAACATATGGAAGTAGTGAAGGGGGGCACCCTACGTACAATGGGAATTAGCATTACAGGGACCCCTGGGTCAATCTACGTACAATGGAAATTTAACATGGCGAAAAATCGTGGGTCAATCTACGTACAAGGGGAATTTAACATGGGAATAAATCGTGGGTCACTCTACGTACAAGGGGAATTTAACATGGGATTTTTTTTTAAATTTTTAAAAAAAAATTTTTTAAAAAAAGGGGTAGGCAATGGAAAGGCTATCTCTTTTCGAGAAATATGGCTGGCCCTGAAAAGGGCCTTTGGGTTTTCTTCTTCTAATTTCTTCTTTTCCTCCACCAAGTTCTTATTTTATCTCCTACACTCTTCTTCTCTTTCTTTTTTTTCTTCTCCTCTTCTTTCTTCTTCTCTTCCTCCTCTTCTTTCTTCCTCTTTTCATTTTCTTCTTCTTTTTCAATTTTTTCATTCCATTCTCTCATCCTTATCCTTTCCTCTTCATCCTCCTTTTCCTCCTTGATTTCTTTCAACAGATCACTAATGATTACCTTCATTTTTCGTAAATTGTTTATCTCCATCTTCACTCTATGGGGACTATATGAGTAGTGATCCTCGTTTAGGTTAACCAACATTTGCTCAAACATTCCTAAATTGTCCATGACGTTTTGCAATTTTTCCATTTTGTTAAGGTGGTTTGACGCCATCTTATTTGTATTCTTTGCAGAATGGTTTGAACAACTAATACTGTGGGTTCTTATACGAAAAGCGCGAACGTGAAGGAAAACATCCCCCTGAAACATAAAATGGATCTTACCTAGATTATGACCCAACATCGCGCGTACGTGAAGGAAAACATCCCCCTACTTTCTCATTTCATATAATATAACCCTAACTATACTCTCCACATTTGCTAAAAAACCCATAATCTACTATTCACACAAACATACCTTAGCTCTTACTAACACACCAACACACAAACTCATACCCTCACACTATCATAAAAAAGAGTTAGTGTTTATTTTTACACTACTCTACCTACACACATTGGCAAATTAATAGTTATTTCTTTTCTAGAGTATTGGGTAGCCCTGAAAAGGGCTGTTTTTTTAAACTCCAGATGCACCTATCTAATGGTTGCACCTTCCTGGCCTGGCGCCGCACACGCATCTTCTTCCCCAGTCTTCTTTCACCTTTCTTCTGGGGAGCGCAGAGGGAGGATGATTCGCTTCAGCACCCCAATCCTCTGTTTCAGGAATATTAAACGACATCCTCTCTTCTCTTTTCTTTTCCTCCTCTTCCCTCTGTCTTCTCTCCTCTTCTTCCTTCTTTATTCTTGCTTCTTCTACGATAGCCTCCGCTGATAGTTCATTTACTATCCGCCTGGCATATTCCAGGTGCATCTGGAGTTCTAACAGTTTCACTATTCTGCTAGTCATTCTTCTGGCTGTGTTGATCAATCAACAAGGGTAGCTGGACTGCCGAACGAGTTTCAATTTATACTGAAAGCGCGAACGTGAAGGAAAACATCCCCCTAAAAACATAAAATTCATCTTACCTAGATCATTAACCAGAACAACGCGCGGACCTAAAAGAAACACTCGCTCACTTTTTTATGCTACCCATCACTTCAATAGACTATCCACATACTCAAAGCAATCCAATCTAACCCCAAATATACACCTCAAGCAGCCCAAAAAAACAAACTAACATCATTTTAATCTACTATCCACACCAACCTACTTTATCACTTACAATCACAATCACACAAACACATACCCTCAAAATTTTTAAGAAAGAGTTAGTGTTTATTTTCACACTACTCTACCTACACACATTGGCAAATTAATAGTTATTTCTTTTCTAGAGTATTGGGTAGCCCTGAAAAGGGCTGTTTTTTGTTTTGCTATGGCATTCTTTTTTTAGTTTCTAAGAATGCGATGTCCTCTGAGGATAGACTTTCTGGCAATAGGTCTGCTTCTTCGGAAAGAGAAGAAGAATTCTTTGGTGTCGATACGACAATCGACAAAGCCTCTGTCAGCTTCAGGTTGTTGCTGCTGCTGTTGTTGTTGCTGCTGTTGCTGCTGTCTCTGAAGTCTGTACTTCTCTGTCCATTCTTCTTTCTCCTTGTTCATTTCTTCTCTGAAGAGCTCTTCTATCAGGTCTTCAGTGATTTTTAACATTCTCACATTCTCTATTTCTTCTGGCTTCGGTATCAAACTGTGTCTGACCCTATGCAAATTCACGTAGGCTTCGTTGAGCTTAGCTAGTTTGGAGCACATCTTCTTAGGAGGATGAGTCGACAATGGATGGTTAGACTGGGAACAACCCAGTTCTTAAAATTAAAGCGCGGACGTGAAGGAAAACATTCCCCACACGGTTTTCGAGCCGCAACGTTCATGAGAGGGATAGTAAGAAATGAAAGAGCATCAATCCAATATTCTTATAGCTAAACAAACCACAAAGGCATTTTTTTTCAAATCACAACATTTTTTATTCAAAAATCACTTAACACTAAACAACAACATTTCTAACATTTTTAACAATAATCCAACACTATAACATCAAACAATTTTTTTCAAATCAGAAACATTTTTTTCTTCAAATACTAACTACTTTGAACAGGGCTGACAACGTTGTGAATGAAATTGTGATTTCCACTGTTGGAAATCATTAGGCCATTGATGGACACTACGTTTCCTAGCTTGAGACAAAAGATAAGCATAATGGTCACAAAACCATCGATCTACTTTCACATCATTTCTAGCAGAAGAACGAGGATCGAAATGAGTCACTAAATGTTCTAAGGAATAGCCCAGGCTGCGATGATGCAGAAAATACACACAGTACTGTCCACACACCAAGGAATCTGTGCCTTGTAATTTCACGTTATTGAATCGGGTGGTTTGAGCATTTCTTCTCATAAAGTCGATGATATCGTCTTCCAAAGGGGGCAATCCGTACGAATCGAAATATTCCACACATCCTTCTTGAGGAAAGTAGACGGCTATCCAGTGGGTTCCTGGGAGATGACTTTCGTCCGTGTTGATCACGTAAGCTTGATGGTCTTTAGGTTTGCGATGAGGGAGTTCATCTTTAGCACAGACGACAGGATTCCAAGAAGCCGTATACGAACTATGGTTCAAAAGGTAATAAAGTTCCCAGGTATCCATTGATTTGTGTTTTTTTCTTCTTCACAGGTAATAATAAGTCGTCAATTCGATCCTGACTTTTTGCTTGAAAATGTCTGACGAATAAACGGTTATTCGTTCTGTTTCCTCACTCTGATTCAGGAGAGCTTCGATACGATGGATCTCTTGAGTGGTTAATGGTGGACAAGAATGTTCACGCAAGTCTTTATACCACTGGTGCAACACGTCTTTGTTCGAGATGAGACTCCAAGCTTCGTCCAGATACTCGTCCAATTTTTCTTCTTGACTCAACATCAGGCATTTATCGTGTTGAATTTGACTGGGATGATCGTTTTGACATCCATAACAATTTTTCTTGATCAATTCCGTCATTTTGTCGACCAAGTGTTTGGCAAAACAGGAGACTAAATGGGCTTCTTGTTCTGGCCATCTCGACTTCATCATGACAATTTCTTCGTCTTTGTCTTGGGATTCTCCTTCCACGGTCTCCTCACATTTCATGTCCAAAGTTTCTTCACTAGGTAAAGAGGGATAACAGTCTTCCATGGCTTCTAGTAATCTAGAATGACTTCTCTCAAACTGTTGATTTCTATCGTATTGTCAAATTCTGCATACAGGATCACGTTCAACGTTGGATCAGCAGGGTCTCGATTTGCAAACTGAATTTCCACACGAATCTGGCCAGATTTTATAGGGTGGAAATGTCCCTCGTCGCTGCCTTGGTCTGGAGTGAAATCGAAAGCCCACAAAGCGTAGCCTCCTGCATAATCTTCGTACGTAATACCGTGACTGGTATTGGTTCCTAACTGTCCGGTGGCTTCGTACAGGGACAAGTACGATCTCAAGTAATTGTTCTGGGCAAAGTTAGGCTCAAAGGGTCGTGTACACAAGGTCTTGCCGTCACGACTGACTTCGATTTTGGACACGCTAGAGTGTCGAAACTCAAAAGGATTTTCGTTGTGAAGTCCATTGAAAGCTGAATTCCTGACGATACCAACGATCAAACGCTTGGGTAACTGTCCTTGGAACAGATGATCTTCGATCATGGATCGCTGTCCAACAGGAATGGTGAACGTTTTCACTTCCACACGTCTTATGGGATACTTGGCGGTCGTTCTGCTCAACGTCTGACTGATGTCGTTTCCCACTTTAGGTAACACTTCCACACGGCGTACGTAAAGTCTGGCTTCTTGGATAACAGTTTTGTATTCGTTGGCATGGGCCATCAAATGGAAAGCGGCAGTGCTACGATTCAGTCTCAGGCGAATATCAACTCCGTTCAGTAAATACTTTTCTTGTAACCACATGTCCAAATGCAAACGATCCATCAGTTCTAAACTACGTCCTTGCAAAATTTTAGTTCTACGTGTGTTAAACCCCACATTGTGAGGATTGTCATCTTCTGTCAGGGCTGTGTCGCTAAACGTGCCTGCACCTGCCGTGTCAGGTTTCCATACCACGCAAGCATCCAGATGAGTATTCTTGGCTTCTTTTCCGTACGTCAAGAGATTTTCCAAGTAGGCACGATACGGGTAAGTATCCATGCTGCTGCTAACCAGTTTGTTATTCAAGTACAAGTCCACTTCGCTGAACAAGGAATGCATGAAATTGTTGACGGGCGCTACCCTATCATTGGCTCCAGGATTGGTGTTGTCAGTTTTGATCACTTTGACTTTCAAATACAGGTAACTGCTATTCAGATCGATGTAATCTTCGGGTTGTCCTTTGATTTCGAACTCGATGGGAGCGGAATCCGTCAAAGAGGAGACGGGATGAAATTCCACCCACTGGGATTCTTGCATCGTCATCATGGTGGGGGGCATGGCAAACATATCCAGTTCCGTCTTGGAACAAGCACATGACTCTCGGTGCATCATTTTTTCTGTGTCTCAATAATCGAAAACGTCTAAGTCTCGAACGGTTCTTCTTTTCTTGGCTTTTCTAGCTTGAAGTCTGGTGAAAGGGTGTTTTCTTCGTCGTCTCTTTCTGCCTTGTCCTTGCTGAATGCCTGACTCGGTAGCGTGCAGGGCATTTATAGGTGTGTCTCGTCGGCCTAAAATGTCTTTACCCGTTTGCAGCAGGACATTTTTGCCTGCCCTCATGAAGGCTTCTTTAGGGTTTTGTTTGTCGATGATGACATTTTGGAGAAATTCTTTGCCTTGCGTCAGTGCCGCATCTTTCAAGGCGTGCAATCCGCGTGTCACCATCGGTTTCAACACCGGGGCCACCGAACGAAAGGCCGATTTTAACATATCTCCTAAACCGTGTCCTCGCTGTCGTGCAACCCCTTGGTACACTGGATACATGACTTGCTTACGAATCGTGAGAGAACCGTTTTCGAAAATGGAGTTTCACCGTGACTTTTCCTTTGGTGAATGGAATATTTTGTCCCAAATCTCCTTTTATAATAATGTTGACCGTGTCCAAATACGACTTGCTGACCCGCAAATAATGAGGATGGACAAATTCGCGGTGAACGTGGTAAGTGTTTCCACCTTCCTCGTCAGCGTTTGCGGCAGAATCCACTTTGAAAGGAATGACACGCAGTAACGGCACGGAGGTGTGTCCCACCACGTTGTATTCCACCACATCGGAGTACACGAACATCAAATTCAGTCCTTGGTTCAGTTCTACTGGGGTACGAAATAACTTGCTAAAAGACTCGTTGTCGTAAACGATGGGTAATTCGTTGTTCTTGAGTATGCTCATTCTCAGGTTCATGTCTCCGCCCAACATGTCAAACAATTCAGGACAAAATAAAATGGACATGATTTTACTCCGCTCAAATCTCATCGAGAAGCGACGAGCTACTTTGTGGTACTCCATGGTGACACTTATTTTGGCATGCTCCAAAGCTTTCCCAAACACGCCATTAAACTTGGCAGCTATGACGTTGACCAAATGTTGACCACTGAAATAATAACCTAGGGGAATTAAAAAGTGGTAGGTCCATTTTTGAGTTTTCTCATTATAGATTTTATTGTCATACGTGACTTTCTTATTCAACTCCTGTTGCAATGACTCGTCATGAACTTCCACATTAAAAAAATTTTGATTGGGAATGACATTGAGGACTTGGGTCGGGTGAATGATTTCCACTAAAGCCACTTCCCAATGGGCTTCGTGATCTAAGGGGATGGCCTGAGGTAATTTGGCCGTGTAACAGCACAACGTGTTGTGGGGAAACACCTCCATGGAACTGTCACTGGGTAAGGTTAAGTAAAATTGGTTTTGGTGACTCATAATTCCAGAGTTCTGTGGCTGTCCGAGGGAATATTAGTGGATGTCAGAGGTGTGTCTCCGCCCAAAATGGGGTTCTGGTTGTGGTTGTTGGAGTGGTGACTGGCACTGGCACTGGACACAACGTTCCCGTTTGAGGAGAATTTCAGGGAGGGATTGGGAAGCAGGTAACCGATGCAACTGCTCAATAAAATGGTCCACAATTGTTTGTCTCCTTGTTGCAAACTCAAATTGGCGATGGCTGCCCCGATGACACAATACACCACGAAGATTTGGCAGAAAAAGACGATTTGCGTTTTAGGCACACGTTCTCCACACCACACCCACAAGGGTTGTTTTTGTAAATCTTGCACAGAAGAACTAGGGGAAGAAGGACTGGTCGACGTAGCTGCGTCTGCTGCTGTGTGAAAGGGCATGATGGTCACTTCTTCTTTTTATAGTCGATGACTTGCGAAGCGTCGATCCAAGAATCGAAACTGGGTGGATATCCTTTCCAACGTACTTTGACTTCTTTGACACGTCGTTTGCCCACTTTACGGGTTCTGCGTTCGAGAATGCTTTCGATGTCGTACACGTCGTCTTCTTTTTTGGTGACACGTTGTAACTCGGGCAAATAAAACGTTCCTTTGAGTACTTCTCCGTTCATGTCTTCCAATTTATAGACGGCAGGATGACGGCCATGTACTCGTCCAGTGACGCGAAACAGTTCGGTCGTCCAGTTAGGTAAGTAACCTTTGTCGAAAGTGCGTTTGGTTTTGCCAATGCGCACCCAATCTCCCACGGTCAACTCTCCACTTTTCTTGGGGACAGCCCTCGTCGGGGACGTACCGAACAGGCGCTCGAACACCAGCACTTCGTTGTCGGGAGTCACGTCTTGCGGGGCACGTCCGATGCTTCGATGGTAAGATTGGTTGTACGCTTGCACCAGGTGCGGTAAGATGTCGATGTACTTCAGAGTGTGGTGATGCGTAAAATATTTCCACATGCGTTCTTTCAAAGTACGTTGAAAACGTTCCACGATACTGGCTTTGGTTTCGGGATTCTCGGTGGTAAAAAAATGAATGTCACGTTTCTTTAATTCTTTTTGGAAAGCTTGGTTCAGAAATTCGGTGCCTTTGTCCGTTTGCCATCGAAGAGGGCGACGACCGCTTTGTTTCAACACCCGTTGCAGGGCTCGCACTAACTCGCTGCTCGATTTGGAAGTCAAGGGCACGACCCAGGCAAATTTGGAAAAGACGTCGATGACACAAAACAAATATTTGTAGCCGCGATTGTAGCTGGCCAAATGAGAGACATCGGCTAAATCGGCTTGCCATTGATGATCGATGCCTTCCACTCGGGTGCGACTTCTGGCAAACTTGCGTCGAATGGGTTTGTGTAAAGTGTAGGTAGCTTGTTCTTGTAACCATCGTTGCACTTGAGGTAAACGGAGACTTTTCAGTCGAGTTTTGGCAGCACGATACAATTTTTGAACTCCTGCGTAACCTGCAGGATGCGAGGGATCGTAGTAAATGCTAGCTAAGACTTTTTCCATTTTTTTGTGTGGATTGGTGTCTTAATAAGGCACCCACTCTTGGAAGAGGCTACTCTTTTTCTCTTGGGGTATTTTCTTGGATTGCAAGGCTTTGCGTGTGCGGCCAGCAATAGGTGTCGAAGAGGAGGATGTCTGAGCAGGGGATATCGGTTCTTGTTTCACTTCTGTCTTCACTTCTGTCTTCACTTTCTTTTTCTCTTGTGAGGAAGAAGGGGTGGCCATCATCTTTTTAATCCATCCAATTCTGGAGGTAGGTGGTGTTGTTAACTTGCGTACTTTTTCTGGTGGAGTTAGAAACCCTTCCTCTTCTTCTTCTCCTTTTTCTGTCTTGACCACTGGTACTGGTACTGGTACTGGTGATGGTGCTGGACTTTTCATCAAGGTCTTAAAATCTTTCAGAGTGGGTAGAGCTGTTTCGTCTAAAGCTTTCTGGTGAAAGAGTTGCAATCGTTGCAAGAGTTGACCGTACTTTTGCGATTTTTCTGTTTCGGACAAATCTTGGCGATCCATCAAGGACTGCAATTCGTGTTGTAACTGGGACATCTCGCTCAAATTGGGATTGGGAGGTAAATGCGGGGTGCGTTGTTCTTGCCACCGATGGTATTCCATCCATCGTTTGTAAGGCACTAAAGCTAGTTTTCGTCCTTCCATGGGGTTGTCAGGGATGAATTCTGAGATCTTGGGACTTCCGAAGGCCTTTTTATCTTGCTCCCATCAGTCCTCCCAACATGGTTCCCAAGACTCCTTTTAGTATGGGGCCTAACAAGAGAGGTAAAATGCCTCCACGTTGGACCAACATCTTCTTTTTTTGACGAATGGGAATTTTCTTTTGAACCATTTTCCGAAGAACGTGACGATGTTTGCCTAAGCATTGTTTCTGGTGTTTGGACAAAGGGATCGTGCCTTTCAAAACGTTCAAACAACATTCGCACACGGTATCGATGACCTCTTTGGAGGCCGTTTGAATGAGTTTTTTTCGTAGGGGTGGAGAAGCTTTGGACAGGACAGATAACAGGTCCCCATGTTTGGCTAAACGTGGTGGCAGTCCTTTCCTTTTTTTTCCTTGGGGTTTTCTGGAGGGTGACATTTTTGCTTGTGGGTTCCGGGACATTCACCGAACAGACACTAACGTCGATGACTTAACGCACACCCTTTTATCTTTTTTTTCTGGGACTATCGCTTTGTCATAAAGGTGACAATGTTTTTCCGAAAATCGCCAAGGAATCCTCCCCTTTGTTGACACCTCTTTTTCTTGGATCGACTGTGTCTTTTTTTAGGGTAACGTCGATGCTTGGCTAAGCGCTTTGTCGGATGACGCGTCTGCCTTTGTCTCTTTCTTTTGTGGCTTCTTGGAGGTGACATCTTTTACAAGTTCACTGATACCCCGACTTGGTCACAGGTCTTTTTATACTGGAACTCGTCGCCACTGATTGTCTTTACGTTTTATCAGTTTGAGGACAGGCATGACACGTCGTGCAGGGGTACGTAACGGACTAAATCGAGCCAGTTCTTGCTTGGACAAATCCAGTAAACTTTGTAACATGCCCGATCTTTCATGGACTTTGATTTTGGGAGAAGGTACTTTGTGAGCAGCAGCCACTACCGCTAAATTGGAAGGTCCTGCCACTGGGGAAGTTCTTTTGGGGGTCATCAACGGAGAAGTTCTTGGTGTAATCAACGTCTCCAAGTACTCTTCAGTTCCTGGTGACATCAACGGAGAAGTGGACAAACGTGAGGCTGCCGGAGACGCAGTCACCGCTGTGGCAGGTCGTGGCTTGCGAGTGTAAGGTTGCGTCCTGGCCGAAGTGCCTCTCTTGCGACTAGTTTTCTTCTTCTGTGGACTTTTCTTTTTCTGGGGACTTTTTCTCTGTTTCTTTTTCTGGGGGCTTCTTTTCTTTTTCCGGGGTGATGGTGGTGGTGTCTGGTAAGAGGAGGGTCCTGCCACTGGAGAAGTTATTCTTCTTGGGGACCTGGTCTTTTTCTTTTTCTTCTTGGGGCTTCGTTGGACTTTTGTCTTGGGGATAACTTTGGGGGCATTAGGATCCCATCTTAAGAGTGAGCGAATGATGACCCCTCCTAGAGTACCGCTCCCTCCAGGTTTCAAAATGATTTGTTTTTTGGTTTGAGTGTCGATGCGGGGATCGGCCAGTTGGACCAAAGCGACTTTGTTTCGATCGAAAAAGCGTTTGGTTTGATGAGGAATCTGAATGATTCCTTGGAGTAATTGACGTGCCGTCACCGTGAACCATCGTAAGACTTCTTTGAGACTAGCTTCTAAGACACGGGCTCGTGTTTGTGGATCTTTTTCTCGGCTGATGCCATACAAGGCACGAATCAATTTGACGGGAAGATGCGACTGAAGGGACGTCATGTTCACACTGTGTGAGACAGACGAAAAAGGGTCTGAGGTTTTTATAGATTTTTTTCATGGGTGGAGTGAAATGAAGTCGAGGACGGAGACGTGTACAGGACAGGCCCTCCGTCTTGGCACCAGTGGTGAAACAAGTGGGTACGAAATCGCAAATCCTCGGGGGTCGTAGGTTTCAAATCGACGAGTAAATAGGCGTGTGGAGTTTGAGTGGCATCGTCGTACGCCTGAGTCAGCCAAGGCGTTCCTAACTGTTTGGCTAAGACTTGCACTTGCGATTTATCTCGAGGGCTTTTAAACAAGACCACGTAATGCGCATTGAGACTGATGGTGCGATGGGCTTTACTTTGTTGAAACAAATTTTGGGTGATGTAAACGACACTGGCATTACGGTGATGCCCTTTGCGCGTGAACCACAATTTAATTTCTTCTTCGTCTTCTCCTAACATGTCGTCGAAAATGACCAAATGGGTTAGACGGGAGTCAGAGACGATGCCATCGTCTTCTTTAGGAATGCCTTCCACAAACACGATGGAATCGCCTTGACTTTCTCGCAAGAGGTTGTACGCCGATTGCCACTCTTTGTAACACCACACGATCCGTTGAGGGGGCCGATCGATCAAATGATGTTTATGTTCGATCAAACGTTTGACGAATTCGGTTTTGCCTGAACCGCTAGGTCCAGCAATGAGCATGTTAAAGGGATGGCGAAGATACAAAGCCTCCCAACTGGCACGATCTAAGTGTTCGTCGATGACTTTGACAGTAGAGGAAGAGGGAGCAGAGACAGCAGAGGTAGCCATGGTATGAGAAATGTCACTTGTGACACGAAAAAACAAACAAGACAAGAGTTTATATACTTTTTCAGAACACGTTTATTGAATGTTTCAAATATGAACACGAAAGACAAAAATACATACAACCCAAATAGTGATGTACAGGAATATAAAACACAGCAAAGCGATCAAAGTGGAATATAAACAAGTGTCTGTACAACATGTTTTGGTTAACCAAGATGTCCTAGGGACAGTGTGTAATGTTCTTACAGTCTCTACATGAGGTATTGTCACACAAGTGTCCTCCCGGAATGACCTTTCAGGCATGTCCATGACAGTCCTGTCCTGAAACGAGTGGTTGTTCTCGGTGACGGGTTCTTCTGGCACCGTCACTAACACGGGTTGAAAAGTAACTTTTTTCCTTGAACAACTCTTGTGCATACTGGGCCACTTCTTGGGTCCAAGCCTCAAAACCCCCCTTTTTCCAATCACGAACATCTGTCCAATGGGGATGTAAGTCACAAGCTACACACACATCGTCATACACGTCTTGGGTAGCTAAAAGTTGACGAATCTTTTTTTCCTGTTGAGGTCGAGAAGTATCCAGATGAAAACGCAAGGCTTTGAGCAAAAGGAGTTTTTCGTGACCATTTAAGGCCATGGAGGTGGTAAGTACTGATCGTAAAGAGTCCACAAGGAATCGGCTGGTAAACGAAATCCCAGAAAACAAGTCACTAAGACACACACCACTTGTCGTCCCAAATTGAATGGATATAGTTCTTGTAATAATTGATGGTAATGATCCACGGTTTGAATATGGTCATTGAGTTCCTTCCACGGAATCTGTTGAATGATATGTGACATAATCCGTGGCATGGCAACTTGATTTTATAGTGTCTTTGTTTCGGAAGCAATAAAGGTAATTTCTAACCAAACACGTTCGTTCTCCAGTAGGGAATTTAAATGTTACATACTGTAACTGAAACGCCAGAGTTTGTCTAGATGTTTCGTCTTTTTCTAAGCAGATTCCATGTAACAAATGTTGGTAATCCTTTAACTCGTCTTCCTCAATACGTTGCAGTAAGTGAATCTCCAAGTAACCAAAATTACGAACGTCTAGCCCATCATCATCATTCATATACTGAAAGTATTCAACAAGGTCTGACCAGTGAAAAAATTTCTGACGAATCAGTCCTCTTATACCATTCAGGTACCAGTGGTTAAAGATCTGGTGACGTAACGGATGCAATTGTTCTTTACGTTTCACTTGTATTTTCACCAACTCTCGATAAATCCTTTCTCTCAACTCCTCAGGCAAGCCCAAAATGTACTCTTGTAAAGTATCCATAAGTATATACACTGTTTTTGGAATCGCTGGGTGGTAGCCAATAGCCTCGTTTAACTTTGTGCCTAATGTAATATCCACTCATAATCAGTCTTCTTGTACTTTGGAACAGAGCATAATTTAAAAACGGATGAATCACTTTGAGTTTGCGTTTCACTTGTATTTTGATCAGTTCTCGGTAAATGCGTTCTCTCAACTCCACAGGCAAAGCACGAATGTTCTCTAGCAAAGTATCCATGAATAGGTCATACTAAATCCTCTTTGGTCTGACACAAGAAATGTACTCTTTGCACAAACATGGTTTCACTTCAGTGTCGAATTTAAATCGTTGAGTCACTAATCTACACATTACAATTCGTTCAGAAGTTTCCTCTTTCACCAAGTTGACATTGTGTTCAAGATGTTGGTAATTCGTTAACTCTTCCTCTGGAATTCGATGCAGTACGTTTACAATGATGTAACTACAATCGTCCATACCAAACCAATCCTTTTTAAAACTAGAGGATCGTTGATCAATGTCTGTCCGATGGAACACTTTCAATTGAATCAATCCTTGTATAGCCTTCAGGTACCAGTGGTTCAAACACCGGTGACGTAACGGATGCAATTGTTCTTTACGTTTCACTTGTATTTTGACCAGCTCTCGGTAAATGTGTTCTCTCAACTCCACAGGCAAAGCACGAATGTTCTCTTGTAAAGTATCCATGAACAAATTATTATGGTAAGAAGTTACTTCAATGTCTCGGTCCCACTAAGGGTAAGTAATGACAATTCGGTGACCATCGAGCATGTTCAACGTAGGCCGAATCTTGCGGTTCCCAGTGGTGAAGTGACACACCGCAACTGAAGCACTTGACTTTATCTCCTTCGCCCAAGTAGAAAAATCCGGCTCTGGCTAATTCTTCGGGGGTCGGTCCTCCCAGATACTTTGGCCATTTTCCTTTGAACGATTGAAGACGATTTTCAAAGTCGCAGTATTCCGACAAACGCACAGGAAACGAATATTCGTCTTTCACAGGTTCGTTTCGATGAGGGTTGGGTGACATGAACAGGAGTTTGCTCAGGGCTGGATGACATCCGTAGGGGGGTAGACGTGAAGGTGAACATTCCCCTTTAAAACGAAACCCAGTAAAATGTCCAAGAGGACGAGCAGCATCGCTTTCGAACCCCACAGGTTTGACACGCACAGCATCACTTTCCATGATAGGGGTAGGGGCACTAAAGTTCCCATAATGCTTTACGGCATCGCTCAGGTCACAACGTACAGCATCGGTCCCATCGCAAGGCTCACAATCGCACTCGTCTGCAAACTCCGTTACGCAATTACAATGGTAACCACATGGACAATCGCAGTTTCCTTCCGGACATTTTCCGTCGCAATGCATGGGTCTTATCCATCCAGTATTAGTCGCACTAGAGAAAGATACAACTTTTTTACAATCCCCAAACTGGAACGATGTCTTTTTCAAAGTATTCATCTTGTTCGCTCGGTCTTGGTAGTCACAATGAACTATCGATCTTGACCATAGCCCCCTTTTTATACTAGTCTCAATGCAGTCTCCAGCTTGTACATCTTTCCTTTTTTACGTTTTTTATGTCTTGTTTCGGAAGGTACCGTCTCTAAGGTACCGTCAACATTGTACCGTAGTGTAATGAGTGGAAAGGCCATAGAAAGGTAAGGGCAGTGCGGAGACCATCGAGTATGTTCCAGAATAGCTGAATCTTTATAGATACATAGATCCATTCGTAACTTCAGTCCGCAAGCGAAACACTGTACCTCGTATCCCAATCCTGACTCAGGTCCCAAGTAGACAAATCCTGTTCTAGCTAAAACATGCGAAGAAGGTAATCCTTCCCTATCCGTAGGCCATTTCTGAAACGTGTCCAATCGACGGGCACAATCACAATAGTCAGGTAAGAAGACTGGAAAATGGTAGGGTTTGAACTTGGAGTTCTCATCGGGTTTCTCACTTGATTCTTGCTGTGGCGAAGTCATCTTTCTGGTGGGTGGCTATCCTCTTACAACCAATGTTTTATACCAACGTGTCCATACGGTAAGGTGAAATGATTGGGAAGTCGAACTCGCTTCTGGTACACGATTTGATAGACTTTTTCCAGGGGTCGACTGACGATGTGGTGAGTGGGTAAACGTACAATCTTGTTCGGCTGGTAGGTGGTCACTTTAAAGTTTCCATCCTCTCCCGATTGCAAGGCTTCTTTCAATACCCCAAAGTTGACCACTCGACTGGTACGATAATTCAGAGTCAGTCCTTTCACTTTGCACGTCGTGTGCACTTCTCCTTGTTTGTCCCGGTATTCGTAGCCGTAATTTTTGGGACCGCCACTGACGAAACTTAGAATCTTGTCGTCGGGATGCTCGTCTGTCCAGGCTCCTAAACGGTCTCCTTCGATGTTAGGGTGATGTTGAATCGGGTGATGGATGTAAATGCAACTGTCCGTGTCAAAGTACAGGACGCGTTCTTCTAACAGTTCTAAAGCTTCGTACAATTTTAAGCGAGCATGAGCTGTCACGTAAGCCGCAATGATGACATTTCCAAAAGGGTCGTCTTGTACAAAGTCCAGATCTTCTTCGTAATTGACCAAGATTAAATTCTCTCGAACGACGTCCACGTGTTTCATGTATTTGGTTTTGTCGTGAATCATCTGGAAGTAGCGGGAAGGTTCTGTCAAATATTCCGTCTTGGGTAAACACGGTCGTTGTGCCATTTTACCCCACAAGCAATTTAACATCACTTTGGCAAACGATCGCCTGCCTTCGTTTTTCTCGATGTGGTCTAAAGTGATGCCTTCTTGTTCGTAGTATTTCTCTTTGAATTGTATTTGGTCTTCGGGAGTGTGACACCAGGAAGGATAGCCGCTGGCTTCTTGCTTCAGTTTCAAAAAGGCATCCACGTAGTCGGCGAAAATGCCTTTCTGAGTAGGGTCACCTTTGCAGTACTGTTGTGTCTTGGGAAAGTGGCAAATTTCGTACACTTCTAACAGTTGGTATCCCATGTCCAGAGCTTTGAACAATTCTACGCTGACCCAAGTTCCCGTCAAGGCCCGTTCTTCCTGACTGTGCTGACAAGGTTGGTCTTGGTTGCACGTTTCGGCACAAGTACGGCACAAGGGAAACATCAGTTTGCCTTGACAATGGTGAGGTAAGACGGGGTGGTATAGGTTCGTGGGAGGCAAAACTTTGCACTTGATCAAGCCTTCGTATTGTCGAATGTTGACCAGGTCGATGTGTTCCGTCAGCAATTGCGGGTGCCCTACAGGAAAGCGACAATATTTGCACACGTAGGGATACAGCGAACACACGTCCAAGTATTTGATTTCTTCTCCTTTCTCTTCGTCGGCTTGGTACAGCAAACAGGCGGCATTGGTCCTTCCTCCGTACAAACTATCCCTTGGGTTCAGCGGGTCCATGAACTGGTAACTTTCCACGAGGCGTTTAAACTCGGGATCGGTTTTCATACGGTGATCGTACTCGTGTTCCCACATTTCCACCACTTGGTATCCTTGCTGTTCTAACTTTAGGCGTCGCTGACAAGTGTCCTGGTACAAGTCTTCCATGGTTCGTTGCAAAAACTGATTTTTAGTGCCACGGTCAGGGTAACAAACAGGACATCCGTGAAATAAGCAACCGTTAAACTCGTACACGATCTTGGGGTTTTCTAAGTCCCAGCCATCGACCGAATACGTTCCGATGGTCTTTTCGCCCCCTCCGTTGCGGGCATGCTGAATCCACTTGTCTTCCTTGTCGCACAAGTAATGTAACCAACGTAGGGCTTTGACCGAGTATTGACGTTTGACAAAGTGGGTCGTTTGAGGGCTGATGACAGCCACGGTGTTTTCAGGCATGAATCGTTGCCGGTACACTAAGGAACACGCTTTGGCAATGGTGCAAGCTTCTTTCAAAGGATCCACCCCTCCGTGTTCCATGAACAGTTCTCGAAATTTTCCACAGCAACGCCGTAAAATGTCCACGTCGGAACGACAATACTTTAGCATTTCTTCCTGAAAGTCGAAAGGGTCCGAAGCGTGAGCCTGGTACCAAGCGTAGAAAGCTTCTCGTTGTTCGGTACGCATGTTGTCGGGGTCGTAATAGTGAGCCTCAGGTAAATGGGGTAGAACGGCGTGTTGATTGGCTTCCGTATTGAAAAAGTGTGGAAAGTACCCTTTAGCCATTTCTGTCATTCCAAACGTTTTAGGCATTCGACTCAAAGGCATGGCCAAATAGCTCATCGAATCTTTAAACTGCACTTGTCCCACTTGCATGAAAATGATTTTGGCTCCGTTCAAAGTCACTTTAGGACGCTCGGTGCCTTGTTCCGTATAGTACCTCAAAAGAAACTGTCCATCGTATCCGGAAAAATTGTGAGCCATCACCGTGGCATGACGATGACAATCTCCGTAACGTTCGATGTCCTCTTGGCTCCACGTCTTGTCGACGGGGTCTAAGACCCATTGGGCAAAATCGGCTAACGTGTCCGGTCCCCGAAAGATTTTTTCACGTCCTCCGGGTATCTTGCTGCAGTGAGGGCAATGACTGAAGATAGGTTCTTGAATGCACTTCTCGCACGCTCGATGAGCCACGCAAAAATTAGGAATGTGAATGCCGGTCTCTTGCATGCATTCGAAATCGAAAAAGATGAAATTGCCTTTCTTCTTGTGACCGTCCTCTTTCTCTGGTGAGGGTTGGTATTTTTGCACGTAACATTGGTGTTCCAAGTCCACGATGTGGTGACAAATGTGACATTTTTTCTTTCCTGAACATACGTGTGCCTTGGTATTATTGGTACGTATGACTTGTTCACACGTAGGGCACAATCTCAGCAGTTGACAAGCGCATTTCTTCTGTGAACCTTGCGTCTTCAAATGTTGTTGGTAACAGGTAGGGCTGACAAACGTGCGCAGACAAGTGGAACAAGGCACTGGTTCTTCGCTCAGACAGGGTGAAGAGGCCAAACATCCTGTGCATTTCGATCCACAATGTTTGTGTTGCTCTCGATTGTTATAACCATGGTCACATTTCTCACAATAATAAACATATCCCAGGAATCCAGTGATACTGGTAATGGTATCGAAATGGTCATCATGATGATAAAGGTGAATGTATTTTCCGTCCTTAAAGTCTTGGCCTCGAAACAACAGAGGTCCGCGCACTTCTTGAGGGTGCACTTTCAAGGTGTAGCGTGGAGCTAGGGCATCTTGCAATTTTTGCATCTCAGGAATGCCACAGGGTGTGTCTTTGGGCAGTCCGGCTTGTTGTAACAGGAGTTCTGCTTCGTTTCGTTGTTTGGCTCGGTCGGAACGTTGAATAGTGTTCCAGGTTCTTTTCCATTCTACCGTGTCGTTCTTGTTGGCATAGGTTCGTCCCACCACGATGGCACGGGCTAAACACATCTGGTCATGAGGGTTGTTAATTCGGACGAGACTCGTTTTGGTGTTGCGAAGGTCGTCCACCAATAACATCTTTTTGCGTCCAGTCCCTTGAGGAGGAGAGACGTGGGTCATATCCAGTGTGGCTTTACCATCGGTGATGTCAAACTGATCATTAGATTGTTGTACGTGTTGAATCTTGTCCATGACTTTGGAAGCAGTTAATTCTGCAGGGGTGCTAAACTCGATCCAAACAGGGGATTTCAAACCGTCGTGTTGTATGGAAAGTCTCAAGCGATCGTCTTCTTTGGGTTGACATTGCTGCTTGAGTGCAGTGAGCAAAGAATCCCACACCTCGGTGATGAACACTTCTGCTTTCTCTAACGGCACTTCAGCCTTGAAATCTTTAAACTTCACCGTGTATTTGTAAGCCGTGGTTCTAAATTTTCTAGAGGAGCGCTTTTCCGTCTCTCGAATGGAATAGTACTTTTCAGGGTTGACAAAGGGTGGTGAACTTGGTTTAGAGGGTTCGGATTCTGGTTCACTCATGTCCTCTTCAAAATCACTGGCATGAATTTGTGCCAAGATTTCAGCCCTCGTACGAGGCGATAGATCACGTTTCTGCCTCTTACTTTCTTCTTCTTTCTTCTCGAATGAATGGGATCGTTTCATCTTGAAAGCAAAAAGTCAAATGACTCAAGTTCAAACACCATAAACTACTTTATAGTCATAGCAGACCAGCGTATATAAAAGGGTGTGTGTCTTGTCCTTTCACTATTCATTTCACTCTCAAGCCGAACACAACGATGGAAGAGACTGACCAGATGGAACGTTTCGTCAGAGCTTTGCGAGGGGTCATTAGAAAATTCTCTTCAGACCAGCCTACGGACTACTCTCCTTCCTTTAGAGATAAAAGTCAAGATACTTGCTATATCTGTCAGAAGAAAGGGCATTGGTCTTCAGAGTGTCCAGACCGTCAAAAAAGAAAAAAAACAGGGGATAAAAAAGACAAAAGTCAAGATACCTGTTATTATTGTAAAGAAAAAGGACATTGGTCTCCAGATTGCCCAAAAAAGAAACAAGAGGAGTCAGAAGAAAAGAGGAATTCTTCAGAAGAAGAGAGGGATTCTTCAGAGGAAGAGAGGGATTCTTCTGAGGAAGAAAGAAGACAGGTGAAGAAAAAGAAACAAGAGAAAAAAAGAAGAAGGGAAGAAAGCGAGGAGGAAGAAGAAGAGGAAAAGAGTGTGACGGTGAAGAAATTCAAAAAACAGAGAGACTAAACAAGGAGACAGAAGAAATTAATGAACTTTTTATTAAAGTGTTGAGTTATAAATTGTGAATTGGATTGTAAAAAATGGAGAAAAGAATAAATGAATGATATAAGGTAAGTGTCTTTGAGTTGTGATTTTAAAATAAGAAGCTACACTCACGCACTCATACACAGACACGTATTAAAAGGGTAACATGGGTGAGTTTTTTTTTTGAGTTATTGGCAAATTGAAATTGTATTTCTTTTCGAGAAATGTGGGTGGCCCTGAAAAGGGCCTTTTTTCTTCATGGTGTAGGGGTGAGTTTAAGCAATCAATTTTAACTGCCTTAAGCCTTTGCCACGGCCAAGGCCTACTTCTGGACTGCGTAATGTTGATGATAATGATTGGGTTGAAATCACTAAGGGTGGTACGGTAGGCTTAGTCACAGGGTTGACATGTTTGGCTCGGGAAGGTCGTATTCTCTTCGGTCGTGATAAAGAAGTCTGATACATTTGTTTCAGACTTCTTAACTCCGCTAAAATGTCCAACAGTACCGTGACCGTTTGATTTTCACCCTCTTGTTTCTTTGCTGCTACTTCTTCTTGCTGTTGTTTTTTTCTTACCTCTTCTTCTTGTTGCTGTTACTGTAGGAGAAAAGTCTGTTCCGCTTCCTTTTGTCGTTGTATAAATTTCTCCAATTCTTCTTTCTGTCTCTGTCTAAAATTCTCCACTTGCGGTAATGAAGAAAGTAACGAAGGTTCCGGAACAAATTCTTGCGAGGAGAGAAAATCCACAAAATCCCAATTCACCTCTTCTGAAAGTAAGTCCGGGTTCCCTTGGGCAGTCTCCCCTGCTGGTGCACCCCACTGGATCGTTTTCTGAGTTTCCGTCATGTTGAATCACTGTCGCATAGATTGACTGCACACAAGCACTAGCGAATCTATATTGACTACGTGACGTCACAGACTGCTCTCTTCGGATTGGATGCGAGCTGACTGAATTCTGTAACGCGTGTTCGGATTGGTAAATGAACTCAATCCGTTTCAATCCTTCCTCCGCCTATAAATAAGCGCCGTTCAATGCATTGATTCACCTGTTCTCGTCGCTTCAAGATGTGGACTACAGTTGAGTCATCCACCCTTGTGTCTTCCATGATGTTTCGGACAGACTTGCTCATGTATGTCCGATCGAAGTGGACCGTTGTCCACAGGACAAACACCAGCCTGTGGATACGTAGGATCTACGTCGAAAGACAAGGATGCCTGAAAAGAGTGCTGATGTACGGACCAACAGTAAGACGCAGCCTAAGGACAAGAAGAAGACCAATGCGGTGCCATTTATGTTAATGAATACATTAACATAAAACCCAAAGGCCCTTTTCAGGGCCAGCCATATTTCTCGAAAAGAGATAGCCTTTCCATTGCCTACCCCTTTTTTTAAAAAAATTTTTTTTAAAAATTTAAAAAAAAATCCCATGTTAAATTCCCCTTGTACGTAGAGTGACCCACGATTTATTCCCATGTTAAATTCCCCTTGTACGTAGATTGACCCACGATTTTTCGCCATGTTAAATTTCCATTGTACGTAGATTGACCCAGGGGTCCCTGTAATGCTAATTCCCATTGTACGTAGGGTGCCCCCCTTCACTACTTATGGATTCGATTTTCCATTCTTAATTTCCGCATGTCTCTATAATCAAATATCACGTTAAACCTATGGATATTTCTAACTTCGGATGCCCCTTGTCCCCAGAATCACTAAAACAACAAATGACTGAGACCTATTATGAGTGTAACATTGTCCCTATAATCTGCCTAAAATGGTTGCGTAATGTGAACTTTCCATTGTCCTCCAAGTGGCATAAAAATGGCGGCCTAAGATTAATTTTCCCCTGTCTCCATTGATACGACTCCGTGGTCTTAAACTATTTAAAAGAAAGCAAGTGAAACAATTTTTTTTTTAGTAAAATTCAACAAACAATTTCCCAAGAATACAAGTGAAAATTCAAAAGACAGATAATTCTGAACAAATCCGAAATAAATCCTAATTTTCTATCACAATTCATAAAGTATAGAATTTCCGAATGAGCTCTAATAATCTTCAATCCTTATGTACCAATATCATTAACGTAAAGCACCAATAGTCTTGAATGTACTGATGAACAAATATTCTTGAAATATCACAATGAGATAATCCAAAATGTATTTGAATGAATTCACAATAATACCCAAACAGTGCTTAAGTCCAATATTTCAACGATCACTTTGTAATTCCAGTCAATATTTTAAATAAGTTGCTCAAATATATATATATATATATATATATATATATATATATATATATATATATATATACACACACACACACACAGGAAATGATTCCATAGACCAACTTTAAATAGGAATGAATACTTTTTTTTTTTTACCGCATCCCTATATACTAACTTCGCATCACCTCAGAAATAGTAAAGAAGATCGATACTGGAATCTTCATTTGAAAGAATTTTCTCTTTTAATAACATCAGTGGTCCATGAACAGTATGTCTAGAGCCAATTTTACAAAGACTAAGAGCCAGTACACAGAATCTCTAGCAGCAAAAAGCAAATGAACACACTCATCACAACCCATTCCGGTATCAAAACAATATGACCGAATCTTTCTCTGCCGTTGTATTTCTTTTTCTTTATTTTATCTCTGCTACTATTGTCCTCTCTCTGCATTTGCATTCTTCTCTCCTTTTTCACCTTCTGAATTTGCATTTCCATCCTTTTTGTGGACCTTTTGAAGCTTTGTTAATTCCAATTCCATGTGTTTTTTGTAGTTCCTTTAATTTCGCATCAAAACCAGAAACAGACATACTAATCAAGTCCAAAGCACTATCATCAAAACTTCATTTACCATGACATACTGAACGAAAAATATTCTTTCTCTTTAGTTTTATTAAAGATGCTTTCGTTTCGGAAAGATCATAATGGCTTGCAAGTTCTAGCAACTCGTCCTGTTTCATAGACTCTAACCCTCCCTGTCTAGGACTTGAAACCCTCCCTATCAAGGACTCGAAACCCTTCCTGTCTAGGATTTGAAACCCTCCTTGTCTAGGACTCGAAACACTCCCTGTTCAGGACTTGAAACCCTCCTTATCTAGGACTTGCAACCCTCCCTGTCTAGATCTTGAAACAATGTTCACTAAGTAAGATGGCATTGGGAAAGCTTTCTATTTCACTAAAGATTTCTCAAATGTGAAAAATTAAAATCTTTACCAGAGAAAATGAAGATTCCGAAAGAAAGTCAATTTAAATTATAGACAGTCTCTCACAATGTTTTAAAGAAATTCAGATTTTGGATGGCCCCCAATTTCTGTTACGACTCCAGGATTTAAAATAAGTAACAGAAAGGATGTGAAACGAACAATTTAAGTAAAATGGAACGAGCAATTTATTTTCCTGTAATACAAAGTGTAAATTCAAAGATATTGCATTGTGAGAGTGTATGGAATTGTAGCAGTACTTTCAGTATATGTCAAATCTTGAAAAAAATCCTTATCTTTTTCAAACTCCCTGAAGTCCATATCACTATTCAACATATACATCTATACATATACGTACATATTTATTTATTTTTTTACAAATGCAAGGGTAATTTTAAACTCCCGTTTATCCCCATACCACTATCTCACCCCAAATGTAAACCCGAGGCGTTCTGTTAATTTTCATTTGTCCCCAGTGTGGTACACGTTACTACGCACATGCACATTTATCTCTTATCATAACAGTATTTAAGTGAGAGAAAAAAATACATTAGTCTGAGTCAATCTGCACTCGAATTAACAAGACAAAATTATAAAAGCAGCGTAGTACGCAATTTATGTCATTGGTGCACATGTTCCAGTTACCCTAATAACACGCAGAACCTTGAACACCATATATAGTTTGGTCAGTCTATGTTGGAATAAAAACCCACGCTGATTGGACTTTTTAGCTGAACCGTACAAAGCAGATACACAATATGACATTAAATATTTAAAAAGGACATACGCCAACCTCTCTTTTAAGGACGACGTGACGGAGTCTTGCTTTTGCGCCTGTCTACGTAGTCAGGAAATACAGTAGCTAAACTACTTTTTCGCTATAATTTTTGCGTTTTTTACACTTTAGTCTAATTTCCATTCTGAGCGAAAGGTTCCTAGATCATGGAGCAATTTTTATTATTTGGACGATAAAAAATCAACAACAAACAGAATGTATGATGGACAGGTCATTGCGCGTGGGAACCTGTTGCTCTTGCTGGCAAAATAGATGTGTATTTTGAAAAGAAAGCTGTTGGATAAAAAGGGATTACATCCGCGACCTTGCTTGATACTAATGTTAGACTTATAGTGTTATTGACTTCATGTTTTAGGTACACGACGAAGGTGCTGTTATTATTTACCACAATTAACAATTTTCTCTTTGCTTCTGTGCTAAAATTTTATAAAACTTGCAGACAAAATCTGGAAACGGACAAAGCATAAGATTAGATTTCGCAACGGTTTTTTTTTGTGTATACTTATTCGGAATAGTAATTTACACAAATACCATCTATCGTTCTACGATTTTGCCAAATTCCACGCTTAAAATCGTCTAGTCAGTCGTTTTAAAAAAACACGATTCTTGTGTTTATAATGGAGAGGAAACATTTGCTTAAACAGAGTTGTATATTGCAATAGCGCAGTAGTTACATCAGGTTTGCACGCCTTTGTATTAATATGAGGGACACGGGTCTCCTGCCACATAAGTGGGAAGAAGACAAAATCATACCAGATGAAGAAACCAAAATTCGTGATAAAGATTTCTTAAAAAGGCATGAGTAATAAATCAATTCTCTGATACCAGGTCAATGCGACTTTCTACTTTAAATTTATGTGGTACATTATATATCTGTTTGTGCTGGTTTCTGTATATAAAAATTTTATATTTTCTGCTGTTTAGTTATATCTCCATCTCCTATAGTATTAGCACGTTAGCGGAATATACATGAATTAATGACTTTTGACAAAAGAAGAGTTTGAAAATGGTTAAGCCATGTTCTAAATTGATATTCTTTTTTTGTTTCAGTGTTACCTTCGATGAAACATCCAACATTCACTATGAACTATGATTTTCTATGTAAAGAAGAAGAAGAAGCAGAAGAAAATAGACTAAACTAAATCCGGTGTTCCTACAAGAAAGTTGCATTTATTTAATCTGAGTTGACAGTGGCGTTTATACATCACAGAGGACTATGTGTCGTCATTCCTCCCACCCCAGCGTTCACGAGGAAAGGTGCGTTTTTACTCATTGGAAACGTCTTGGTCATTCCTATGGATCCTACCGCGAACCTAAGCCAATAACTGCCAATCCGACCAACTGGATTAATTACGAAAGAAGGAATTAATTTGCCATAAATTAGCAAGCCAAGATCAAACTTCGACTCTCTGCACTATCGGCGCTAAGTAATCGCCTATGCTATCTGACGATTAAATTTCCAATTTTGGATTTTATTCCTAAGCAAGCCAGCATAGAGGTCATGTATGTATATTAAGAGAAGCAAAACAATTACAAACACGTACTTTACGTTGTTTATTTTCAAGACTTGCTAAGGTCAGTCTAATATATCCCTTGATTGTAATTGAAACTAAGCATAATTCTTTTTGAAATAAAATGTGTTAGCATGTGTTTTTACAAAGCGTAAAATTGCATTTGCTTATTGAAACACTTAAGTTGTCATATGTTCAGTGTTAGAGGTGCATACTTTTGCATGTGGTTAAGCGCCTGACTTTGGAGGTAGGTAAATCTTGCATGTAGTCCGCAACTCCATAAAGCCTAAAAAGAAGTGATCGATTTTGAAAAACACCGGAAGTTTGCTTAGGTCAATGACTAGTAAGATCTGTGTATCCCGATCTCGTAGCACATGTGGTTATACATGACAGTATAAATGGTGGAGGAAGAAATCAGGAAAACCCTAGTAACAGCCGCCAACCTAGGGGAAAGCGGTTAATCATATCAAAATAACATAAATCATATTTTATTTTGCTTTATATTATTATTCAAACAAAACAAACAAAAAAAAAAGAAAACTGTGTGTAGACCGATATATACACCGAGAATACGTAAATACATGTGTATTTCGGTTTTTCAGTGTATTTCGGTGTTTTTAGTACAGCGTTGTCGGGCTTTTCTGTGCATCTAAAGTTTAAGTCACCAATATTAGCGCAAAACGCAAAACGAATTCGACCGATTGACGACAATAAAATACTGCAGTGTTTACCATTTGAAATCGACAATTGTCACCAGAACATTCTGTACAAATAATACTAATTTTGGACACACGGAATACTCCCCCTGTGTTTTCATGACTCGCGATATGTCGGCCTATTCTGCGCATGGCTTTAAAAAGATGTAATGTTAATGCATCGGGCAATGGAAATGAAACACATTACTTTCGACTCTTTCTGTCAGCATATCAGCCGAGGAACTAGGTCGGTTTAAAGCAGGTTTTACCAAATTCCATGTAACAATGCCTCTAAATGGCAAGATATTAAACAAACCAAACCGATCTAGTAAAAAATTTAATTAAAGTTAAACATTTGACTAAAAATAAGCGATTATTTTGACGAGAAACAACAATGAATATGATGTAATGTGTTTACAACGTCTCGCTTATGAAGAAAAATTACTTTAGAAATTTAGAAACAGACTATAAAAGTTGGACAGTTCTTGAGAAACGACAAGTTGACATGTTGGACAGCAGACGATGAAGTAGGTGTCGGACAGCTTTTTGCAAAATTAGAACTTGGATTAATATGCAGTATTTTTCTACGGTAAAGATTTCCATCTTTTAAATAAAGTATTTCTTTGTATGATTATAAAAAAGAAATATTAAATATGTTTCTCTGGGTTTCAAGTTCAAGGTCATTTAGTCGGTCTTCATGTTGACATTTAGAAATCACATTTTCATATGCATTTAGAATAGAATTTAGGATATTTTTTATACACTTTATGAACATCACTTTCCTTAATTAAAGAGCGATCGTTCTTTCTTTGTACCATTTGGATTTTCGACCAAAAACAACAAGTGTTCTAATAATTACAGAAAGTACGTATCGTTGCGCAAAATTATCCGACGCGCAAAATAGGGCGACACGGTTGTAATCCTGGGGGAAAAAACATCTTGAATGAGATCGCATTAACTCGTGTCTCAGATCTATGAGCAATTCGTTCCACGTAGATGGGCCCTGGTACGCAAACCAACGTTGTCCGCATGACTTGCTTTTAAGCACATACGGTACTAATGGTATGGAAAAATGGGAACCAGCCTGGAAATGGGTGAGTATATATATGGACATAGTACACAATTAATTTTACTATATGTTCTCTACATTTGTTTCTCAGTACTGACCTTTCCACTGTGTGACAATCAATGCAAATCATATGTTAATCTAAAATACCTTCAAAGATGACTTCACGGTGAAGTTCTTGTCAAAGGTTGACCTGCTCTTTTTTTAGATCATTGACTCTCAACATAACAGCATGTAACCAGAACACGTATTTCACTTCCGGATCATCACCAAGGCCTTATTACTCACTGTGCACTGTCGCCAAAATACATACAGACAACAACACCCTGAGCTCATATTATCAAGAATAAACAGTTACCTTTAAATCCCTACCAAAACTGCATAAATAAAACTCTTCTATCACCATCAAAATGAGAGAGGAAAAAATGTTCTAAAAATAGACTAGAACTACATTCGTGGGTACTGAACTGGAAGTATTAATTGTGATGTAATTCCATATGGCTCTGGCTGACCAGGATGGGTTAATAATGTAAATTATGTTTTAGGAAAAAGAACTTTCTGAGAGCTTATCTTAGTTGTAAGTGAGCAAAAAATGTAGACATTGTTTTATTGATGGAATTTCAGTCCTTTAACAGTGTTGAGTTTGGAACACTCATTACTAAATGTAGCACCTGACTCTTTGATGCGGAATTGAAAGAACATGTTTCAAACACGTGCATGTCCAAAAAATGCCGCGGCTCATATGCTTTCCTCTACACAGAAGCTGTCATCCAGGTTTCGTCTATACTGATAAATATATGTTTGATCATGAGCACTCAAAATTTTTAAGTTATTGAATTTGTAATATCATGGGGTTTGTATATGTTTACTATGGGAATAGAATTAGTACCGTGAGTCCTTAACAGTGGGAACAATGAGAAATACGTTGTGTGATAACTACCCAACGCGAAGCGCAACGCTTTATCTGATAGGTTGCTTGCTAAAAATAGTATCGGAAATTCCACAATTCGCCGTTACGCGAGTTTTAATGGTGCGTGTTCCGTTAGGCCTTCCCTGAAATTTGGATTTTAATAAGAAAGGTAATTTACCAACCCTAGCTTTATATTAGAGACAAGTAATGTTTCTTATATAGTATGATAGACATGGTCCGGTGTCAGAACGGGTAATATGAATAATCTGAGGTAATTTTGTTATTCGGTATGATCCCCCCCCCCCCCCCAACTCGCTTCAGGCTTTTTTTTCAACATAGAAAAAGCCCGAAATGTGTTTTAAATAATCCATGTGGTCTCACTGGACAGTTTATCTGGTGAATTTTCATCCGACGATGACCAATTACAGAAAAGTGAGAATAATTTTACACTGAAGATACAAATAAAAACAAACTAATGATTTTTGTAGAAAGCATACATGTGAGATTTTGACTGCAGTAATCAGGTTAATTCCTGATGCAACTGGTGGTTTTTATACTGAACCAACACTGCCACCAACCCCTAAATTTTACATTCATTTTTGACAAGAAATAGCTATTTTGAATATTTTTCTGTGACAAGGCAGCTAAAAGAATCAGTATGTGCCTTATGCATGAATAAAGTTCACTAGTACTATAACAAATTAGCATACTTTTCATCACCCCTCAACCATCTAGATTTTTAGATATTTACCTCTGTAGCAGACACACAAAAATACGTAAGCCAAGTCGACAGCTCATTTGCAGCCCGAGTTACGCATTTGATCTCCAATGCAAATCTAACTGTGACAGGCAGTCACCAACAAGCCAACCTATTTCCAAGCCTAACTCAAAGTAAATCTGAACCACATTATAGATTTAGCTTATGTGTGAATTTATAAATGCTAGGCTTGTGATAATTAGGTTCATGCCTTCTACCTTAAAAATTAGGGGGGTGTCAAAATACGAAACTATCCAGTGAGACCTTAAGAATTCAAATAGCAGTCTGATTAAGGGAAAATCTTCTTATTTTCAAAACTTTGACCAATTCTAAATAAAACGCAACCTTCAGAAGTTTGAAATTCAAAATTGTTTGTTTCCTATGATTTATTGAATTTATTGATGACCAAAAGCTATCAAACAGAGCAACAGCTATGAGACAGCTTCATACTTCATGTATTACTTTCACCTCTGAAACATACAATTTCTTTATATTATGTCAGTTTCATCATTTTTCATAGCTAATACACCCTGTCTTGTTAGTGCCTGGTGATATCAGAGATATCTGAGAGCACAAATAATACAACTCTTCATGCAATCTGAAATAGTAGTGAATAAAAGATGTAAAGAAGCCAAGCTGAATTTCTTGTACAATGGCTGCAGAATGTACATGCCAAGTACTTGAAAGAATAATAACGATGCACGGCATATATAAACTGACCAGAACTCTCTCACTGATTTCATGAAGAAGGTCAAATCTATTTTAGAATAGAGAAATCCAAGGTAGACTTAAGGGAGGCAACTCATCAGGTAACATCAAATGTATGGACCAATCTTTGTAAACTGAACCACATCAGTTGGGAAACTTAAACAATGAAATTCTATACCCATATTTATCCCATCTGTTGATAAAACAATATGCATGGATAATGTATTTTAAGAACACTAAGAAGGACACCTCTAAATCATTTTCATACTGGCCGGCACATAATGTTGTTGAAGTTGCTGCTATTTAGAAGTGTGTTTGGCTAGTGATTGTCACCTGCATAGAACTGAATCTAAAGCAAATAGAAAATCATGCAAAGTAAAAAAGGGGAGGAGAAAAAACACAATGTAAAAAAGGGACATCCATTTAATATAACTCACCAAAAACTTCAATGAAACTGGTGCAGATATATTTGTTCCTGTGAAAGCTCCACAACAATTGGCATGTCTGACTCCCAATAAATTGTTGATGTTGTCCTGCTGTTAGCAATATCACTTCAGCAGGTGTGCTCCCATACACCTTGAGGCCTACAACAAAATAAAACCCTGAACTTCTTATATACAGGTCATTATAACTTAAATTTCTGTAAATAAGATGAAATATATGTATTGAAACATTACATCATGAGTAGATATGGATGTAAGAGCATTAAATTAAGGTAATCATCATAAAATTAGGAAAATATACTAAGTTTATACTGAAAATGTTGATAAACTGAATAAGTATGTGAAATACTTCAATTAAACCACCTTGCTTGAAACTTATAAGGCTTTTGTTGTTCATTAGGAGAATGGATCAGGAGCAATACCTGGTAGTATTAAAACTGTTGAGTTAAGTCCCTTCTTCTACTATGATTAAGTGCAATCAAATCTATAGGAAGTGTATGTTTGGAATACCTAACTATGTCAGATTCAAGATATGGAGGTAATAAGGATATGATTTATGGCACAGTGAATCACATTTGACAAGACTGAAAAAATGACACCGGTTCTTAAGGTCTCACTGGACAGTTTATCTGGTGAATTTTCATCCAACGATGACCAATTACAGAAAAGTGAGAATAATTTTACACTGAAGATACAAATAAAAAAAAACTAATGATTTTTGTAGAAAGCATACATGTGAGATTTTGACTGCAGTAATCAGGTTAATTCCTGATGCAACTGGTGGTTTTTATACTGAACCAACACTGCCACCAACCCCTAAATTTTACATTCATTTTTGACAAGAAATAGCTATTTTGAATACTTTTCTGTGACAAGGCAGCTAAAAGAATCAGTATGTGCCTTATGCATGAATAAAGTTCACTAGTACTATAACAAATTAGCATACTTTTCATCACCCCTCAACCATCTAGATTTTTAGATATTTACCTCTGTAGCAGACACACAAAAATACGTAAGCCAAGTCGACAGCTCATTTGCAGCCCGAGTTACGCATTTGATCTCCAATGCAAATCTAACTGTGACAGGCAGTCACCAACAAGCCAACCTATTTCCAAGCCTAACTCAAAGTAAATCTGAACCACATTATAGATTTAGCTTATGTGTGAATTTATAAATGCTAGGCTTGTGATAATTAGGTTCATGCCTTCTACCTTAAAAATTGGGGGGTGTCAAAATACGAAACTATCCAGTGAGACCTGTATCTAGGACACTGTCCACTAATATGGCGCAATTCTAGTCCTACAACGAAAGACGTATCACATGACATTTTTAGTGCCAAAACATAATGGCATGTGATACGTCTTGCATTGTACGACTAGCCACCTACCCCTCCCACCCCTGCATCTCAGAAAAAAACATAATTACACATGTTTTTGTATAAAATAACGGATCAGTATTAAGGTATTCTTTACAATTTGGGTTTGGGGGTTATATTTCAAATTACCTTTTGTTGCACCCAACAGAACAACCTTACTAAACTGATAAGCGAAGCAGAATGCTGCCCAGGACTCCTTTTGGGTATGTATTATACTTTGTAGCCATTAGTGCATATTGAAGCCTCCTCCCTGCATCAGAGGCAGCATAGCTATAGTTGCTAATCATTGAATTACTGTATAATTTATCTGTAAAGTTTGTTTTATATTATTTTCTGAGATGCACAAATTAAATTTGTATATTTTATTTGCAAAAATAGAGCTAATTTATCAGCATAAATTTGTGCAAAGCTAAATACGTATAAAAAAATAATTCCTGCACAAATGTAAATTTTAAAAAAATTCTGAATTGATGTTGCACACATACAATTAGATATACTGTATGACAAATTTGAAATACTGTATGAAAAATTAGTAATGCCCTGTATGAAAAATTAGAAATTTAAAATACTATATGAAAAATTAGGAACAGTATGAAAAGTTAAAAATATACTGTATGAAGAATTTGAAATACTGAATGGCAAATTAGAAATACTGTATGAAAAATTAGAAATTTACTGTATACAAAAATAGAAATAATGTGTGAAAAATTTGAAATGCTGTATGAACAGTTACAGACATTAAGTTAAGTTTCTGAATGTTGTTACTTGCGTATAATGGAAAAACAATGACTGCAAAGAATGTTGGGTAATTTTGTTTTTGAGATTTTCTGTACAGTGCTTGGATGTCATCATCTATAATGAATGCATGGTCGCAGAATTTAAGTTTTGTGGATTTTGTATGGCAAGTTGTTATGTAGTGTACCAGTTTTCATAGAATACCAAGTTTTGTGGATGGTTCTTGGTTGCTACAAACCACATATTCAGGATGAAGGGAGAGACATATAGATCATGCTGTTTTTCTGCATGATATTGAGTTCTTTCCTTGCTTAAGGCCAATATTGGGACTTGTTATCATGTTTGTATGTGTGCAAGTGTGATGCCTACATTGTTTGAATTAGAGATATCAGACTTTGCATGTGATTAGGAAACTGGTTTGTAAAGTTGTGCAATGGTCTTAGGGATGGGTATGGGGCAGATACAGTGAGGAAGGGGGATTTCTATTGAACAAAAAAGGACACTTGTATCCAGGTGTCTTACTTCACCATAATTAATCCAAATGAAGCATATAATAGAAAATGGACTTATTAATTCCTAATCTTATATATATATATATATATATATATACAAACATGTTGACATCATCTCATTTCTTTGCCAGCTGGTGTTGTCAGTTGTGTTGAAGAGTTCGTCATGAATAATTCAGAGCCTGGTTCATCCTTCTGTTGTAGTTTTGATGATGACAAATGGCAGAAAGAATTGAAAATGCATGAGAATTTGATTCCTTCAGATCTCAGAATAGAATATTATGATGTTATGATTTTATACAGTGAGGTCAACAGAACTGATGCATGGAAATTCTGTGACCATCTAAAAAACGATATAAAGTTCAAAAATGATCAGTGTGTGAAGGCAATATTGTATGATGAGTTTGTACCACAAGCAGGGCCCAGATTCAAACTTCTAGAGACAGCAATGGAAAGAAGCACATACATGTTTTTTTACATAACAAAAGAATTCTGTGAAGATAAATGGATAGAGTTGTCCAGAGAGGAATGCTTGATGGAAGCCATTGAAAATGAGGAGAAAAAATGGTGTGTGGTTCCAGTATACTCAGTGGACCCTAAAGATGCAAATTTTAAAATTCCTATTGGTGTGAGGTCCTTAAAGGGTGTTGATTATTATTACAATGATCTGTTTTATAAAAAAGGTGTCCGTGACTTAATACAAAATAGACTCCATCAGAGACTTGAAAAGGAGAAACAACACCAGTATAAGCAGATTATCTGGCTCCAGAACTACAAGAAACAGTTAAGTACTAAAATGGGAAACCTAAAAAGCCTGGAAAACATGGAGAAAATGGAAACTGAGCAGGAAATAGAACAAGAAATAAAAGGAAAGGTTGTGAATGAAGGTAATAATTACTCTAAGCCCATTTTCTTGTAGAAACCAGGTAGACATTAGATGGAATTCATAGGCATAGATAGTATATATACACATATAAGTTGGGTTCAGCTGCAAACAACATAGATCCTGATCTGCCATCACATAACACATCTGCACAACAAGGTTTATGATGTTTGTTCCGCTGATGACTCCTAACATACGGCATAGCCCCAGATCTGCCTGTGCATTATATTAAAGTAGATTTGGGTTGGATCTGATTTACATGCCTGTATAGATGGTACAATGAGGTTAAATGATCATAACTCTAAAAGTTACCCCCTCCCCCATAAGGCAGATGTTCTTTATTTGGAAGTTTCACAGTTAGTTTAGCTGAACAGGTACAAAGAGGCTAATCATATGTATATCATTGCAGGAGTAAGTTGAGTAGGATCTTGTCTGGAAACCAAATCCCGAAGTTATTGTATGGGCTCAGTCTTGACAAACCTGTCAAGAACACACTTAGGAAGCTATATATGGTGATAAAATAAATATATCCTTTTGAAATTGTTTAATGTTACAATCCTAGAGACTATTATTCTAACATATTTTGCTGTGATAGAGTTGGAGATGTTGACTGCAGTGATATTACACATGACATTGATGCTATGATACAGTATTTATCTTTTTAGTGATTTAAATTCTTTTTGTCATAAATTATCCAGTATAATGAAATTAGTATAACCATGTTTGGTTTTTCTTTCCACAATATGCATTATAGTCTGCAAGTTGTCACATTAAAAATCCTCAGATTGTGAAACTCTGAATATCCTTGCCTGAGAAAGATGGATGACCGACTGCCACAAGTATCGGTCATAATTGCTCCCTAAATTTGGGTTCATACTTTCACCACCAAAGCAGATTAAGATGGAGACCAGCAAATGATCTGTACAGCTATGTATTCCGTAAAACATCAAACATAATCTCCATTAAAAAATTTCAGTATTGCTATAAAAAATAAATACCATCACATCGTTGTTTCAAATGAAAGTAATGATGCAGACACCAATAGGAATGTAAAGATCAGTCAAACACGCAAAGCACAGTTTGGTTAATTAGTTTTTCAGTAATAAGAACAAGTTTGACAGCATAAATTACCACTGATAACACATTTAACTAAATGATAGAATCATGGGAAAGACACATGACTGTTATGTTCATTCAAGTGATCCTAAACAGTATTAACCATTATGAATAAAAGAGAGGTCATTGGATGAAAATTTAATCTGAAGAAGTAAAACAAATTCAGCAGCAAATGTTTAACCAGTTTTCATTGCTGAAATGTGATAAAATATTGAATGTGATGTTTTGTAAGTTAGGTCAAAAGCACAAGCAGAAAAATAATTTTGTCAGTCAGGGTGTTTCAGATTTAGAAATTCAACCTTTGTGGACCATGTGAGATGTAATTAATGAATACATTCCTTGAAACTATGGCAAAAAGCAACACTTTTCTTACAAGGCAGATGAAGTCTTGATAAACATATTTTGAAATGTCATTAAATAGTATTAAGTTCTTGTTTCTAGTGCTAAACATTGATGGCATTAGGTTTAGTAAGGTTTCTGTTTCTAGTGCTAAACATTGATAGTGTTAAGTTCCTGTTTCTAGTGCTAAACATTGATGGCATTAGGTTCCTGTTTCTAGTGCTAAACATTGATGGTATTAGGTTCCTGTTTCTGGTGCTAAACATTGATGGTATTAGGTTCCTGTTTCTAGTGCTAAACATTGATAGTATTAAGTTCCTGTTTCTAGTGCTAAACATTGATGGCATTAGGTATAGTAAGGTTCCTGTTTCTAGTGCTAAACATTTATAGTATTAAGTTCCTGTTTCTAGTGCTAAACATTGATAGTATTAAGTTCCTGTTTCTAGTGCTAAACATTGATGGCATTAGGTATAGTAAGGTTCCTGTTTCTAGTGCTAAACTTTGATGGTACACTGTATTAAGTTCTTGTTTCTAGTGCTAAACATTGATAGCATTAGGTATAGTAAGGTTCCTGTTTCTAGTGCTAAACATTGATGGTACACTGTATTAAGTTCCAGTTTCTAGTGCTAAACATTGATGGCATTAGGTATAGTAAGGTTCCTGTTTCTAGTGCTAAACATTGATGGTACACTGTATTAAGTTCCAGTTTCTAGTGCTAAACATTGATGGCATTAGGTATAGTAAGGTTCCTGCTTCTAGTGCTAAACATTGATGGTATTAGGTTCCTGTTTTTAGTGCTAAACATTGATGGTACACTGTATTAGGTTCCTGTTTCTAGTGCTAAACATTGATGGTATTAGGTTCCTGTTCTAGTGCTAAACATTGATGGTACACTGTATTAGGTTCCTGTTCCTAGTGGTAAACATTGATGGTATTAGGTTCCTGTTTCTAGTGCTAAACATTGATGTATTAGGTCCCTGTTTCTAGTGCTAAACATTGGTGGTATTAAGTTCCTGTTTCTAGTGCTAAACATTGATGGCATTAGTTCCTGTTTCTAGTGCTAAACATTGATGGTACACTGTATTAGGTTCCTGTTTCTAGTGCTAAGCATTGATGGTATTAGGTTCCTGTTTTTAGTGCTAAACAATGATGGTACACTGTATTAGGTTGCTGTTTCTAGTGCTAAACATTGATGGCATTAGTTCCTGTTTCTAGTGCTAAACATTGATGGTACACTATTAGGTTCCTGTTTCTAGTGCTAAACATTGATGGTATTAGGTTTCTGTTTCTAGTGCTAAACATTGGTGGTATTAGGTTCCTGTTTCAATGCTAAACATTGATGGCATTCAGTTTCTGTTTCTGGTGCTAAACATTGATGGTATTAGGTATGGTGAGGTTCCAGTTTCTAGTGCTAAACAGTGATGGTATATGTTTATGTTCCTAGTTGATGGTATTAGGTTCCTGTTTCTAGTGCTAAACATTGATGGTATTAGGTCCCTGTTTCTAGTGCTAAAACATTGATGGTATTAGGTTCCTGTTTCTGCTGAAAAAATGCATGTAACACTGATGTTTCACAGGAGTTTGAATTTTCATGCATAAATAACAATGAAGAGTTAAGAAGAAAATGTATCTGTATTATTCTATACAAATTGTGTTATCAATATTTTTATGTACAGATACATTTATTTCATCTTTTACCTATCTTTAAAAAGGTATTATGCAAGAAACATCAAACTCCCATGGATGCTGTGATCTCAGCTCCAGTTTTCCCAGTTTGTTGATGAAGATCAATTTATCATTTCATTTACCAGTGATACTGACTGGTGCTTCACAGGAACATCAGAGGAGTACAACTTACCAGGGAGCAGAAAACTGTAATAATGGGGATCACAACAATTCCACGAAATCTGTTGACCATCCCTTCCAGGAAGGAAGCACCAATCTGGTGGAGCCAGCATTTCAGGGACCCTCACCTTATGGCAACATACCAAATATGTCCTTGCTTGATAGTCAGGATTCCATAATGGCGAATGGTACCATGGATCCCGTTAATGAAGACACAATGCCTCTTGAGGGAGAAAATCCCACTGGAGCCTCACATAATGAAAGTAAATAATAACCTTATGCTTCCAAAAAGTTACCTGAATGGATGGAGGGTGGGAGGTACCTTGGTACCATGAGGCAACATATTTTACATGTGAAAAACAGATTTATGTGGATATAAATTATTTTATATTGGTGTGGCCAAGAGTGTGTATTTTTCTGCATTAAATGATTTTTTTTTGATCTGGAAATGCAGATGGATATGTCTTTCATCATTGAAATTTACTTTGATTTTTTTTCCAATTTAAAGTTTGCTGCATATATTCCCTTTCGAAATGTCTCAGGTTTTTGTGAATAATCTAGCTTAAAAGATTGAATCACATAAAAGTATCATGAAAATTCAAGATGCTAGTAGTTACATTTTTTTTGGAGGGGGGGGTGCTTCTACAGATTTACAAAGTGATTTTCGTTAAATGCATTTTGTAAACCATTTATTTCTTAACTGTAGATAAATAAAAGGATTGTTTTTGCAAAATTTGTGTGGTCATCCTGATATAAAGCCTTTTATAAAATTAATAAAGCTGTTTGGAATCAGAGTAACGTTTTATGATTAGTTATTTGAATAAATTGATGAAAAGAGACTTAAGGGCAGCATATGGTTTGGGGAAAAATAATGTTAACTGTCCTCATGGCTATTGAATTGAAATTATTTTGCGAGCTTCAATGTTACTTTGACTAAATTGGCAAGCCAATATCATCGACTGGTAACTAATAAAATTATGAGTAGTTAGTGATGTAGCAGAGTGCATAGCATGAAACAAGGAACCAGACTAATGGGCATGGTGAGAAAAAAGAATGGCAGTTCATTATGATGGAGGATGCTAGTTATCTCTGGTCTCATGAGCTCCAGAAGTATGATGCAGTTGTCTGCTATTTCTGTATTAGAATTTTGCTTAAAATGATGTATTTTTATTGTTGATAAATTTTATTATGGAGAACTTATGTTTTTGCATCTTATGTATCTGTTAAATTCTTTTCAATTAGATCCTTTTGCAGTCATCTTATTGTTGAATCAAAATTTAAATGACTTGATATTTTTATCATAGCTGGTCTTCCAGACTTTGATGCTCTGACTGTAAACCCTTCCACTGAGGACCAATCAAAAACAAGTGACACATCTTTCTTTGATGGGATGAACTTGACATCTGATGGCCAGTCAAAAACAAGTGACACATCCAGCTCACCACTGTCTCAGAAATCAAGAGGAAAAGCTGATGCAATCACATCATCAATGGTACTCAAAATATTACAGTCACTGTGGCAGTTATTGGCTAGAACTAGTAAATAGTGCTTTCATTTTGATTTGGGTTATGGTAGTTGTGAGAGAGAAAGAGAGATTGTCCAGTGAAAATGATACAAAAATAATATATAAAAAACCTAATGTCTCTGGAAGCATTCAGCTACAAAAATGTTTTATATTTGTAGAAAAATAGCTTTTATTGGTAGCCCACAATTGTGACATTTGTACGTGATGTTTTACATAGGTTTATTATATCTGTGGAAATGTGTACATCCAGAATAGCATATTCTGTTATTAACTGGCAAGTAAACAAAAGGTTATATTTTTAAAACTGCATTATACAGTTTAACCTTTTAAAAGATATATCGGTTCACATTTTTGGTCATCAATCTCTCTTTTAAGTCTTGTACATGAAATAATTAGAAATCATTCCTGTATCAAATTCCTTTGACCAGTGCATACTATTTTCCAAGCATTGTGTGGGGGTACTCTGCAAGAGGGTGTTTTGTGATTCCAAGAGGTGTCAGTGCATGCTACCCAAAGTAAATGACGTTAAAATGAGAACAAGTTGCTGACTTATATAGGCCTATAGAAAATGATTGGAAATTTGGAGAACAAAATTAAATACATAATTTTTTTTAGGGTGAGCAGGGTAATGATTTCAAATGAGTGTCAGGCTCCTAATTTGAGGGTCCTGGTTCAGTACCTGCCTGAGTCATCCTAATTTGAGGGTCCTGGTTCAGTACCTGCCTGAGCCAGCCTGGATTCATTAGTGTTATCTTTGAGACAGGATGGTCTGTTGTTCAAACATCCCTGAAAATGTTGAATTTTTCTCAACATTGAAAATGATTTTTGGTTGGATATAGCATGATATGGTACATAGTACTATGAAAGTTTGTGGACCCCAACCATTGTGTTGTGTGGTTTCACTGTAATAGTTTTTCAGAACATTATGCATGAACCGGTATGAAATATGACTTTATGAAGCATACTTCATGGTGCCAAGAAGGGTCTCTCTGTCTTTATTATTTTATTTTTGTTTTCATGAGATTTACTGGAATTAAGTATGACCATAACAGAATTTGGGAGCAAAGATAACTTTTTTTGTTTGACACTTTGTTACGTGAAACAGTGAATGATTTTATTACATTTTTTGTTACAGGTCTTGAACATCTACCATGTAGAAAATCTCCAACTTGGGGAGAAATCAACTGTTATCAAGTTTATGCAGACAGATGAGAAAACAAAGAATGAAGCGGACAACAGTAACACAGCCACAGGAGACTTATTTGACAATGAACATAATGAGTATGTCTAAATGTTAGAACTTGCCTGTACGGAATGAGTATGTCTAAATGTTAGAACTTGCCTGTATGGAATGAGTATGTCTAAATGTTAGAACTTGCCTGTATGGAATGAGTATGTCTAAATGTTAGAACTTGCCTGTATGGAATGAGTATGTCTAAATGTTAGAACTTGCCTGTATGGAATGAGTATGTCTAAATGTTAGAACTTGCCTATATGGAATGAGTATGTCTAAATGTTAGAACTTGCCTGTATGGAATGAGTATGTCTAAATATTAGAACTTGCCTGTATGGAATGAGTATGTCTAAATGTTAGAACTTGCCTGTATGGAATGAGTATGTCTAAATGTTAGAACTTGCCTATATGGAATGAGTATGTCTAAATGTTAGAACTTGCCTATATGGAATGAGTATGTCTAAATGTTAGAACTTGCCTGTATGGAATGAGTATGTCTAAATATTAGAACTTGCCTGTATGGAATGAGTATGTCTAAATGTTAGAACTTGCCTGTATGGAATGAGTATGTCTAAATGTTAGAACTTGCCTATATGGAATGAGTATGTCTAAATGTTAGAACTTGCCTATATGGAATGAGTATGTCTAAATGTTAGAACTTGCCTATATGGAATGAGTATGTCTAAATGTTAGAACTTGCCTGTATGGAATGAGTATGTCTAAATGTTAGAACTTGCCTGTATGGAATGAGTATGTCTAAATGTTAGAACTTGCCTGTACGGAACGAGTATGTCTAAATGTTAGAACTTGCCTGTATGGAATGAGTATGTCTAAATATTAGAACTTGCCTATATGGAATGAGTGTGTCTAAATGTTAGAACTTGCCTATACGGTTTCAATGTTTAACCTTTTTCATGAGGATATTTAGTTTTTTTAGCATTGACATTACCACAGAATTTGAAAATTTAAATATCAGCATAAGAAACATGAATATTCAACGTTTGGAATGTGAAGTCTAATATCATTCCACTATAACACCAATATGATAGACTGGTGTATAGAACATAGTTTTCCAGTGTAACAACAAAATGTAAGTAAACAGCCAGTGAAATGGTAAATAGGGGTAGTATTTCATGGTTTATAATCAGTGGAATTTATACTTTGTTTTGTTTTTACTGTACATTTATGTAGTCTACTATGAGATCATCGTTAGAATTCATTTCATCAAAGCCTGCAGAGTAACTCAAACACATGATACTATGATTTCATCATTAGAATTCATCCCGTCAAAGCCTGCTTAGCAATTTGAGCACATGATTTTATGTATTTCCCTAATTTTTGCACATTTGGAATGAAATCAAGTTAATCAGTTGTGAGTACAGATGCACCAAGACAGTGTTACTTATGGTAGCTCATAGTTTGGGAATCTTTGCTTAAAGAATGGTAGTGAAGATTTAGTACAAGTCAGGTTGTGTTACAACTTGAGTGGGATATCTAGAACTGCCATCATATAGAAATTTCATCCCATATACTACAAGAAAACTAATGTTATGAAAAGCATTATTATTATTATTATTATTATTATTATTATTGGTCAGAAGAACAAGTGAGCCTATCCATTGCATTGTCCATCATCCACCCACAATTGCTATTTTAAACTTATAGAAATAAAACATTGGAGCACTTTAAACCATATTTAGCAGAGATCATTATGGTGAGAAGGCTTTTAATGTTTGTTGATAGGCTATACATGGCGGCCAGTATTAATGGTGGAGGAAGAACCCGGGAAAAACCCGGAAAGAACCACCGACCCATGAGAAGCTACTGGTTAGCTTTCTCACATACTCACATTAGCTGAAGCTGAGACTCAAATCCATGCAGACAGAGGTGAGATGGCAGTGATCTGTAATGGAGAGCGCTTCAGACCACTTGGCTGCTCTGGGCCCCTTTAATGTTTGTAGAAATGAACCAAGCCACAGGTGAATATGGCTACTTTTAATTCTGTTGTAAATGCCTTAAGACAATGAAGCAAATATGTAATAAATATAGCTGAAGATTCAAATTATATTTGTGTTTGTAAAATATATATGTTACTACTACTGACCAAAATATCCAAGAATGAAAAGTTAAAAAATGTGAAGAATTAAATTGAATAATTTCAGTAATGGTTAAAAAAAATCTAATCTGGTCATTGCTGTATAAATATTTCATCTCTTTGATCTTTGCTTAATTGTATGAACAATGTTTTAGTTAAAAGTGTCTAATTAAAAAAAAAAATTAAATTGTAAAAAATGTGAAGAAAAAAAAACAAAATTGCTAAATTGCTGTTGTGGTCTAAAAATCTATTCACCTATAGCACATATTTACCCGCAAGATACCATTTTTCTCTGTCAAGTGCTTTTTGCACAAGTGAATATAAGCTTTTTGGGATGGACATCTGGACACATAGATGGACATCTGGACACATAAATGGACATCTGAACACATAGATGGACAAGATCAAATCAAAATATCCTGTTGCATATAGTGGGAGAACATAAACAGAGAAACTTTAGCACAGTTATATTTGTAACATATGCAGTATTTAAAAAAATGGAGGAAAATTGGAAGAAATTTGTTCAGAGAGCATCCCACTGTTGCAAATTTCTTAAGTAAGTGCTCTTGTGTTTGACATTTAGACTGATGTGAGCCAGGCAAAGACCTCCAGCACACATGGACCTAGTACTACTTCTACTACTATTATTAATGCAAACATAAATGGTGGTGGTGGTATGCATTTAATAGTGATATCCATGGTCTGTATACATTAGAACTGATTTATAAACAATATAAATAACTTTGATTGAGAATTCTAATTTTGGTTTGAATTGTTAGTGTTATGCAAACTTGGTTTAATGCCACTGTTTTCATACATGAAAAATCTTTATTTCAAGAACAACGCCTTGTATTGTAAACAGTACTGTATATTTCAATGACAAGGCATACAGTGGACCTGAGGATGTAATTTCCTTTGGTAACATGTTCTAGGTTGGACTTGTGGGGTAGACTGTCATTGTGCAGTTTAGTGCAGTTTTGACCAAGAGCTGGTATATAACAAACATAATAACCCTCCCTTCCCCATTCTGGTACCACATTTTCAAAACTTCAAAACTTCCTCAGCAAGAATGACCCTTTGGGCTCAAAACCCAGAAGCAGATTTGATACTTGAAGTAAGCCTTTGTGATTAAGTTTAGAATCCTAGTTAAAGGATGAAAGTTTACAAGATCCTCAAAGTGCTGTGATTTTAACTTCATTCTGATTCAGGTTACAGAAAGTCACAGCTTATGGATTTTAATTGGAGTTTTGTGATTGGTATGTTTTGAGAATATTAGGTTGGGTCCCTAGCCACCAGTGACACCAAAAATTTTGTAATTGCAGATACTGCCAAGTTTTATCATCAACTCAGGATGTGAAATGTAAAAAAAAATTGTTGCATTAGTTGAAATGATCACTCCCATACACCCCTTATAGTATCTGTTACTTACTTTGTATTTTAGTGAAGATTCACAGAAACCTGCGGATTTGCCCATACCAGATAGCAGTTCTGTGGCTGAACTGAAGGATGAACCTGCCGATGTAACCAGCCAGCAAGATTCCAGGCAGAGCCAGGACTGCATGGACCTTTCTTTCAGGAATAGTCATGGACTGGAACTCCGTCTTCTCTTGGTAAGATAAACATTATATTCAGGAATAGTCATGGACTGGAACTCAGTCTTCTCTTGCTAAGATATACATTATATTCAGGTATAGTCATGGACTGGAACTCAGTCTTCTCTTGGTAAGATATACATTATATTCAGGAATAGTCATGGACTGGAACTCAGTCTTCTCTTGGTAAGATATACATTATATGCAGTGAAGTGCTCCTTGGGTAAACTGGCCTTGATATGTACCAACATTTTAGACTGGATTTATCAGTGATCCTGTAATCAAGAATATGCAGTTATAATTCTTAACCCTTTACCTCATGCAAGTGTCCTTGGATGCCTCCACTCCATTCACATAGAAGCACCTTTTGACACCTCTGCTTGATTCGTATGGAAGCATCTTTTGACACCTGCTGTAAACATCAGCCATTTTCAGCCAGTTTTTATAGCGCCACCTTCAGGGAAAACCCCCTATTAGAAACTACATTTATTTATGCGAATGACAATTATGTCAGATCATGTGGTCACTTTTATGCTTTGGTCAATATCTGCTATTTAAAGTAACTGGGTTGTAATCTCCAGTCTCCAAAATGTAGGTTGCGGATTTCATTCAGTACTTATGAAGTTTTCACGATTAAAATCACAACTATGAAAGATTCAATAACTTAGGTAAAGGCTCTGATATTGATGTAGTCAGCAATTAGTTTTTGTAAATTATCAAATTCAGATGACTTAGTGATGTAGACGCAGACAAAAAACTTGTAAATTTCGAGTATGAGAAATGGCAGCTACGGTTGGTCATGCAGCCTCACTAACTAAAGGGGAATGAGTTCTCTCAAAATTTTAAAGCACATAAAAAATTCTAACACGAAAAATAATTACACAGCTATAACAATCAGACTTTACTCTTAAATTTTTCCACACATAATGGATGTGTAACAAAAATGTAAAATGGTTAAAATTGCTGTTAAATGTAACATCACTACATTGCTTAACAGTTAACAGGCAGGCCTATGCATATGGAGTCGAATAGGTAACAGGTGTTCTATTTATAGCATGCTGCACTTGGTAACTTTGCTCTATGAGGTAAAGGGTTAAGACAGGAATTGCTAAATTAAATATATGGATTATCCAGAGGCCAGATCTGATAGGTTCTACTTTTTTTAATATATTTGGATTACCCAGAGGTCAGTTCTGATAGGTTCCATTCATTCAGGTAATATTGTTTCAGTGATTTTGTTAATTTTGTTGTTACCCTGAATCACAAATTTAAATACCCAAATGAAAGCCCCCTCCTCCATTTTCTCACTGAGTTTCATTCATAGAAATCAACAAAGTGATTTGATAAATCAGTGTCATTACTGTAATCTGGTAATAAAGTATAAAATTTTACATGTGTTTGATTTATTTTAACTGTTTAAAAACAATTATAAAGCATTTTTTATTGTTTCAATGCATGCATAGCTATATGTTACCCAGTAGCTGTAGTTTCCAATCTCCTTAAAATCAATATGTTGAGATATAAGTATAGACAGAGAGAAACAAGAAAAAAGAAATGGGTATTGAACATTAATAATAGTGGTAAAGAAAGAAAGACAAATAGATCATACCAGTATAAGAAAATCAGATTCAGTACTTTTTCAAATTGATCCTTTGTTCAGTTGCTTCTGTTTTTGTAATATTTAAATCCTACTGAAAACACATCTCATTTAATCCATGCATTTTTGTTCCAGATGAACAACAAAACTGTAAAATGCTAGAACTTTGTTGCACAATTACTAATGAACCACTAGGTATAAAGAGTAATTGCAGCAGGGATTTTTATACAAAATCACTGATTCAGCATCATGTCAGTCCCATCTGTTGAGAAAACTAAATGTTTGTCAGGTAAAAATAATCCTGATTTTTTTTGTCAAACAAATCCAGTCTTGTCATGCACTTAAGATCATGAGAATAAAAAATTGAATTGATCCACTCAGCCATTCACCGTGGAAATGTTTTATAGATATACTTGAAGAGTATGAAAACTTGTATAGATAACCTTGAAGAGTTTTGAGGGGGGAAGGTATTTTTCTTATAGAAAAAGACTCCATCTAGCTTGACAGAAGCTTAACAACTTTTAGAAATATGTATCTTTTGGCATGTTCGGAGTTGGATGAACATCCAAGCACAACAGATATTGTCAATACCACTCTGGTGTAATAAATATATCAAGATAAATGTCATACATTCTTTCTGAAGAAATGATGTGAGAAGTTTATATTCTATAAGGTCTTTATTCTATAAAGTCTATACATGTATTCTATAAGGTCTTTATTCTATAAAGTCTATACATGTATTCTATAAAGTCTATATTCTATAAAGTCTATATTCTATAAGGTCTATATTCTATAAAGTTTATATTCTATAAGGTCTGTATTCTATAAAGTCTATATTTATTCTATAAAGTCTATATTCTATACAGTCAGTATTCTATAACGTTAATATTCTATAAAGTCTATATTCTGTAAGATCTATATTCTATAAGGTCTGTATTCTATAAAGTCTATATTTATTCTATAAAGTCTATATTCTATAAAGTTTATTCTATAAATTCCATATTCTATTAATTCTATATTCTATAAAGTCTGTATTCTATAATGTTTATATTCTATAAGGTCTGTATTCTATAAAGTCTATATTCTATACAGTCTATATTCTATAAAGTTTATATTCTATAAAGTCTATATTCTATAAAGTCTATGTTCTATAAAGTTTATATTCTATAAAGTCTATATTCTATAAAGTTTATATTCTATAAACTCTATATTCTATAAACTCTATATTCTATAAAGTTTATATTCTATAAAGTCTATATTTATTCTATAAAGTCTATATTCTATAAAGTTTATATTCTATAAAGACTATATTCTATAAAGTCTATATTTGTTATTAATGAAGCAATTAACAAAGATCACATGCTCCTTGCATACAAATAGTTTATTCAGAATTATTCCGTTTCAGTATTTTGTAGAATTTGAGGGAGATTTGGATACAATACCAGGAACTTGATAAAACACTGTTATTAGAATCACCACAACACAAAAAAAATAAATCACCTCAGGAAGCAGGACAAAATTTTAAAATCATTTTATAGATTAGGTCTGAATGGTTCCAGTTCAAATGTAAACTACACAAAACTATTTTAAATCAGAATTACATGCACAAAGATTAGGAATCAATATTTTACCTTCCCTTCTGTACTACTGAGGAAACAAGACTTCAAATCAAAGTTCTCCACAGGATTCTCTTTACCAATAGTAGTTTGTTTAAAATGAAAATCCCTGAATCATCACTTTTTTTTTGTAATGAAGCTGAAGAGACTCTGCTTTATTTATATTTTGGATGCCATGTTTTGAAAACAGTATTGATAAATTTTAGATCAGTTCTTAGAAACAAATGTCATGTTGAGTTAGATTTAAAAGAAAATACAGTATTATTTTGGAATTAGAAATTCACTGTAATTGGAGATTATTGATGTATGCTTAATTCTGATTAAAAAAATTACATATATATTTGTAGGATTAAAAGTTGCATTCCATGTTATGTGACTTGCATAGAACAAATCCAACCCCCAAATCCATTTTTCCTAAAACCATGAATAATTAGTTCCAGTCTATGACACATTTTCACATAAATGGCAGTTATCAATTCAGCATGAATCGGCTTGATTGATGAAGCTGTAAGGTCCACCAATAGAGTACACTGACCTTCATCTACAACATCTTCATTTTTCCTGGTGGTCCGCATGGCCTGTTTTGCCTACCAGTTGTGGAATTATGATTTTAATTCTTCTTTGTGATCTTTATTTTTTTGTAAAGACCAGTGTTTGAATTTGGCTCATTCATGAGGCAGGTTCAGACAAATGAGTAATTCAATTATTTTTCAGTTTAGTTAGCAGATTTGCACTTTGATTAACTCAGGATACATCTAAGGGTGACACTGCTTGCTAATTGCAATGAGCAAGGTGCAGCTATTATGTACTGTTCAGTTCACATGTGGAATGATGAAATTATCCAAACTAACAAGGATCTAAGTTCAGTTTTACCATTTCTAAGTCAGTGTGTTAATGCCTTGGTTGTCTGAAATGATCGATCTTGACAAGTGATTGGTTTGTGTTCATACAGGTGGTTGTATTGTTTTAACCATTGAAGCAACTTCTGCATGTTGTCAATGTTGTTTTCTTCTGTATTCTTTACGCTGGGTATCTGGTGAGGTTAATCCACAAATTAAATGCCTACAAATATGCAGACTTAATTGACAGATACAACCATACTTTTCAATACCCCTGAAAATGACTCTTTACAAGACCATGAAAATTGAGAGCTGTGAAAATAACTACTACAGTATCTGGATTTATTACCAAAATGCCATATCTGCTTGGTTCAACTGTGTTAAAATAACTGCATTACCAAGAGGCCAGATCTGATAGGTTCTTCTCTTTTTAAAATATCTGGACTACTCAGAAGCCAGATCTGACAGATTCCATTATATTTAATTTAAATATCTGGATTAGCTCAAGGCCCTCTCAGGTTTTATTTTTCAGTTGAGTCAGTTTTATATGCACTATTTCCTGCAGGGTTCCACAGTGTTAGGTGTGGATGCCTCTTAGTGAGTGTAAAACCAGTCAAAAGTAGGTCAAATGTAACTCTATTTCATGTGTCACAGACTTAAAAGGTTTGTTCAAATTTAGCAATTTTAAGTCAGTTTCTTCTGCAGATAGCAAACCACATCCTAATGCCACATCTTCAAAGTCAGTATTACACGTCTATCTTCACTTTTAACATGAAAGATATGTTAGGTAGGTCTAAACTTCAAATGAAATGGGTTGTTCCACTTTGCCTATTATGCAGATTAGCCTCTCACTGCAGTCTTCAAAGGGTCGAATCCCTGAGTGGCCAAGTGGTCTAAAGCGCTCACCATTACGGATCACTGCTGTCTCACCTCTGTCTGCATGAGTTCGAGTCTCAGGCTCGGCTAACGTTGGTACGTGAGAAAGCCTGCCAGTAGCTTCTTTTGGGTCGGTGGTTCTTCCCCGGATTTTCCAGGGTTCTTCCTCCACCAATTATACTGGCCACCATGTATAGCCTATCTTGTGCTGAAAAATGGCGTTAAACCCCACAACAACAACAGCAGTCTTCAAAGGATTTAACACAGCTTCACCCTAGCTCTTTGCAGCCAGTCAAGAAATATGTGAAATGGTGGTTGCTTATGTCTGACCACCTTACATTTGAACTGTATCTATGATAATCTATTGTGTAAATTGCCTTAAGATAATTTTACATGAGCTTTAAGCAGGTATTTTTACTTATGTAAGGCTCTTTATGTCTGTGGGTTTCAAGTTTTGTGGTTTGTGTAAACAAATACATATTCGTGGTTAACTAATTTCGTTGATTTATCATTTACCAGCTCCCCACCTCATATTCATATACATAGGTTTACTATTATACTAACATTCATTTTGACGTGTGTATGAGCAAACAGGTTTAATCACTTCTGCAGTAATGAAGTTACTAATTGCCTACATATGGCATATATGTGGAGATCTGAAATAAAATGCCGTCTAATTTTTCCACACATGTTAGAGCTAACACATTTATTACCAAAATTGTAATCTTAAGTAATTTGGTTCTCAGGAATTCTTAATGCCCGCTATCAAGCATAAAGTTCTAAACAGTTAGGATTCAGGCTTTTTAACAAAGTCAAGAACTGTAAACCTGACAAGCCTGCCAAAATCACCAGATGGGAACTCCTTGTTGCTGTAAATCTTAACCTTAAAAGTAAAATAGGTAAAGTTTGGGTGTATTGTGGTGTTATTAATGCATGCATTGTGATGACTGGTGCTGAAGGTATTGTCATAAAATATGACTTGAAGAGTGGTACTCAACACAGATGATTGATCAGTTAAATTAACTGGAGGATTGTTGAGATGTACATTCAAACCAGGTCTCAGTTCATACAAAGTGGTTTATTAACATGCATGACAATGTAGAACTTTGTAGAGACATGACTGAAATGGACTTTGATAAAGCTTATTATTTGTTTAGCAGTTGGTTATGCAAACATTTGTTCACATGTGGGATTATTATGTGTTTTGGGAAATGAAGCAGGACACAGAGAGTGAGTAAATCTGCTTTAATTACTATGCTCTACATCACATAGAGTCATTACAGTCTTGCATGAGTTTTCATATTCATGAAGTTTTGCATTCAAATTCAAATGATTTCACATTCTCAGCACTATATATAGCTGTGGTGTTAAAACAAAGAAAGAAACAGGTGATGCTTTTCCATGAATAGGACAAAAGAGGTGAGTAATTGCTGGCTTGGTTAATGTTTCATTGCAACTTCAAATTTGTTGTCTGGAACACCCATGACAAGCATGAAAGTTGGAACCCAACAAATTAAAATTGTTTGAAGGTATTTTATACAGGCTGCATGCTATGGTTATATGTAGTGGTGATAAAAGAGTTCTTTCTCACCATAAGTCTGTTTATTGTTTTCTAAGATTACTGAAAATTGTTTTACAAAACAAAACTGTGTTGTGGGGTTTGGGAGTAAACAATCATATTTAGTATGACACATCATGTTATGGCAGGTATCCAGTAATTAAAATCAAACAGGTATCCAGTAATTAAAATCAGACAGGTATCCAGTAATTAAATGTAATCATTAGATGATATTTTGATTATAACAGATCTGATCTAATTTTTTTAGAAACCTAAAACTGAGGCAGAGGAGGAAGAGAAACAGATATTGGGGACCAGCTTAAAGGTTGATATCAAGTCAACGAAAAAGGAGGAGGAGGGATGTGAACCAGATGTAAATAAGAGGGATCAGTATTCCCATTTGGGTGCTAGACCAAAAGATCCTCAAAAAAAGCTAGTTGGAAAAGCACCATCAAGTCCCTTGGTATCACTAACTCCATTAATGAGACAATTTCAGGACGGAGATGGTGGGGAGACAGATCTAAATACTGTAGCTGCTGTGGCAAGCAATGAAATAGGAGTGCAAACTGTGCAAGATACTTTGCCAAAACTTTATGCTGAGTCTAAGACCACCAAAAGAGGTTCCACATGTGGTGAGAAACCACAGGCAGATGTAAATCAGTATCAAGTTATCTGGAGATCTGCTGCTCCACTATTGGCTAGGGCATTTCCCTTCATTTCATTGCAAGATGTCATGTCCTCCCTGTCTGTCTGTACAGATGATGACTCCCTCTCTCAAGGTAATGACTAGTGAAAATGAAGGAACACTTAAATTTAAATGCGTGCTTTTGAAGCATGCTTCACCTTCTCAGAGATCATATGTGTGATTACATTAATGCATTATTTCAGTGGATCTGGGTCTCTGCAGTTTGCTGTTGGACCTGACTTATAAGCAAGTAAATACAGTTACTCCCCTTGAATTGAGTCAGCAATTCACTTGAAAAACAACAAGTTGAACAGAGGACAAAGATAATCTCATGTTATGCCTTTGACAAAATTGGCAGATCGTCAAATTGGATTGCATTTGTCTTTCCTTCCAACTGTTTATTGCATTTTAGGGTATCTTTTTTGTTTAATCAAATCCTGCAAAATTTGGAATGCAAAGCTTTTGAAACTTTGCCTTGAGTTTTTAAAACAACACCTTATTTTGAACATGGCCATTTTTTCAAGTGTTCTTCCCATGGTAGGGTTCATAGTTTTGTGTTGTAAACATACCTACAGCTTTCATACATTGCCTTTTATACTTTGCTCAGTTCTTGCAGAGATAATGCAATCTGATGGCACTAAATACATTTCTTAAAACAATTTCAGGTTTTAACTTGGCCATTTTTTTCAAGTGACCATTCTATGGTAGAGTCCCATCTTTGTTATTGACTCCTCCTCCAGCTCTGAATGCTTTCTTTTGAACCTTCTCTACACATAATGTAGATTTCTTAATGTACAAAGAATGTTTTCTTTTGAACCTTTTCTACACATAATGTAGGTTTCTTAATGTACAAAGAATGTTTTCTTTTGAATGTTCTTTTACACTTAATGTAGACTTCAGTACACTTAATGTAGACTTCTTTACACTTAATGTAGACTTCTTTATACTTGATGTAGGCTTCTTTACACTTAATGTAGACTTCTTTACACTTAATGCAGACCTCTTTACACTTAATATAGACTTCTTTACACTTAATGTAGACTTCAGTACACTTAATGTAGACTTCTTTACACTTAATGTAGACTTTATACTTAATGTAGACTTCTTTATACTTGATGTAGACTTCTTTACACTTAATGTAGACTTCTTTACACTTAATGCAGACCTCTTTACACTTAATATAGACTTCTTTACGCTTAATTTGTAATGTTTCAGATTTGGTTTTTATATAATATCTTGAGTTTTCCACAATCTATAGTTACCACACTTTGTGAAAGTCTTGCATTTGTGGTATGGAAGAACTCTATTGATTTTAGTGTGGTTGAAAGAAAAATGGTTTGTCAACATTAACTTGAATTCTCCACCATCTCAAGTTACCAAAATGTTGTGAATAGCTTACACTTGCAGCAAAAAGGTTAACATCACTGACTAAAAGAAGAAAATTATTTAATGTATATTAGCTTACATTCTCCGCTGTCTGTAGGTATAAAACATTGTGGATGGCTGGCACTTAGGGTAGGAAGAACCCTATCAGTGCAGGGTCAACAGGTCATGGTCACTGTGACTGAAAAAATAATTTTTTTTCAGCACAGTAACATTAGCTCTACATCACAGACCTGGACCAAACTTTGTGAATGGCTTACAATAATTTTTGGGGGTCAAAAGGGCAAAGGTTAAGTTCATGTTGACTGAAAGAAGAAATGTGGTTTCTTCAAATATTTCAATAAACTAAACGACATGGGGCAGGCAGTGTGCCATTCATTATAGTCTTGTTCTAACAATTATAAAGAATGTCTGGAAAGTGGCTGTTATGCAGTCATTCAAGCTGTAATAGCCTGCACTATACTAGTGTTAAGCTGTAGTAGTCTGTGCTATACTAGTGCCAGACTGTAGCAGTCTGTGCTGTTTTAGTGTCAAGCTGTAGTAGTCTGAGCTGTATTAGTGCCAAGATGTAGTAGTCTGTGCTATACTAGTGCCAGGCTATAGTAGTTTGCACTACACAAGTGCCAAGGTGCATTAGTCTGTCCTATACTAGTGCTAATCTGTAGCAGTCTTTCCTATATTAGTGCCAAGCTGTAGTAGTCTGGGCTGTGTTATATTAGTGCATAGATTTAGCAGTTTGTGCTATATTAGTGCCAGACTGTAGCAGTCTGTGCTATATTAGTGCCAAGCTGTAGCAGCCTGTGGTATATTAGTGCCAGACTCTAGCCATCTGTGCTATATTAGTGCCATGCTGTAGCAGTCTGTGCTATATTAGTGCCAGGATGTAGTAGTTTGTTTTATATTAGTGCCAGGCTGTAGTAGTCTGGGCTGTGCTATATTAGTGCCAAGCTATATTTGTGCCTAAAAGAGTTGGGTCATTATTTTATTTATTGTAGGTTATTGTAAAATCATGGGTAAACTTTGAAATAAAGAATTTTTTATATACTTTTATGCAATGAACAGGGATAAAACCTAGCCAAAACTGCTACATGTATTATGTCAAGTCATGTCTTGACTTCAGAATTTCAAATTTTATTGATAAAACCCATTTTTAGTTTTGATTATGTAACATTATGCACAGTACTTCATTGTATCAACTGAATTATTATAGTCTTTACCAGCTTTTGTAAATCTTACAGCATTGTGAATTGTCAACAATTGAATGAACCAGGAAAAGAAAAAGTCATGAAGCAAAATGCTGTAGCTGGAGATTTGATTATCGTATCTGCTCTGGCCTAGATTTTGAATACCATATATAAGCTTTTACTAGGTCATACACACAGGACTCCAAATTTGATGTCTTTGTGATTTTGTTTCTTTTTTTTCTTACAGGAAACTTGCATACACTAAAACAATATCCTAAGCTTGCTCAGCCATGCTTGACAAATTGTAATTTTAAGTCAGGTTATTGATTAGTATCAACCAAATGCTTACTCATTAATATCAAAGTAATGGGAGCTTCTCACTGATGAAGATTTGCTTTTATGGGATTTTCTTTTTCAGAGGCATAATTTTACCTAGAATTGTTTGTTTTCGGACAAATTGGGTACAAATCTAGTAAAACTTAATTCATTTGCATAGAATTAATGTTTTTCCATCCACTAATAAATTCTTTAATAAAAAATAAATAATAAAAAATAATAATCCACTTCTTTCAGCCAGACACTTAATTTTTCCATCTGAATCATGCAATTTCCCAAATTAAGTTGAAGGAAAATATTGCTTGCATTGGTGTTATGTTACTTGACCAAGGGAAAATCCCAAATTCACTTATCCAGAGTAAGCCTATTATCTGTTAATTTAAAAATAAATTCATGTATTGGTATTCCTTTATGTCTGGTATGGCTCATTTCATGTTTCTTCGACCATGGTCAGTTTGGCAGTTAAGCATCTCTAATGCTGTTCAAAGCAGTGTTGTGAAGACTTTCAACTTGAAGTTTCCCATTCAAGAGTAGGTGATTGTGATCAGTAAGTCATGTTTGACGGTGTTCAAGATTTGCAATTTATTGTATTTCTCAATTACTTTTCAAACTAGGGTCATAAAACTGTGAAGTGCTAAATCAATAATGGCATTAGAACTGTGCCATGGAGCGATGTTTAGAATTTTGTTTTTATTAGCCTGCCTGTGAGAAATAAATCAGAGCTGATGGCATCATTGTCATCATTTATAATCAGGTTAAGATTATAAAAGTTTTGTTTAACTGCCCCCTTTGCCAGCTTATCAAACTACATCGTCATATTTACTTGGGTTATTTCTTACATTATACTGAACCACCCTTGGCAATGTTAGGTCACCTTTACATACAATTTTTAATCCCCTACTTTTCAGAGAAAGGGCAGGACATTAAATTGGGCCTGTCAATCCATTCTTCTATCTTACTGGCTATCTCATTTTCATTCCTGCATAAAACTTACTTCATTATATTTCATCCAAATTTAGTATGCAGCTTGATATCAATCAAGCATTGGCTAGCTTCAGTTATCAGCATTTTACACCATCAATCAGCTGATGTATCAATCCTAATTGTCTACACAATAGCTCCCTTAGTTATTATTGAATTTCATTAACATTTGATGTGCAGCTTCATGCCAAAGAGACCTTTCTGAGCTTAGTTTATTGCTTTTTATTTTATAATTTTACTGAGTTAAAGGTTGTAATTGTTAGAGCCATCTATTTCTTTTCTTCACAATGAATCATTTGATTAGTAGATGTCAAGCAGATTTGGTATGATTTTTGATGCTGATGAAGCCTTGACTATGTTCATTTGCCATCATTCTGTATGACAGTTAATTGGAGTTATAGACCCTGACTGTCAGACCCAGTCACTTTTGTTACCGCATAAGTCCCTTAATTATTAATGGAGTTCAACTAAATTTGGTATGTTTTTTTTAGATAGATGAAACCTGAGTTCAGTTATCATTCTTCTATATTATTATTTAGAATAGTTATAACCCCTGCTTTTCAGACCCACCCACTTTCTTTTCTGCACAATACATCCCATGATTATTATTTCAACCAAATTTGATATGCTGATATTGATGAGACAGTAGCTGAGTTCATTTAGGTGGCGCTCTACAGTTGCGTATTTTGCATAGGGTTAGGATTTTAAAGAAAAAGAATTTCCCCAGCTTTCCTCACTGGTTATACTGGCTATTTAAAAGAGACCTTGTACATCTTAGGTATAATTAAAAGAATCTTTAATTCCCTTTATTTTGGTGTATGATTGATGGGTGTACTATGGGTTATAGAGTATACAGCTTGGCCTTACTTCAAATGTGCACCTTTCAAAAAAGTGCTTGCTCTACTTGGTCATTTTTACTTCCTGAACTTAAGAGGTAAATTGTATAAAAAAGAGCCGATAACTTTTTTTACATTTTATATATTTGGTAATTCATTCATTGCACTTTCAGAAGCTGGTATTGTCTAGTCTGGCAAAATTCATTTTCCCTGTTTTAATAGCTGCTATGTGTAGTGTACTTTAGACTAATTCAGGCTGATTTTTTAACACAAGGGAGCAGTCATTTTAGTTAGCAGTGTGCTTAAATCATGTAAAATTTCCAAAAGTACAATATCCAAAGAAATATCATCCACATTGCATTACTATAGCATATAGGTATGCCAACATTCTCTCCATTGTGCATGTTTTAAATGCGAACTACTTCACCTTACATACATCACTCTCTCTAAAGTACATATTAATTGGTGAGTGCCCCCTTATCACCCCCCTGACTGTCAGACCCACTCAAGAGTTATAGCCCCTGATTGTCAGACCCACTCAATTTTATTTCCTCACAATACCTGTCTTAATTATTATTCATTTTCATCCAGATTTGGGTTACAGCTTATTGTCAATGAGATCTTGGCCAAGTATGATTGCTAGTTTTTATACAAATGGTTATGGTATAGAAGTTTTGTTTTCCTGGCAGATCTCCAGCCATAGGCTTGGTATGTTTGCGGATGAAACTTGGTTACATCATTCTGGACCATCCCAAGTAAATATATGTCATGGTCAGACTGTTTCTGACATCTTTCTAAACCACCTCAGGTGAAAGTTCGTCATAGTGAACTACTTTTCATACACTAATGATTTTGATGTTTAAAAGTTTTAAAGTTTTTTTCCCTCCTGACAGTCACCAGCTGTTTGCATATAATTAACATGGGTGCTTCTTGTATCATAATTAACTGCATTGTAGGAAAGTAGGTTACAATGACTTTATTTTTATTACACAAATGATTTTCTTATTAAAGGCTATCCCCTATGTGGAGGTTTTGTCTTTATGGCAGATCTCCAGCTGTAGGCATGGTATATTCATGAAACCAAGTCATTGTATTTTTTGCATTATTCTGAATCACCTGCATGAAAATTGGCTGATGATCATCACAATATTCTGAATCACATGCATGAGAATTGGCTGATGATCATCACATTATTCTGAATCACCTGCATGAAAATTGGCTGATGATCATCACATTATTCTGAATCACCTGCGTGAAAATTGGCTGATGATCATCACATTATTCTGAATCACCTGCACGAAAATTGGCTGATGATCATCACATTATTCTGAATCACCTGCGTGAAAATTGGCTGATGATCATTACATTATTCTGAATCACCTGCATGAAAATTGGCTGATGATCATCACATTATTCTGAATCACCTGCGTGAAAATTGGCTGATGATCATTACATTATTCTGAATCACCTGCATGAAAATTGGCTGATGATCATCACATTATTCTGCCCTTCCCTGAATATAATGTATGTCACTGTGATTTTGCATATAATATTTACTTTGTGGTATTCATTTTATCCCTAACAAAAGACAAACACCAGCTTACAGCTGAACTTGGCTGTCCCTCTGAGAACTTTAGTCTGCTGAACTTGGCTGTCTCTCAGAGAACTCTAGATTGCTCATTATATAGATAGCTGATAGTAGGCACACTCAACTCATTGTTGGAAGTAGACAAGCCCCAAAGAGATTGTATTGTGTATGTTTTTACTAGCATTTTTAACCCTATTGTACAAATGCAGATAGATGGTTGATGCTAATTTCTTTCTATCTTGCCCTTTTTTGTTACATAGATGTATCCCAGGTATTATTCATATTTTTGGGTGGGGTTGGTCTGGGGTATACTTCAGCATGTCTTATGTTCATTATGATTTAAGAATAAGGGACCGCGATTATGCCAAGATAGCAGGCTATGTGAAAAGAAGATCATAAGAAACAAAAATCTTTATACCATGGGGACATTCTGTATGTCTGTAATTAATCCAGGAGTGTAGATAGTTATTTTTACCTGTATGCACAGCCATCTTAAGTTCTTAACTTTAAAACAACATTAAATTACAGTTCAAAGTTTCCTAACTGTCCTATATCAATACAGCAAAACCTGCCCTACTATACACCTCCACTGAAGGGGCAGTCATTTATATCTAGACTTCTGCCCTACTATACACCTCCACTGAAGGGGCAGTCATTTATATCTAGACTTCTGCCCTAATATACACCGCCACTGAAGGGGCAGTCATTTATATCTAGACTTCTGCCCTAATATACACCGCCACTGAAGGGTCATTCATTTATATCTAGACTTCTTCCAATAGAGGAGTTTACTTAAACATCACCTATGTTTATTTTTCAAATGTCTATGGAGGACTCTGGTGGCCAAGTGGTCTAAAGTTGTTGCCTTTTCAGATTTCTGTCATCTCACCTCTGTCCACATGGGTTTGAGTATCAGGCTTGGTCAATGTGGATATGTGAGATGACCGCCAGTAGCTTCCCATGGGTCAATGGTTCTTACTGGGTTTTCACAGGTTCTTCATCCACCACTTATACCAGCTGCCATGTATAGCCTGTCTTGCACTGAGAAATGGCATTAAACCTCAAAACAAAAACAAGAAATGTCCATAGAGGAATTTACTTACAAATTTCACCTCTGTGTTATGGACAACTGTCCACAGGAATTTACTTAACAAATTTCATCTCTGTATAATGATCCCATTGAGGTGTTTACTTAAAATTGTTGCCTCTGTATAATGTACACATGTCCACAGTTTACTTACAAATTTCACATGTATATAATGGACAATTGTGCACAGAGGAGACACATTTTGTTGTATTTTGAGTGACCTTTTTAGACCTGTTTCAATGCAACTCAGAATCTCCAAACCGTTTTCTGAAAAGTGCTGTATTTCTTTTTTTCAGATGAAGTAGACTGAAAGACCTAGAATGGGGACCTCATCAGGCTCAAGGTTTATTCCAGATCACACTAGATTGAGGACCTCATTAGGCTCAAGGTTTATTCCAGATCTCACTAGAATAAGGACTTAATCAGGCTCAAGGTTTATTCCAGATCACAGGGAGACAAAATATTGGGAACAGGTGTAGAGACAGTTAAAATCCTAATAACTCTTCAGTATTAGACTCCATTAATTTTTTCAGTGGTGGTGTGGGGATGCAGGTGGGTGGTGGTGAAGCCATCCTTTCCATCTTTGGGCAATTAGAGATGTACATTATCATGATTGTGATATGTATATATTATTTCATTATGTCCTGTAGTCACAAAATTGTACAAGTACAAATGTGGTACTCTTGGCTCAAGTTCATAATGTTTGACCATCTATTAATTTGTTGTGCATTTCAAATCATTTGTTTGATTTTCAGCACTAGTTTTTAGAAATTAGCATGAACCTGAAATAATGTGTCCAACAATAAACCCTGTCAAAATGGGAATTTACATGAAACACCCAGAAATGTTTCATGACAATTGACACAAAGGATTTACAACTTTGAGTTCATGGAAGATCATGATCACATTAAACATTCATTGCTGATCAAATGAAGCAAGCTTTACCTCTCTTAAATTATCAGTAAACACCGAGACTTTACTTAAAATACATAGTAGATCTTCTTAGAGTGTATCTCAAAACGTAATATTCAGAACAAAATTTTAGTCGATCAGTGTCCAAAAATTACTAGGTATTTAAATATTTTTAAAAAGCTTATGATGTCCAAAAACATGCTATAAATAAGGTACTGCAATAATGTACTAATTCATAATTACCAGTTGATTGTACTTGGTTCACATAGATCTTAAAACCTTGAATTCAAAGTCTGGTCTTAAGAGGCGCTTGAAAATTATAAAAATGGGAAAAGCCTTTTAAAAACTCTTTAAATTTGCATTGATCATTTAAATGCCATTTTATTTCACCAGTATTTTACTTAATACTATTTAAGTTCATAAATGTTACCTATTTAAAGATTTTTGGGAAAAGTGATCATTAACAGTCACTTTAATCCTTCATTTTATTAGACAAGGTTTATCCATATACCTTCAGTATTATCCTTCATTTTATTAGACAAGGTTTATCCATATACCTTCAGTATTATCCTTCATTTTATTAGACAAGGTTTATCCATATACCTTCAGTATTATCCTTTGCCAGGCTGTGATACGTTTTTATTCAGATCTTCCAGAAGCATAATTTATGTGTCACTACTGCCAAACTGCTAAATACAAATGGCAGCCAAAGATTGACTCAGTTTTTAGTTGTAATGATATGGAGACTTATGTTCAATCGCAAATGGATCCTAAATATTCCTGGATTAGAGAGTCTAAAAGGGATAAATGATTGGTTACACAGAGGCTGAATTGTGACCATCTTAAAAACTTTGGTGGAGTTCTAAATGTACCCATTTCAAAGGAGTTGTTAGCATCAACAGCAAGAAATAAATATATAAAAAGGTGCAAGAATAGGCTGAAGTCTGCTGATTAATTATTACAGCTGATATTTTCAGTCAGAGGGAAAAAGCCACTGGCCAACTAGCATTTACCATTCAGTCAAAATGTTTTAGGAAAAGATACAAGAAAAATACCACTGAATCAAATGATCTGAAAGGCAGTTAAATGATATGGTCAAATCCCAGATGAAGAAAAATGTAGAGGTTGGACATAGCTTGAAATGAGCATAAATGCTGTAAAGAGGTTTCAGAATTGGAAGTGGATAAGCTGATTTAAGCCCTTGAAAAATTATAACAAACCATTGAAAAAGTACTGAAAAGTCCTTAAGTTTGGTCTTGATAGTTTTGTATGATGGACGTGACATAACAGAATGAACTTTAATAACAAAATTCTTTCTGAGATGTCCTTGTTATTACATCATATGAATTAATAATGTAATTAACTTTTTATGGCTTTAATCCTTTAATCTCTTTTTCATTTATTGTTTTGTGTTTTGTAAGTGATTTGATATATATATACTTTAACATGATGGTTGGGATTCCTTCCATAGATATCATTATGTGTTAGTGTAATGTTAAATTACAGCTCTCATGAATCAATACTGAACTTCAAATTTATTGCCTGAGGACTTAAATATAATGATTTAAGATACACTAACTTTACCACTTTACACCTGTATCGCAATCGTCTTATTCTAGATGTAGCGTCTCTGACATACACTTTCTCTTCACCCATTGTTTCTTGTACTGTGATTGCAAATAGGATAGCCCTTTACCAACTGACCTAGATTCTTTGAGAATATTGCATTGTCCATAGACTTATGTTATTGTGACATAGTTAGAAAGAAGCTCCTACTTAATCTAAATGGCAAAGTCAGCAATATTAGTAAGCAGTTTTATATTAAATGGAACTGGATTAGGCACACTGTAGACTTCATTGAGTGGATTGACTGTAAACACTTTCATATTAAATAGAATCTAATGTTTTGTCTATTTTACTGGTGTACTTGGACATTGTTGTGGGCTTTACAAATAATTATTGGATAATAATCATTAGGCAGTCACATTCCATCGCAGTCATGTAGTAGATCTACCTTAACTTACTTTAGAAGAATGATTTACTTTGAAAAGTTCTACTGTTAAACAGTATGTAAAATTGGTTATATGATAATAATTTATGATTTCTGTTTGCTTCCATGATAGCTGTCTGCCACTTTTCTGTCTGCACTCATAGTTTTTGGCTCCTGACTGCCATATGAAATTAGGTAGCCAGTCACCACTTGTACTTCTCATGGCAGCTATGGTGGTAACCAAGGCAACTATTTGAAATACTGAGAAAAATGCCATTGAACACAAAATTAGGAATGAAGTTGTCTTGTCATTCTCCATGGTGTGCATGTTTTCTCTTAATATTATTTGTATATTCACTGAAAATTAATAAATGTGGAAGTCAATTTTGGATGCTGATTGGGTGAGAATGCAGCTACTGACAATGCAGTGAAACATGTTGCTGTTCAAATTAGACCCTATCAGATTTCCATTATTTTGCACAATAGAATAAAATAAGTTCTGCATAATAATAAAAGTACAAAATGAACAGTAACATCAGTTCTGTCTGAACATGGATGAAAGGTGAGTATATTGATTTCATTATGAGCTTGTGTCACACAGCTTCTGTAACAATCAAAAAAGCACTGGATGGTTGAAATCGATTAATTATGGACCAATAACGTATTTCAGAAAGGTAGGATAATTTATTTCTTCAGTTTATGGATGAGAAATTCTGGCATGAGGTACACATGGTCAAACTTGGAAACAAATAGAGTACAGTAACGTCTAACATGTGAACTTCTTTGCACTTGTTGACCTGATGGGCCTTGTGGGATTGATGCTATTTAGTGAATACCTGAACATTATGGATTATGTAAGGATCATAACAAGTTTTTATATTCATACTTATTATAAAACACAGAATATACATAAATATTCAATATAGTTGGTAGTTGAGGGGTGGGGGAATAAGTTTAGGAGGAATGGCAAAAATAGTTCACACACGGTTGGCAGTGATGAATAAAAATGAAATAATCAATGATTAAATCTCATTGATAAGTATATATTTCACACCCTAACATTTAGTATGAACTATTCTTGGCACAGTGAATGGACAACTCATTGTGCATGGCAAACTCAGTTACAATACTAAGGTACAATACTAATTTATGATATTAACAGTTTTCCTATTCAGTTTTAATCATGTTTCATGTAGCTCCAGCTTCCCATTTGTCACTTTCTTTTTTGCATTGCTATTTTTAAAATGTTTGAATTAAATTATGTCAGATCAGTGTACAGTGAAACCTCTCAAAATAAAAAGCCCTTGGGATCAAATGTAATTTTTGGTTTTAAGAGGTTTTCAATTTCCTGAGGTTTTTTGCAGATGTGAAAAAATACATCTATTTAAAATCACTTACATGACTTGAATCAATGATACAGTCTCATAGATAATTCTTATTTCACACCCTAACATTTAACATGAAATTTTCTTGACATATTGAATGGACCAATCATCATGCACGGGAAATTCTGTTACAATACTCAGTTAAAATACTAACAGTTTGACTATTTGATGTTAATCATGTTTCATATGGCTCCATTTTTCCATTTGTCAATTTTATTTTTTTAATTGATATTTTTAAACAAATTTGAATTAAATTATGTAATTTCAGTATGCAGTGAAACTCCTCAAAATCAGTAACCTTTAGGACCAAATGTAACATTTGGTTATAATAGGTTTCAGTTTCCTGGGGCTTTTGCAGATGTGAAAAATTATGTCCACGTATAAGCACTTATGTGACTTGAGAGAGAGAGGGTATTTATGATAGAACGTGTGTATGTGTGTGTGTAAGAGTGCACAAATTAAGAATGCTGTTTGTTTTTAGAACATTTAATGAAAATGAACTGAACTACATATTTTCCTTCCAAAAGTCATATCCAGTCACATGAATAATTACAGTTCTTCCACATAGAAATTGAGCTTTTGTTTCAGAAACATTTAAGGAACAAGATACTTTAATATATATCCAATGAAATTGTGACTGATGATCCTTGTTTAAATACTCTGTATAATTTTTTATGTTCCTATTTCCGATTTCTCAGTGTAGGCTTTGGCATAGATTCATTGTCTTTGATTTAATTTATCATGTAAGATTAGTTAATCGTATGACACTTTGCTGGTCGTTCTAACATCTTGACATGTGAGCGAAGACAAATGATGGTCATAACATCTTAAAATACTTGTATATATTGATTTTCCTCCTTTTGAAAATCAGTTGAGTGAATTGGACTTGTAGAAAACTGTTTTCTTGGTCTCTGTCAGCAAAGTATTCAAAGTTAGGCCACATGCCTTGTTCAATTAATTTAATTTAAAAAAATCAAACAAAAACAATCGATAGATTATTTATACAAATGAATAGCATCAATCACAATTAGATCATAAGTGTTGTTGGTAATATACTTTAAAAGTTGGTTTTAGTTTATGATGCAAAGATTAGTCTATTGCTGACTCTAATATGTGTCAGCATATGTATGTCAAGTATTGTTTTAACTTCGTGTTCTGATAAGCTTCAAACAGTACTTGCTGATCTGTGTCTGCTTGTGTCAAGTATTGATCTCTGTCAGCATGTGTATAAAATATTGTTTTAACTTCGTTTTCTGAAAAGCTTCAAACAGTACTTGCTGATCTGTGTCAGCTTGTGTCAAGTATTGTTTTAACTTCGTGTTCTGATAAGCTTTAAACAGTACTTGCTGATCTGTGTCTGCTTGTGTCAAGTATTGATCTCTGTCAGCATGTGTATAAAATATTGTTTTAACTTCGTTTTCTGAAAAGCTTCAAACAGTACTTGCTGATCTGTGTCAGCTTGTGTCAAGTATTGTTTTAACTTCATGTTCTGATAAGCTTCAAACAGTACTTGCTGATCTGTGTCAGCTTGTGTCAAGTATTGTTTTAACTTCGTGTTCTGATAAGCTTCAAACAGTACTTGCTGATCTGTGTCTGCTTGTGTCAAGTATTGTTTTAACTTAGTTTTCTGATAAGCTTCAAACAGTACTTGCTAATATGTGTCATGTCAACATATGTATGTCAAGAATTGTTTTAACTAGTTTTCTGATAAGCTTCAAACAGTACTTGCTGATCTGTGTCTGCTTGTGTGAAGTATTGATCTGTCAGCATGTGTTTAAAATATTGTTTTAACTTTGTTTTTTGATAAGCTTCAAACAGTACTTGCTAATATGTGTCATGTCAACATATGTATGTGAAGTATTGTTTTAACTTAGTTTTCTGATAAGCATACTACCATATTTGCTGATCTTTGTCAGCATGTGTATAAAATATTGTTTTAATTTTGTGTTCTGATAAACCTACTAGTGTATTTGCTGTGTCAAGTATTGTTTTAACTTCGTGTTCTGATAAGCTTCAAACAGTACTTGCTGATCTGTGTCTGCTTGTGTCAAGTATTGATCTCTGTCAGCATGTGTATAAAATATTGTTTTAACTTCGTTTTCTGAAAAGTTCAAACAGTACTTGCTGATCTGTGTCAGCTTGTGTCAAGTATTGTTTTAACTTCGTGTTCTGATAAGCTTCAAACAGTACTTGCTAACTGTAAAAGATAATGTGACACAGCATGTGTCAGAAACTTAGCAACTAAAACAATTTTTTAAGTTTGAAGTCAGTTTTAGTTTTTGGGGGATGGGTTTTTGTGTAAAATTGAAATAAGGGATCACAATGTGTACCAGTTTTCAGAGTTGAAGGGTTGCAGTTTTCTGGAGAAAAAAAATGCTATAAAAAGAATGAAAAATTCAGGACAAAATTTCAATCTTGAGGGGGATTCTGGTGTATCAAGGGTTCAGTTTTGAATGGTTTCACTGAATATACAACAAAAAAATACAAATATAATTGATCTTAATCATGCACCATTCCAGATTATCCCCAGATTATCTCTTTCATTTATATAATTTGATCAAGTTACTAGTGTCATCCTGTATTCCAGTATACATGGACTTACTGTACATATAGTATTTCTTTGTATGATTACTTTGTTGTAGACGTTTGAAATATCTTTTATTTTTAATGGAAATTTTACATGGCAGCACTGTTATTTGAAAATTAAAGTTGTGCCTTGAATGACTTCTGTGATATTAAAGTGATTTTTTAATCATGAGATAAATATATTTGAATATCTTGTCTTTTATAATTGCAATATGGCCTCATATAGCACATGATCTGTATGTTTCATTTGATTGTTTAAATGGTAGTGTTTTGATTGACACAATGTTTAATTGGTACAGTATTTTAAAGTTTCTGCACTATAATGAGTTTTTTCATCATTAGATACATAAACAGTGTTTTGTGTGTCTGCACTATGAGGTTTTTCATCATTAGATACATAAACCATGTTTTGTGTTTCTGCAGTATAATGAGGTTTTTCATCATTAGATACATAAATCATGTTTTGTGTGTATGCATTATAATGAGGGTTGTCATCATTAGATACATAAACCATGTTTTGTGTTTCTGCAGTATAATGAGGGTTTTCATCATTAGATACATAAATCATGTTTTGTGTGGCTGCATTATAATGAGGGTTGTCATCATTAGATACATAAACCATGTTTTGTGTTTCTGCACTATAATGAGGTTTTTCATCATTAGATACATAAACCATGTTTTGTGTTTCTGCACTATAATGAGATTTTTCATCATTAGATACATAAATCATGTTTTGTGTGTCTGCATTATAATGAGGGTTGTCATCATTAGATACATAAACCATGTTTTGTGTTTCTGCACTATAATGAGGTTTTTCATCATTAGATACATAAACCCTGTTTTGTGTGTCTGCACAATACTGAGGTTTTTCATCATTAGATACATAAACCGTGTTTTGTGTGTCTGCACAATACTGAGGTTTTTCATCATTAGATATATCATTTGATATATAAACCATGTTTTGTGTTACTTTAAGAATTCTTAGGGTGACTGTGTAATTGGTCTTAGATAAAATGGTGCCAGTCTATTATCCAATATGACCACTGTGGCAGTCATCTGGAAAATTTTGTTATAGCTATTCCTTCTGATTGGATGGTCATACTGATACGGGGTTTTAACTAAAAAAAAGATATCGTATTATGTCTAGTTGGTCTTAAACATAATTGTGCTAATCTAATGTCCAATATGGCTATTAAGACAGCCTTTTTAAAAACTCCTGAACAGAACATCATATTGACATGGGGGTTTCACCAGAAGACAATGTGTAAAGTCTAGTTGGTCCTAAATGAAAATGGTGCCCATTTAACATCCAATATGGCCACCACATGAGCCATCTTGAAACTCATAACGCCTCACCTGAATGGAGGGTAATATCAACATGAGGCTTTCTCAGAAAGTTTTCATATAATGTCTGGTTGATCCTGAATAAAAATGGTGCTGATCTTATGTCCAATATGGCTACCACAGAAGTCATCTTAAAAATCATGTTATTGCTACTCTTCAGACAGAAAGTCATATTGACATTAGAGGCACTTTCAGTGACCTGAGCTTCCATATCGGATATGCATGAAATTCTCACAGGATGCACCTTTTTTCCATGTAATCATCATCATTACATGCTTCAATAAAGCTAGTTTGACTAATTAACAGTTAATCCTTCTCTGATGTGATGACTTCAAAGAAACTATGATCTGTTGAATATCTATGTAAGCACCTGGGATTGTTCAGCAAATGCATGGTGTCCTATTAATGTTTTAATGATGTTTAAATTGGTGGCAATGTGGATGTAAATCATAAAAGTAATCATGAAAGTAATCAAAGATTTCTCCGATATCGAGTTGGACAGTATTTGTGCAGTCATTAATAATAATAATAACAACAATAAAAAATAATAAGTGCAGCTGAAGTACACTTGACTAGGACTATGGTTGTACAGTATCAGTAGACACAAAAGAGTGCAGAAAAGTACTTGGCTCATAAAAATGAGTCAGCAAAATCCATTTTCATCTTTGGACTTATGGTGAAATGACACTAATGCTAATAAAAGGCATTAAATATACAAAAAGCTAAAACACAAATTAAGACAAAGATTACTCAAGTTCAGAATGTATATTTAATGCTGCCCTTGTTTTGACCACTGTAAATGATGACACAAATGGTAGCAGATCTACAAGCGTGAGAGACCTGAATGTGAGAAGCAGTTCTCATGGTTGAAAAGGATAGAATCAGATGGTACATTAAAAGCAATTTGTGTAAAACTGCTGGACAGCATAATCCCTTCACTCAAAATGGAAATACTAACTTGCATCTAAGAACTTTTAGCTGTCATGAATTTAATTCAGGTTATTGAATTGTTGTCAATAGTTGCCATGCTCAAAGACGGACAATCCTGTATGCTTTTGAAAAATACTTCTGAAATTGCTGTGAAAAATGATGGCAGGCAGTTCCATTTGTTATGCCAAAGAACAGAAAAATGTAAAGAACAATTAGTTTGCAGATGGTAGAGTGCAGCATGATATAAAGTGTTTTGGACAATTACTGAATAACAGTTTCTCTCTAATGTGATTAATCCATATGTAATAACATAATGATCATGTACTTTTTCATTTTCCTGATAATAACCTGGGAACTCCTTAAATCTATGAATGAAGAGCCCAGGGCTCATACTAAAACTCTGTTGAACCCTGATTAGGTACTCACCAAAAGACATCTTTTGATGTCTAGATGGTTTTTAAAACCTGATTAGGTACTCACCAAAAGACTTCTTATGATGTCTAGTTGGTTTTTAAACCCTGATTAGGTACTCACCAAAAGACTTCTGATGATGTCTAGTTGGTTTTTAAACCCTGATTAGGTACTCACCAAAAGACTTCTGATGATGTCTAGTTGGTTTTTAAACCCTGATTGGGTACTCACCAAAAGACTTCTGATGATGTCTAGTTGGTTTTTAAACCCTGATTAGGTACTCACCAAAAGACTTCTGATGATGTCTAGTTGGTTTTTAAACCCTGATTAGGTGCTCACCAAAAGACTTCTGATGATGTCTAGTTGGTTTTTAAACCCTGATTAGGTACTCACCAAAAGACTTATGATGATGTCTAGTTGGTTTTTAAACCCTGATTGGGTACTCACCAAAAGACTTCTGATGATGTCTAGTTGGTTTTTAAACCCTGATTGGGTACTCACCAAAAGACTTCTGATGATGTCTAGTTGGTTTTTAAACCCTGATTGGGTACTCACCAAAAGACTTCTGATGATGTCTAGTTGGTTTTTAATTAAGAAGGTGCTGATATGAGGTCTAGTATGGGGGCAAAAGTGACCAGCTTGAAAATCTTATTATTGCTTTTTCTCCGGATGAATGGTCGTATCAGCATAGGGTTTTTACTAAAGACTTCTTTTAATGATTTGCTCATCCTAAATTCATATGGTGCTGATCTGATGTGTAATATGTGTCCATCTTGATAATCTTTTTCTTCTCTACTAGCTATAAATGGAAAGTCATTTTGACTTGGGATTTTCTTCAGAAGACTTCTTATAAAGTCTTGTTGGTTCAAAATGAAAATGACTGACCCTTAGTATGGCCACCATGTGGCTAACTTGTAATATTGTTATCTCTACTCCTAAATGGATGGCTATATCAACAAGTAGACTTCTTATGATATCTAGTTGATTTTAAATGAAAATGGTACCAGTCTTACATCCAATATGGCTGCCATGATTGTTGTCTTGAGAATCTCACCACATGTCCTAAATGGATGGATATATTGACATGGATTTTTCACCAAAAGACTTCTGATGATGTCTTGTTGGTTCTAATGAAAATGTTACGATTTTGACATAAAATATTCCACTGCTAATTTCAAAATCTATTCACTGAAGAATATCAGATATATGTATGAAGTTTCATGTCACTAGTTTTGTAACTTAGTTTTTTATTATTCACTATAATTAAGGTTCACATAACTAAATATGTAACCTATGTTGTATATTGTGCCCTATAATGAAGTTACTCATCCTTAGATATAATCAGTTTGTGTGTATTGTTAAGTGTATTAGATACCCAACCCTATTTTTGTGGATTGTGTCTTACTTTTGTGATGGCCGTATATGAACCCTGGTGTATTTATGCAGGCCATCTTGTAGACAGAAATTTTCTCTAATGAGTGGTAGACCCTGATTACATTGATGTATTCATGCAGGCCATCTTTTACACACAAAAATATGCAATGCATTGAAAGATGCATCCACACTTTACAGTTTGAAAATAATCATAACATATTTGAATTGTCTCTGCACTTATCATGTATCTTGTTGTGAACTCAGACCTTTACCTGTCATGTGCATTATATAGAATTGCAATTGACTTAAAGAGACCAAGTTTTTTTTATAGACTGATTACACTTCTGATGCCTGCAAACTCATTTTTAACATAGTAATAAATGATAACCATTCACAGCACATGCAAACAGATGTCTTCATGAGAGATGATTTGTGAACATGTTGACTTTTCTTTTTGGAAAATCACCTAAATTAACCAGAGTGATACTATCAACTGAAATTATCTTAAGAAGCATCCTTCTTTTAACCCAGTTAGAACCATAGCAAAGGAACTTTTGAATAATAAATGGAGTGGTAATAAAGCCAGCAGTACACCGATTAACAGCAAGAATGTTGTCAAAGTCATATTTTTTTTATCTCTCTTTTGATCAAGGAAGTGAATTGAAATAGTGGTCATTTTAAAATTATCACACTATAGATACAGATGAAGTTATTTTCATTTGCACATCAATATAGCTTTGGTTTTTAAATGGTTTCAGGTATGTATTTAAGTCTGTTGTTTAAGTAAAAGAACACAATAGAAGTCAGTATTGACTGAATCATACTGGCTGGCACAAGGGTAAAGTGCCTTGTTAAATTTCAGTATAAAATTGTGTAAAAATTTTGACCACTATCTTAGGCCTGATTATCTTCCACACGTAATCCATTATAAACTTGTAATTTTGCTGTAAATTGCTAGTATGTGGTATTCATTAAATATGGGATTATGTTTTACCATGTGTGAAATTACTAAAGAACAAACCATATGTTTTTCCTATTAAAAAATAATTGAAAAATTGGCCAATCAAAATCTTTGACCCCTTTAGAAATATCAAGGGACCATTGGCCCCTGATCCCCAAATCTTGGATTGAACCCCGACATTATGATGCTTATCATACTCCTAATAACAACATACATGTTGTCAAATGTTGCTAAAAATCTCAAAACCAAAACTTTTCTTCAGCTGAATTGTGCTATATAACGCCATTGTTACTCTTTAAATGGACTGTGTTCAGCTGAATTGTGCTTTATAACGTCATTGTTACTCTTTAAATGGACTGTGAGGATATATCCAGTCTGGAAAATTAGGAAATGTTGGAGGATTCTTTTGAGAATAATTAGGGCTCTTTGTACAACAATTTAAATAGAGACTACTTGCGATGTTTTCTTTCCATAATGCCAAGAAGGTGGTACGTGCAAATTTCGAAACTAAAACCAAGTAGTTTGAAAAATACTGAAAGTTTTAAATCGTAAGAATCAAACTTAGGAAAACTGGGTCTACATGATCATAATTGAGATTCACTGATTTTACATTTTAATGTTCTTTGAAGACATCTTTTGAAATATTTTCATTGAATAACTGAATTGAAATTTAATTGATTGACCATACATAAACTTGATGAATACCCTAAAGAAGTTTATTTTTTGAAGCTAAAGTCTGTGATGTGCTTTTACCACAAACAAATTTATTTTAAAGTTTTAAAAGCTGTTTAATAGCTAATCCAGCTTCAAAAGTTTGACATAATGAAAAGCATCAAAATGTACCTTGAATTCGTTTAAGGTGCCTTTTTTTAACATTTATTATATTTTAACACTTTTCACTATGATAGTTACCGTATATATTCACATAATCCTGATCAAACTTTATAGGCCCAGACATGCTGTAACAATGCATGCGCTCATCTGAGTCTAATGTAGTTGTTAAGGAGTGATTTGTAGACCCTGATCTGCACGTGTTGTAAGGTTCTGTGTTGCTTGTAGATGTATCCAAGTTATAAATAAGAGTATACAATATAACATGGACAAATTTTAAATACATGATTTGTCTGTATAAATACGACATACACATATAACAAGTTATAATTTATGTGTAAATAAAATGTTTTGGCACAGAATTTCAACAGGGATGGTTTTGAATAATGTGCATGCTTTAATTTGGACCTTAAGTTTAAGCCCTGACAAAAAATACTTACAAAAGAAACACCAAAAAAAAAAAAAAACCACGAAAAAACCACACTGGCTTTATGATTAACTTTAGATGGCTTTCATTGAATGACAGATTATAAAATGACTGCAATCATCTATTAGGAATGTTCCTTGTTCTTGTATTTCCGTGAAACTTACTTTGTCCATTCTAAAAATATATTAAAAAAATTAATTTTTGTTTATCAATTTAAAAGTATGCTTACATATTGGATTTTAAGTTCAGTAATGATCGGACATGTTTGTAATTTTGAAGCCACATTGTCAATAACCATTTTATAGCAATAGGATATGGAAGAGCTGTGTATTTAGTTGGAGACGCACACTAATGAGGTGATCTTACGTTTGATTGGCGGACCATATTGCCACTCCGAAGACCATATTTCTGATCAGTTTTTAACAAACTTGAAGTATATGCTTATATAAAATTTGGACAAAAACTCCGGTGGCCTAGTGGTTAGAGCGTACGCCTCAGATGCGGGAGGTCGTGGGTTCGATCCCCGGCCGAGTCATACCAGAGACTTACAAAAATGGTATTAACAGCTGTCTCGCTTGGCGCTTAGTATTAAGAGATTAGTGTTAGGATTGTTCGGCCCGGTGTCAGGATAATGTGTCTGGGTGGGAGATCATGCTACATGTCTGCGGCATAATGCCTCAGTGCTAGACATCACTTCAAACTGCCACATCGTAGCGATATGACTGAAACATTGTTAAAGCTACGTTAAAAATCCAAATCACATCACATCAAATTTGGATTACTTAGTAGGCAAGATCCACACATTAATGAGGTAATCTGGCATCTGATTGGCTGACCATTTTCCCACACTGGAAATGAAATTTCTTATCCAATTAGCTCAAGTTTGGTAATGAGCGAGATTGATGCATATTAATTAGGTATTATTGCAGCTGATTGCCTGATATTGTTGCTGCATTTGAAACAAAATTTCTGATCCTATTTTGATTAAACGTGTGTACTTTTTTCGTGCAAATGTTTGAAGAGTTAGTTAATGAGCAAGATCCATGCATATTAATGAGGTTATCTTGCATCAGATTGGTCGAGTGTTTCACCACTATATGTCCTATCCAAGTTTTATAAACTTGGTATGTATGCTAAGATCGTCAAGACCTTGCACAACTTTGATAATGAGTTTGATACATGCATAAAAAAATTATTAGGCATTCTTGCATCTGATTGGCTGAGCGTTTTATAACCCAGGAAGTTAAATCTCTGATCTGATTTTGATAAGACTTACAATATGGACTTATATCATGAAATGAGTAAAAATCCATGCATAATGATGATGTAATCTTGTATTTGATTGGCTGACATTGTTACCATTGTTGAAGTCATGATTCTGCTCAGATTTCTATTAGATATGAACTATGGACTTCAAGCATATAACCTATATAATGTCTTACCGGTATATTAAGAGCAAGAATTTGCATTTTAACAAGGTGACATTGTATCTGATTGGTTGAGATCTTGCATGAGTACAGTTGTGAGCAAGATCCATGTATATTAATAGGTTGATTTTGCATATGATTGGCTGAGTCGGTTGACATTTTAGCAACTCTCATTATGTTGATAGTTTTGTCAAACTTGGTTGAAAGGCTTATATTGTAAGGATATAAGCGTTCTGTTGAGCAAGATCTTGCACATGATTGGCCGAGCTTCTTTTTGCATGTTTCTGTCTTGATATTAATAAATCCTGATAGTTTACCAATCTAGCATCTGTATTCTAATAGGATTTTGGTAAAACTGTAAATAGGTCTATGCTGTAAAGCTCTTGGTTGAGTATGATTGTAAGGGACATTTTTGCATATTAATGATTTGGCCTTGCACCAGATTGGCTGAATATTTCAACAAACTAGCAACTATATTTCTGATAAGATTCGGATAAAACTTGTTAAATAGTCGTATATTTTTAAGCTGTTGAATAAGTGTGATTATAAGCAAGATCTGTGCATATTAATGGGGTGTCTTGTACCAGATTGACTTAGCTGGAAAGTGAATTCCAATCTTAAATTTGCTCCACTATGCAAAAAAGCTTATATTTTCATTGCAATAGGTTCTAGAATAAGTGAGATATGCACATTATCAAGATATTGGATCAGTTTGATTATGAGCAAGTTATATGCATGGTTACGAATCTATTAAACTAAAAAAAAAAAACAAATTTAGTAACACTTACAAAAATAATTTAATTTTCAAAGTTATAAAAGTGAAAGTAACTTGCAGTATTGTGAACTAAATCCAAACTTATGTTACAAGTTCTATCACAAGTCCAAAAGAATCGTGTTCCAAATGAATTCCTAGCCTTGAATGTGCAGATGTACTAACAATCATGATGTGTTATAATGGCATTATCCAGAAAAACGCCTCTGGATGAATTCAAAATAGTCCCAACGTGTTTCCTTAGTCCAGATAGTATTATGAGAACTGTGTAATCCAGTAGTTTAAATAAATAGTTCCTTTCAAATTGAATCCAAACACAACCTTATATACATCTGCAGACTGATATTAAAACAATACTAAGAAATAGGAATCCGAATTAGGAATGAAATAATTGCACATTTCTCTCTCTCTCCCTCTCTCTCTCTCTCTCAGACACACACACACACACACACACACATATATTCTCCAATGAGAATATTACTCCAAACCGTATATAGGTTCAATATATATTTCGAATTAAAACTAGTATATAAAAAAAAACTCGTCCATAGCTCTGTCTAAAATTAGAATCTATAGTGATGGACCAAATTGAATTCCAGTCTGATCCACTGTGGTAAATAAGCTTATATAGTCATTGTCATAGATAGGTTCAATATTAGGTGAGATCTGCGCTTGTTAATGAGATAATTTGCATCTGCTTGGCTGAGCTGGTTACCTCGCTAGATCTAGAGACTGTTTCTAATCTAGTTTCTATAAAATTTAATAGATGGATTTCTATCTTCAAGAACTTGGATGACTTCATATTTCAGCAAGATGCATATTTTAAAAAATCAACATGATATTGAAGTTTTCGAGATAGTTGACATTAGCTGTCATTACAATAGTTGACATTAGCTGTCATTACAATGCTACATAAACCTGCTTACTGAAATGATCAACTGCTAACTTAAGTAAGTCAGGTGAGTGATATCAGGCTCACTTGGGACTCTTGTTTGCAGCAGTACTTTCCATTATTATATATCTCTTTTTGCTGGGGTTTTCTGATCGTTAAGTTTTTGTAATTGTCATTCATGTATATTAAATAAATAAAAATTGTAATGGGTGAAATACTGCATATATCAAAATGTGCAAATGAATGAATGGATGAATGAATGAATTTTATGAAAGAATGAATGAATAAACGATTGAATGAATGAATCAGTGTACTGTGAAAAGTACGTGGGTTGTTGAATGAATAAACAAATGAGTGCATAATTGCGTTCAAGCTTGCTTTCAGTGTTTAAACCAGTGGTCCATGCATACATTGCGTATAACTCGTGCATGAAAGAGTTTATACAACGTTAGTACATGGAATCACAGAACAATAACCTCCGTACGAGCCAAATAGACAACCAAATAATGAGCTCCAGAGAGAGAGAGAGAGAGAGAGAGAGAGAGAGAGAGAGAGATGTGCAAATGTTTCAACTTCCCAGAAACTACATAATGCGGTCTATATATTATCTGACCAAACTAAAATTTACTAACTTACTTTGCAATCAATCACTAGGTGCACTAATATCCACTTTGTTCTCATAATCAGTCCGCTTTTTAGTCATCACTGGATGTACTAATATTTACCATCCATGTAATCCTCATCACGAATCTGGTTTTCCCTGTCCTGAATAAGAAAGATGTTTGAATTTATATCTTACACATCAAACTATGAAGTATATATGTATACATAGTTTCTTGAAAAAAGGAGCGGCTTTCCAAGAAAGTGTGTTGCATTATAGACATAATACACAGCACATATTACAATTACTAGTCTGTATAATTACTGTTAACTATTGCTAAGGAAATGCATCATTACGTACATTCTTATATATATATATATATATATATATATATATATATATATATATATATATATATATATATATATATATATAGTTAGTTAGTTAGTTAGTCGGTTTTGATGAAATTATTATTTAAAATCGAAACTTTCTTTAGATCTCATGATTTAATTCGTATCGAGTTATACTACTTCGTGCTTGGTGAAATGAATCTGAGTTGAAATACCAACACATCTCAGATTCCCTTTCTCGGATACATACCACCACTATAACATTTGCAGTACCTTTTCGTGTGTGTGTGTGTGTGTGTGTGTGTATGTGTGTGTTTCGAACACAAAATTAACGAACTCGGTAGGTATTGTAGACAACTAAAGAGATATACAGTACTTACACTCGAAATCGCTTACTATACAGTTAGTTCATTAAAATCAATGGAGGAAGAATATAATTTTGTATACAAAATAGGAGTGCAATGGGAAGCGCGAATTGTTAGATGTTTTAGATTTTTACATGTACGTTTGTGACCCGTACATTGTAAAGACCTAAAGTAGTACTTCTTTCTCAAGGATCTATGGGTGACAACTAAGTGCTTACACAATGTCCCGTATTGTTACAGTTTCTTGAGCACGAAACAAAAGATCAAGCTGCCCATGCCCTTCCTTAAACCCCACCAGTGATATATAGTGATTCATGTCATGGGAAGAAAGTATAATTTATCTTGTGAGGTGGGGATACATCTAACATGATTGTGATATACGCAAAAAAGGTAGAAAACTATCTTGAAGATGATACCTCTGGGAGAATAATGACATGTCAGATGAAGAGTTTTAAACAATGTTAGGGGCCATGCCTAAGAGAGAATACTAGTAAACAAAAATTATTTTGGAGGTGGGTGTTATTGGGGATGTATCTAACAGGATTGTGATGCACTTTCTTTTGCCTCCTTTTTTAATCAGCACAAATTCACATATTATGCATGTTTTACTTCTTCACCTTGTATTGTACGTTTCACCCACATCCGTAACATTTTAGAACTTCGTTATCTTTCGAAAACTCGGTTTTTATTGTCCTTGATACTCCTATATATGTGTTGTTCTTCCTCCGTTCATTTCAATGACACATTTCCAGGTAATTCCCAATTATTAAACGATTCGTGATATTCTCGCCATTTCAACAGAACATACTTTAACCTTCTCTATTGTCTTACCTGTGTTTTTTATTGCGTCTTTAAGAAAAAAATTTTTTTTTCTTCTCACTTTGCATGTTCCTTATTTGTCGTATAGAAACAACTTTCTTCATTTGACTTGACCTCTTTATCCTTTCGCTACACGTCATCTAGCTTGTCAACTGCTTGATCGCCTAAAATAATTGCTTATTTTTAAATATGTCTTCGGTTAGGAACCTAGTTCTTCTAAGTTTAATTTATTCCCACAATTGTTTGATATTTTCTTTTGAAAGCAAATAGGTTTGAAATGTCTTACGTACTATTATAATGGTCTACACTTTTTTAGAAGTCGTCTGCTTAAGAGAAAAAATGTGCAATTTATTATGGATTATTTTGATGTACTGAATTCAAATATGACAATTAAAACAACTGATTGGCTACTGTTTCCAAGATATTTAAGTTTTTACAATTTACGTCTATGTATATTGTGTAGATAGTAGATTTTTAATCATAAATTGTAAACCTGGGTCTTTTCATATGTTTATGGTTACTTTACATGATAATATTTCAGCTGTCCTAATTAACACTTTTTTAAAAAAACAGCAAAAGGGTTATATAAACAAAATTTATTGTGAAACAAAAGGCCAAAACTAGTATGTATGTATAAGGACATAGTTTAGTCCTTATTCAGTACTCTGTGCTTTTTGGCTTGTCTCTTGCATTCATTAAATGGAGCATCGCTTGTCACTATCCAGCAATAGTCTGCAAGCATTGATGAGCTCCCTTTGTCCTGATAGTGTTTCTCAAATTGTTGCAATGTCCTGGTGAAATCGGTCACCGTGCTCGTCGCCTTCTGCCCCACAGTTTGGTGGAAGAAACCTAGTCGAAAATGCACAAAAAAATGTATCGTTTGTGACATGTTGCAACCAAGGCTTTTTATGCCTTGAGGAGGTATTCCACCAAATCCTGTAGTTTGCCTTGTTGTTTCCGAGAAAATTTGTTGCCACTAGCTGGAAGGCTTTCCATGCCGTCTTTTCCTTGCCACGCTGTGCACGATGAAATGCATCATCTTTAAGAAGTTCACGAATCTGAGGATCAAGAAAGGCACCTTCCTGTATCTTTAATTCACTTAACCTTGGAAATTTTCCACGGAGGTACTTGAAAACTACTTGTTTTGTCCATGGCCTTGACAAGGTTCGTTGTCAGACCCAGCTTAATGTGCATGGGTGGTAACAAAATCTTCCTTGTTCAACAACTTGTGGATCCTGAACACTTTTCCTCCCAGGCTCGAATGACTGTCGGAGTGGCAAATCTCTCTTGATGTAGTTGGAATCTCTCGCAGAGCTATTCCATTCGCAGAGAAAACAGCAGTAATTTGTGTATCCAGTTTGCAGACCATGCAAGAAAGCAAGAACCTTCAAATCGCCACAATGCCGCCACTGATGTTGGACATAATTAACGTACCTCAAAAATTGTTTCATGTTTTCATAGGTTTCCTTCATATGGACTGCATGACCAACTGGAGTTGATGGCAAAACATTGCCATTATGCAGTCAAACAGATTTGATACTCGTCTTTGATGAATCAATGAACAGTCTCCATTTATCGTGAACGATGTTGAGGGCTGCCATCACATCATCAGTGTTGTTGCAGGCTACAAGATCACCTATCATGAAGAAGAATGGGATAAGATCCATTTGACGGTCACGGAACATGGAAACCCGAACATCACCTGCCAGGAGATTCCACTGCTTAAGTCTGGTGCCCAACAGCTCTGCCTTACTCTTAGAGAGTTACAAATCCCCGACAAGGTCATTCAGTTCACCTCGTGTTACGAAGTGTGGTTCAGAGGAGCAGGATGGGAGAAAATATGGGTCATGTGACATTGATGGTTCAGGACTAGAAGTTTCATCCTTTTCCTCTTCCTCATGTGAATCAAGAATGATTCTGGTGCATCAGTAACTGGTAGTCCTTCTCCATGTGGTACTGGGCGTATAGCTGATGGAATGTATGGATAATGCACAGTCCATTTTTTCTTCTTTGGCACACCTTTCCCAACTGGAGGTACCATGCAGAAGTAGCAATTGCTGACATGATCATTGGCAATGCAAAAGGCATATATTTCCTTTCATGTTCAACCACTGGCGAAGATTTGTCGCACAAGTGTTGTAGCTTATGTGTGGGGCCCACTTCTTGTCCTGATCTCCAGTTGTGCAGTCAGAAAAAGGTGATTTTGGTTATACTGAACTTTTGCAAAAGTCACTTCACCACAAACAGAAGTTATCTGCATTGTTCACACGAGTACGAGGCATCTCTGCTCACCTTGGCTAAATATAAATGTGTCCTTTGCAAAACCGAACACTGAAAAATAAGAGAGCATGACACTGTATGCTTTCTAGAGCTGATATAAGGCAAATTGTTCAGCAGAGTGATGTAAGCTTAGTCATCATTGCATTATCATGTATGACACAATACCAGCTTCAAATTGCATCATTCACTGTTTTGCCCAAAAGCAAGTACTGTGCAAACCCAGTCATAGATTTATTCATAGATCCAGTCAAAGATGTCTTTTAGTCATTTCTTGTTTAAATTGAGATCCGTTCCCTTTATGACTCACTTATCCTCTGCCATTCCCATGTCTAGGGTCGCATATACTGACCCAGTATCATATATTTAAAACTAGAGCCAATCAACAATTTAAGCATATTTTCGTTCTCAGTGACCCAAAATTAGTAAAGTTTTACTATATTTATTTCTGAAGCGTTTGGGCTGTAGACGAGTGATTTGTTTGTCGGTCTTTTTAAAAGGTATGAAAAAATCCCGAGAAAACTTTATGCCTAATATATTATCTTTAATTGTTATCAGCATGCCAACATGACATCTGTCTCAAAAAGTACTTTTATATTAAAAAATCCTCAACGTTTTTTTCAATCCTCTCAGACGTTGTACTGGTTTAGATCTTCAAACTGTAATGTAATTTTCGCTGAGTACAAACCTGCATGTTTACCAACTTCAAAAATACATATTTTATTCCTTCTTTATGCTATACCGTTTTCATCCTAACTTTCATCAAGGTTTATGATGGTTTTTTTTCGATGTATGGACATTTATAGTAATTTGTAATTCTTCTTCTTTACAAAATTTTTGGAGTATATCTTTTTATAACATCAAAAATAAACAAAT
>CM068827.1:135469870-135559870 GCA_028554795.2 Sinohyriopsis cumingii
TGATTCATGCCAAAAGAAATTTCGTTCGGTCCATACAAAATAGTATCACATCTGATAAACGCAAAAACGAACTTCTAGAAAACTGAGAACGACGGCTTACACCTACAACGTAAATGTATGAGTTCAAGTAGTGCGTAAAACTTAGTCAAATTAAATTTTTATAGTCAAGACGAAACGATCTCTTTTCGAAGAAGAAAGTAGACACCAAACGACAATGGCGATCCGTGTCACACAACACTTTTCAAAATGTGTATTATCAGAGGTTTGTTTAGCGATCTGCACGGTTAAATTAAATGTTGATGTATTTTGCAATAAGACGGACACAATTTCCATGGGATCGCCCATGGTACGATTGTCCGTGCATTAGTTTAATTTTTAAAAATATTTTTTTTATATAAATCGCCTATAGGATAGACCCAGTAAAGCATGGCCATTCTCGTCACTGTGTGAATAGCTACTCAAGTCAATTCGAAGCGAACGCGGTAAGAAAATAAGTATAGCCAATGAAATGGCTTACAACGGGTGATGCATTGTTTTGTTCTAGGACTGTGTGGCATAATAATCCCTATGTTCTTGCGTTGTTACCATTACAGTGCAGACACTGAAATGTGAACTTACAAGCCCTCTTTGTGTGTGTGTGTTGTACCATTTCCTCTTACCACATCAAAATACTGAGCGTCACAGTATTGGTTCGCGTTTTCAAGCTGACCATTTTTTTTAAATCTCACTTAAACATTTTAACATAAACACTCACACTCACATCGGTAGAGTCAGAACAAACGTGTTACAGTACTGAGGGGCATGTTATCTTTTTTTTTCAAACTAATAAATTTGGGGTTTGTATGAAGTAAAGAACCGAAAGTACAGTGAAACTCAAGGATGATGACCCAATCTGTCTGTCTATTGATGCGTGTATTTACTTAAGAAGAAATATGACCTCTAAAACACAAAGAGATACGGCAAGCATGATTAGATTAAACACAACGATGTTTTCCTTCACGTCCGTGTAATTTAGAGTTTCAATCGTCTTTGAAGACAAACTTGGTCTCCTTTTGTAGGGCTTGAAATAATAAAAAAAGCTGAAAAATCTTAAGCACTTTGCTATAGATAATTTCATCAACAGACTAAACAACATAAATACCGTTACAACAATAGAAAGCCTTAAATCTTCTATCAAAAAGAAATGCATGAAAAAAATTAAAGATTAACGATAACTAACCAATGAAACCGAATTTAACAAAGGCAATGACATGTGAAGAAATGCCTCTCACTTTGGAAAGGTAGGCGAATGTACTCTGTCATGCACCATCAACTTGAAAAAAATTATAAACAGAGAGAAACCTGAATTCAAAATTCAGTTGTTTTTTTTTTTTCTTCAAAATTATTTCGTTTCTTTTTTCTTTTTGTTTTGGAACAAATCTAAGCACTAATATAGAGTGGAAAAGGGAAAATGCACATACAAGCTTTGATATTTCTGAAAAAATGAGGGGATATTCCTAATGTTCATAACCACCTATATATGCTTGGACTTGTCTGTGACTTATCCACAAAACAAGATGTACATATTTCTGGTCAAGCTGCAAGTGTGTGCGTGTTTTTGAAAATGGTAAAAACTTGGATATACAATTTTCTCGTGACACTTATAAAGTGAAGAGTCTGTGCAAGTGTCAAAAGCCAAAGTCATATAAGTTTTGTATTTTGTACGGCTTGTAAAGATTTCCACTTTAGGAAATGTGAAGTATCACAAGTTATTATCACAAACAGAAGTGGAACATAGGGGCTTGCAAGAAAGAAAATAACCCAGACAGTTGGTGTCATCAAGAGTGCTAGAGACGGTACCCGAACTTGCTTGCTTGCTTACTTGAATTAAAGTGATTTTCGCTCTAATGGAGCATGTATCACTGGTTCAATAACGCACCGCGTGATTTTTAATTACTCCTGGGGAAGGAAAGAGAGCCTCATCCCCCAGGCTTTTATGTACTCGCAGACTATTTTTAAATTTAGCCACTCAGGTGTAGGACTAACTAGTCCTTAAAAACCTGACTGAAAGGCTTTACACATGAGTGGGAATTGTCTCACCACACACTCATTTTTCTGTCCGAGCGTGGTAAAGGAGGAAAAAGGTGCTCAGCAAGACAGCCATGGATGTTAAGTACTCACCAAAACGCTAGCCCGTACTTATTTCAAATCAAGTCCCGTTTTTTGCTAATCGACAATAATAAGTACCAATAATGTGTTAACCACCTGTGCAATTAGTTCAAATCTAACGAGTCTGTTAAATTTCCTAACATATCTATCTAATGTTAGTACTTAGTGTACATAAAAATAGCCATACTGATCTTATTTAAATTATTATGTCTAAGCGACATATACCAGTTTGATCACTGTTAGGTTTAAAAAGTTAAGTTTGTTGCAGTGTTCCAATGGGTCAAGTTTGTTTCGAGAATAGTTTAGTCAAGGAGGGATACCAAGCCAAATATGGTTCCCTATTTAATAAAAAGAAATCTTTTGGAGCCCTAAAAAAAGTCTGTTTTTTCTGTTCGAAGGTAACACGTCTCTCTTTTGCTTTCACGTTCTTTCCCGCACTCCTAGTCTCATGAGTCTTGATATCAGGAAATGCGTAGCCATGATGGGCGATAATGTAAGCAGCGGCTTCTACCAGTTGACTGAGGGGGTATCCAGTGTAGGTTTGTCTGTAGAATTGGGGAAGAACTCTGACCCCTAATCCCCATTGAGAAGGTCTTGGTTTAAAGGTGTCTAGAGATCTGTAGGCAACGTATTGTATGGCTCTAATAAACTGCCCTGCTATGTTGACGTCATACAATGCTTGATCTAGCCCCATTTCGGTGTACTTTTCAACGAGGGTCAGCGTCCCCCTCCTCCTCCTCAACCGCCTCAATTTCTTTTTCTGGTTCTGATACTAATTCTTCAGTTGAGGTAGATAGTTTCAAATCCGCCGCTATGGTGTCTGTCGCTGTTATTGTTGTTGTGGTTGTTATTTCAGCTGAGAATGCCTGTAGTATCGGAGTGAGAAAAGAACGTAGTGCCACCGATAATTACATTTGAGTTTGCCATACCGTTTGTCTAACATAATTGGACCTTTGTTTTGCCACCACTCTTTCCGGGACGGGTTGTTTGTTAGGTATAGTCGGCTGTTGACTAGATGTTATTTGTGTTCTCGAGGTGGGTGGAGTGCTAACTAGCAGAAACCGTAAAGTGGGCAAACGACGTCAAAGAAGTTAAAGTACGTTGGAAAGGATATCCGACCAGTTATCATTCTTGGATCGACGCTTCGCACGTCATCGACTATAAAAAGAAGTGACCATCATGCCCTTTCACACAGATTCAGCTACTGCGATCACTCCTTCACCCAATTCTTCTCTGCAAGATTTACAAAAACAACCCTTGTGGGTGAGGTATAGAGAACGTGTGCCTAAAACGCAAATCGTCTTTTTTTGCCAAATCTTCGTGGTGTATTGTGTCATCGGGGCAGCCATCGCCAATTTGAGTTTGCAACAAGGAGACAAACAATTCTGGACCATTGTATTGAGCAGTTACATCGGTTACCTGCTTCCCAATCCCTCCCTGAAATTCTCCTCGAACGGGAACCACGGGAACCTTGTGTCCAGTGTCAGTGCCAGCCACCACTCCAACAACAACTCCATTTTGGGCGGAGACACTCCTTTGACTTCCAGTATCGCCTCGGAGAGCCACAAAACTCTGGAATTATGAGCAATAACAGCCAATTTTACTTAACCTTACCCAGTGACAGTTCCATGGAGGTGTTTCCCAACAACACGTTGTGCTGTTACACGGTCAAATTACCTCAGACCATCCAGTTAGATCACGAAGCCCATTGGGAAGTGGCTTTAGTGGAAATCATTCACCCAACACAAATCAAAAACATCACCGAAAAGCAAAACACTTTCGAGGTGGAAATCCTGAATGCCCAATTGGAGGAAGAAATCAACAAAATCGGGTTTTTAGGGGACACAAGACCAGCCAGCAATCCAGCCTTCATTATCTACACCTTGAAAATTCCTTCAGGTTATTATTTTAGTGGTGAACATTTGGTGGACACTATTGCGGACAGGTTCAACTTAGCCTTTGGCAAAGCACTGAACAGAGCCAAAAAAAGTGTGAAGATTGAGTACCATAAAGTGGCTCATCGTCTCGTGATCAAATTTCAAGATACGGACACATTGTCCCTCAGGTTCAATGGTAGTTTGTTTGAAATTTTGGGTGGACATGCAGAAATGGTCGCAAACAATATGAGCCCCAAGATCAAAAGTAATATGGATTTTTACAGAGCTTTTGGAAACCCGGTAGAACTGAACCAAGGGCTTAATTTGATCTTTGTGTATTCCGATGTGGTGGAGTACAACGTGGTGGGACACACCTCTGTTCCGTTACTGCGTGTCATTCCTTTCAAAGTGGATAGTACCACAAACAATGACCAGGAAGGTGCAAACACCTATCACGTACACCGTGAATTTGTACATCCTCACTATTTACCCGTCAGTAAGTCGTATTTAGACACTGTCAACATTGCTATAAAAGGAGATCTGGGACAAAATATTCCCTTCTCCAAAGGGAAAGTTACAGTGAAACTCCATTTTCGAAAACGGTTCTCTAACGAATTGTAAGTCAAGACAGCGAAGAGGGACATTTTCAACCTATAAAATCCGGCCAGATGCGTGTGGAATTTCAGTTTGCAGAAAATCTACGCGCAGATAATACGGTGAACGTCCTCCTGTATGCTGAATTGGACAATACGATATAAACCAACAGTTTGAGAGAAGTCATTCTAGACTATTAGAAGTCATGGAAGACTTTTATCAATGTTTGTATAGTAGGGATTCTTTGGACATGGAATGTGAAGATCCTGAGGAAGGAGAACCCCAAGACAAAGACGAAGAAGTCATCATGATGAAGTCTAGATGGCCAGAACAAGAATCACATATAGTTTCCTGTTATGCTATAGTCTTGACAGAAAAAAAATTAAGGAATTGATCAAGAAAGATTGCTATGGATGTCATAACGATCATCCCAGTCAAATTCAACACGATAAATGCCTAATGCTGAGTCAAGAAGAAAAATTGGACGAATATCTGGACGAAGCTTGGAGTCTCATCTCGGACGAAGTCGTGTTGCATCAGTGGTATAAAGACTTGCGTGAACATTCTTGTCCACCATTAAACACTCAAGAGATCGATCGTATCGAAGCTCTCCTGAATCAGAGTGAGGAAACGAAACGAAGAAACTGTTATTTGTCAGACATTTTCAAGCAAAAAGTCAGGATCGAATTGATGACCTGTTATTACCTGTGAAGAAGAAGAAAAAAGCGCACAAAACATGGATACCTGGGAACTTTATTACCTTTTGAACCACAGTTCGTATACGTCTTCTTGGAATCCCGTCGTCTGTGCTAAAGATGAACTCCCTCATCGCAAACCTCAAGACCATCTAGCTTACGTGATCAACACGGACGACAGTCATCTCCCAGGAACCCACTGGGTAGCCGTTTACTTTCCTCAAGAAGGATGTGTGGAATATTTCGATTCGTACGGATTGCCCCCTTTGGAAGACGATATCATCGACTTTATGAGAAGAAATGCTCAAACCACCTGATTCAATAATGTGAAATTACAAGGCACAGATTCCTTGGTGTGTGGACAGTATTGTGTGTATTTTCTGCATCATCGCAGCCTGGGCTATTCCTTAGAACATTTAGTGACTCATTTTGATCCTCGTTCTTCTTCTAGAAATGATGTGAAAGTAGATCAATGGTTTTGTGACCATTATGCTTATCTTTTGTCTCAAGCTAGGAAACGTAGTGTCAATCAATGGCCTGATGACTTCCAACAGTGGAAATCACAATTTCATTCACAACGTTGTCAGCCCTGTTTAAAGTAGAGTGTGAATTGAAAAAAAATGTTTGGTATTTGAAAAAAATGTTTGATGTTATAGTGTTAGATTATTGTTAAAAAATGTTAGAGTTGTTTGTTAGTATGAATAAAAAAATGTTGTGTTTTGAAGAAAAAAATGCCTTTGTGGTTTGTTTGGCTATAGGAATCTTGATTCATGCTCTTTGACTTCTTTCTATCCCTCCCATAACACTATTTGAACGTTCCGGCTCGAAAACCGTGTAGCAATATTTTCCTTCACGTCCGCGCTTTGACAATAAAAACGGGGAAGTCTCCAGTCTGCCCATCCATTGTTAACTTATCTTCCTACGTAGATGTGCTCAAGATTAGCCAAGTTGAACGAAGCCTATGTGAATTTGCATAGGGTCATGACAAGTCTGATACCGAGACCTGAAGAGATAGACAATATCATAATGTTGAAAGTCACTGAAGACCTGAAAGAAGAGCTCTTCAAGGAGGAATTCAAGAAGGAGAAAGAAGAATGGATGGAGAAATACAGACTTCATAAACGGCAGAGAGAGAGAGCAGCAACAGCAGCAGCATGAACCTGACAAAGGCTTTGTCGATTGTCGTATCGACACCAAAGAGTTCTTCTTCTCTTTTCCGAAGAAGCAGATCTTATCCTGTGAGAAAGCCTGTCGTCAGAGGAGGCCGCCATCTTATAACCTAAGCGATCGCCATAGCTTCAAGTTCCCAAAAACATTTCAGGGCTACCCCATACTCTCGAAAAGAAATAACATTGCATTGCCTATGATATGTTAGTCAGTTAGAAGAAAAAATACAGAAGTGAGTCTATCAGCACATGATTTCTTTATCTTGGTTAGAAAGTGTGACTCTAAGTTGTTCGTTTCCGTCGCTTATCAAAATTTTAAAAATAGTAATGTTCTGTAAAAAAGTGAGTGAGTGTTTCTTTTAGGTCTGTGCGTTTTTGTTTTGTTTTTTTTTCTTGGTGATAATATGGATAATGTAAGTTCGGGTACAACGAAATTAAAAGAATTAGGCCCAGAACTCGGTGTGGAGGGAAGAAACATACGCAACAGCAGCGGGAGCAAGAAATGCAGACCTAGCCAGTTAGCAATGAGGCATTCTGCGTTTGACAATGCCTTTGATGTCGTACACGTCGTCTTTATTTGGTGACACGACTTGATTTGAAATAAGTACGGCCTAGCGTTTTGGTGAGTACTTAACATCCATGGCTGTCTTGCTGAGCACCTTTTTCCTCCTTTACCACACTCGGACAGAAAAATGAGTGTGTGGTGAGACAATTCCCACTCATGTACTCATGTGTAAAGCCTTTCAGTCAGGTTGTTAAGGACTAGTTAGTCCTACACCTGAGTGGCTAAATTTAAAAATAGTCTGTGAGTACATAAAAGCCTGGGGGATGAGGCTCTCTTTCCTTCCCCAGGAGTAATTAAAAATCACGCGGTGCGTTATTGAACCAGTGATACATGCTCCATTAGAGCGAAAATCACTTTAATTCAAGTAAGCAAGCAAGCAAGTTCGGGTACCGTCTCTAGCACTCTTGATGACACCAACTGTCTGGGTTATTTTCTTTCTTGCAAGCCCCTATGTTCCACTTCTGTTTGTGATAATAACTTGTGATACTTCACATTTCCTAAAGTGGAAATCTTTACAAGCCGTACAAAATACAAAACTTATATGACTTTGGCTTTTGACACTTGCACAGACTCTTCACTTTATAAGTGTCACGAGAAAATTGTATATCCAAGTTTTTACCATTTTCAAAAACACGCACACACTTGCAGCTTGACCAGAAATATGTACATCTTGTTTTGTGGATAAGTCACAGACAAGTCCAAGCATATATAGGTGGTTATGAACATTAGGAATATCCCCTCATTTTTTCAGAAATATCAAAGCTTGTATGTGCATTTTCCCTTTTCCACTCTATATTAGTGCTTAGATTTGTTCCAAAACAAAAAGAAAAAAGAAACGAAATAATTTTGAAGAAAAAAAAAAACAACTGAATTTTGAATTCAGGTTTCTCTCTGTTTATAATTTTTTTCAAGTTGATGGTGCATGACAGAGTACATTCGCCTACCTTTCCAAAGTGAGAGGCATTTCTTCACATGTCATTGCCTTTGTTAAATTCGGTTTCATTGGTTAGTTATCGTTAATCTTTAATTTTTTTCATGCATTTCTTTTTGATAGAAGATTTAAGGCTTTCTATTGTTGTAACGGTATTTATGTTGTTTAGTCTGTTGATGAAATTATCTATAGCAAAGTGCTTAAGATTTTTCAGCTTTTTTTATTATTTCAAGCCCTACAAAAGGAGACCAAGTTTGTCTTCAAAGACGATTGAAACTCTAAATTACACGGACGTGAAGGAAAACATCGTTGTGTTTAATCTAATCATGCTTGCCGTATCTCTTTGTGTTTTAGAGGTCATATTTCTTCTTAAGTAAATACACGCATCAATAGACAGACAGATTGGGTCATCATCCTTGAGTTTCACTGTACTTTCGGTTCTTTACTTCATACAAACCCCAAATTTATTAGTTTGAAAAAAAAAGATAACATGCCCCTCAGTACTGTAACACGTTTGTTCTGACTCTACCGATGTGAGTGTGAGTGTTTATGTTAAAATGTTTAAGTGAGATTTAAAAAAAATGGTCAGCTTGAAAACGCGAACCAATACTGTGACGCTCAGTATTTTGATGTGGTAAGAGGAAATGGTACAACACACACACACAAAGAGGGCTTGTAAGTTCACATTTCAGTGTCTGCACTGTAATGGTAACAACGCAAGAACATAGGGATTATTATGCCACACAGTCCTAGAACAAAACAATGCATCACCCGTTGTAAGCCATTTCATTGGCTATACTTATTTTCTTACCGCGTTCGCTTCGAATTGACTTGAGTAGCTATTCACACAGTGACGAGAATGGCCATGCTTTACTGGGTCTATCCTATAGGCGATTTATATAAAAAAAATATTTTTAAAAATTAAACTAATGCACGGACAATCGTACCATGGGCGATCCCATGGAAATTGTGTCCGTCTTATTGCAAAATACATCAACATTTAATTTAACCGTGCAGATCGCTAAACAAACCTCTGATAATACACATTTTGAAAAGTGTTGTGTGACACGGATCGCCATTGTCGTTTGGTGTCTACTTTCTTCTTCGAAAAGAGATCGTTTCGTCTTGACTATAAAAATTTAATTTGACTAAGTTTTACGCACTACTTGAACTCATACATTTACGTTGTAGGTGTAAGCCGTCGTTCTCAGTTTTCTGGAAGTTCGTTTTTGCGTTTATCAGATGTGATACTATTTTGTATGGACCGAACGAAATTTCTTTTGGCATGAATCAGGACTCGTGGTTTTGTGGCAGAAATGGAGAGCATTGATTAAAGCCCAGTTATGTCGTCTTCGAAATCGCTGACACGGATTTGAACTAACACTTCAGGTTTTGTGTGAGGCGATACGGTACATCATTGCCTTTTACTTCCTCAATGAAATCGTTTCATCTTATTGCAAAATTACATTTGACTAGGTTTCATACGCAGCAGGTCTCTGTATATAAGAAGAGTGTCTTAGCGTCAGAGTATTCATTCCGCTCTCAAACGATCAAAGATGGAAGAGTCAGCATAGACCGACCTGCTGGTCAAATATTTGCTAAAAGTCATACGAAAGCATAATTCACATGCGAAAGTGGCAACAAAACTTACTCTTTTGGTCGTTGATTTGATGAGAGTCATACGAAAGTGTGTAAGTGCTAATGAAGTTTGCTATATCTGCAAAGGTAAATGGGTATTTGTCTCCAAAATACCTGCTTCGTCTAAGAAAGAGAGACAAAAGTCAAGATACCTAATATCGTTGTCAGGAGAAAGGACACTGGAATTCAGAGTGCCCTACGAGAAAAGAGAATAAACAAAATACAAGACGAAACAGAGAAGAGGGATTCAGAAGAAGAAGAAGAAATTGAAGATGATGAAGAACTTGTACCAGTAAAGACATGGAAATGGAAAAATTGACAATGTGAGCCGATGCGTTGGCCCTGATGTGAAATTTCATACTACCTTCTAAAAGAGAATAGACTAGAAAGAAAACGTAAGTGTCTCTTGGTCTTGACATTGTATAATAAGGATGGCGTGTTTTGTTTTTACTCACACTTTATGAAATTGTGCTCTTTCACCTCTCTCTATCCCTCTGGATCATGTTTTAGTTAGAATTGAAATGGAAGGATGTTTTCCTTCACGCACGCTCTTTAGGCATGCAAGTCCGTAAACAATAGTCAGTTTATTCATCCATCATTTTTGTGTCTTGATGTTTCCTAAAGCACACACTGATGCCATAAAATAACGGGTTAAATGGGTTTTGTAGTGTTGGGAGTGGGGGTGGGGTGGGGTGTAGGTGTTTGGCAGAGTTGGTCATTGCAGGTGAGGGCTTAGGTGCTTTCAAAAAACTTTTTCTTCTTCACTCTGTGTTGATGGAATATAATGGGTTATTTTCTTCACTCTCTGTTGATAGTATATATAAAGGGTTATTTCTTCACTCCGTGTGGATAGTGTATAATGGTTTTCTTCTTCTTCCCTCTGTGGTGTGTGCGCGTGTGTGTGTGTGTGTGTGTGTGTGTTAGCGTACGTTGTGTAGATCGTATATTTGGTTGTTTTTTTTCTTCCTCCCGAGTGTGGATAGTATATTTGGGGTTTGTTTTTTCCTCTTCCCTGTGTGTGTGTGTGTGTGTGTGTGTGTGTGTGTGTGTGTGTGTGTGTGTGTGTGTGTGTGTGTGTGAGTGTGTCTGCGCGTATGTTGTGTGTGTGTGTGTGTGCGCGTGTGTGTGTGAGTGTGTCTGCGCGTATGTTGTGTGTGTGTGTGTGTGTGTGTGTGTGTGTGTGTGTATTGGTCTCTGTTTGTCCCTATAAAACTCACTTTATCCCTATCAGATACACTCTACCTACCTACCTACAGTAGCGCGTATTCAGGTCAGCCACATGCAACACTGTTGCCATTTAGCCCCTAGTGTTCAGTACAGTGACGTCACTGACGCTGGAAATTTTGAGACTATAAATATCGACTTGGGGATTTCCACATTTTGTGGAAATTTTGAGACTATAAATATCGACTTGGGGATTTCCACATTTTGTAGCTATACATATATACTAGAATTCATAAACAGGAACGTCACTCAAGCTGAGGCTATAAAAAGATAGTGGGATTTTCCAAAGGAAAAACCCACAAGTTGGAGCTATAAATAGATAGTGAGATTTCATAGGAATTTCAACTGATTATAGATACATAGGTATTTATCCACGATCGTCACAGAAGTTGATATTGTAAGTAGTTACTAATTTTATCCATTTTATAGTGTGTGTGTGTGTGTTCGCGTACGTTGTGTAGATCGTATATTTGGTTGTTTTTTTTTCCTCCCGAGCGTGGATAGTATATTTGGGGTTTGTTTTTTCCTCTTCCCTCTGTGTGTGTGTGTGTGTGTGTGTGTGTGTGTGTGTGCGTGTGTGTGTGTGTGTGTGAGTGTGTCTGCGCGTATGTTGTGTGTGTGTGTGTGTGCGTGCGCGCGCGCGTGTGTGTGTGTATGTGTGAGTGTGTCTGCGCGTATGTTGTGTGTGTGTGTGTGTGTGTATTGGTCTCTGTTTGTCCCTATAAAACTCACTTTATCCCTATCAGATACACTCTACCTACCTAACTACAGTAGCGCGTATTCAGGTCAGCCACTTGCAACACTGTTGCCATTTAGCCCCTAGTGTTCAGTACAGTGACGTCACTGACGCTGGAAATTTTGAGACTATAAATATCGACTTGGGGATTTCCACATTTTGTGGAAATTTTGAGACTATAAATATCGACTTGGGGATTTCCACATTTTGTAGCTATACATATATACTAGAATTCATAAACAGGAACGTCACTCAAGCTGAGGCTATAAAAAGATAGTGGGATTTTCCAAAGGAAAAACCCACAAGTTGGAGCTATAAATAGATAGTGGGATTTCATAGGAATTTCAGCTGATTATAGATACATAGGTATTTATCCACGATCGTGACAGAAGTTGATATTGTAAGTAGTTACTAATTTTATCCATTTTAGTCTAAACCATTGTAATTTAATTTTCGGGGATATGTTTATTTTCCTTTAAATTCTGGGACAATTTCGTCATTTTAACGTTACTTTTAGTCACATCCATTTTGTCGTTGAGCATTTCCTTGATTATAGCTATTTATAGCATCATTACAATTATGCAAATTTTTGAACACCCCAGCAAGATTTCAGGTCTTGGTAATGCTTTATATATAAATCCCACGCTTGTACTAGTGTATGTATGTTGCTGTCTCTGTTGTGTTTGACCCTCTACCATCATTGTCCCTAGATAGTCCCACCATGTTCAATTCCCCTTGACGCTATACAGATCCACCATGTTCAATTTCCATATGTTAAATTCCCTTGAGGCTATATCCCCCAGGGGTTTCCGTAATGTTAAATTTCCCATTGTCCCTAGACAGTCCCACGATCTATTCCCCATGTTAAATTTCCCTTGTACGTAAAGTGACCCACGATTTATTCCCATGTTAAATTCCCCTTGTCCGTAGATTGTCCCACGATTTATTCCCATGTTAAATTCCCCTTGTCCGTAGAGTGTCCCACGATTTATTCCCATGTTAATTCCCCTTGTCCGTAAAGTGTCCCACGATTTTTCGCCATGTTAAATTTCCATTGTCCGTAAAGTGTCCCAGGGGTGTTTTTAATGCTAATTCCCATTGTCCGTAAAGTATCCCCATTCACTACTGACGCCGATCTTTTTTGCCACGTGCTGCCGTTCGGACCAAATCGGTGATATACGGAAGAAAGACTGACCGAGAAATTGGGAATATCAATCGGAATGTCCTCAACGTTTGCTATCACTACACCGTGGACCATTGAATAAACGTTCTGCTCTCTAGAACCTAGCAAAATAGATCCAAACATTTATTCCAATTACGTATATTTCTGTGACAACTTTCTAAAATCAATCCAACATATGTACTGAATTAAGCAAACTTCTTTGTAAAAATGTATTAACATGTGCATTTTACAAACGTAATATTACCCATGCTCATTGAAGTACTTCCGTTGTCAAAGACAGGCATTCCAAACATCCACACTCTGCTGATGAAATCACAAATGAGACAAGCAGATCCCATCATTATGATGTCACGAAAGCGACCACCAAAGAACTTGTATGGCGAGCTGAAGGAGGAAACGATTTCAGGGCGGTCAGGAGAATTTATTCAAAGATTCGCGAGTCATTCTTGAAAGACTTCAGCTTTGACCATGTCTTCGGAAGATCTCGCACATGATCGCACCAGCTGACCTAGTTTTCTCCGCACTGCAGCTATAGACTTTGAATTGAGGAGTATTACAGAGGCAGTGCAGAAGCGCGAGCATCGTAAATCTCAGAACCGCAGCACGTCCTCTGTTGATTAAGCAGCCCTAATGAACATCACCTGTCCGGTGTGCCGTAGACATTTTAAAGCACTCATTATCCTGATTAGAGATTCACCATTTTCAATTTTATGACCAACAAGACCATGGGATAAATCTTTCATGTAAAGTTTGATGGCACTCATTCATATAGTTTAGGAGGAGTAGCGATAAAGAGAACGTATGCCAATAGACGGACGGATGGACATAAGCTCGTCTGATCTATCAGCTAAAATTCATCAACACGAGTTACGTCTGTTCACTTGGACAATTTGCCGTCGCTCAATTGTTGTATGTTTGTTGTTGTGCACTGAAGTTTGTATTGACAAATGGGCTAATATGTTTTGCCTTACACACACACACACACACACACACACACACACAGAGCCGTACTTGCTAGCTCAGGTGTGATAATGTGACACTACACAATTTACATATGACACCTACTTACCAGGCAGAGAGGAAAATGATTAAATCGATACCAACGGCCTCTGTTCAGATAAATGGATTGTGTGAAAGAAGTTTCTATAGAAAAATAACTCCAGTATATTCAAACAGTTAAGAACGTCATAATTAGTTCCTATACGTCAGTTCCCACGAGTATTAAAAGCGCACTAAAGTTTTCTCCTTCAGTACTATTTTTAAATTACACTGATGCCATACCCGTGAGATATATCTAAAAGACAAACATGGGGTCGGTTATTTGCATTCATTCGAGGAATATATGATTATTGCCCTTACTAAAAGGATTGAAAAGTCACAAGGATAAATTAATCACGAATGAATTACATTTACGAAGAGCGTAATGTTCATTCACAAGTGGGACCAATGATACAAGGCTTCATACTTTCGCCATGGTGGAAATGTAATTTTCTGCGAGAGTATAACCACGTTTAATTAACATTTCTATTTTATATAATTACTACTCTCGTTAAGTATCTTATCTCATTCCAGTTGTTGAAAAAAACTGAACGTTGTGCACGAAAGAAATGTGCAAATAAACGTACAAATTTTACAGGGAGATAAAATGACCATGAACCATTTGCTGCGCATGAAGATCATACTACGCACCACTATTAATTTGATAAGTTGTAAACAAGGCATGCTTATTAAAGTCGCTCTGAATGCTAATGGGGTATTTACGTTGCAAAGAGCAAGTAAATTATTCTCACCAGCTGTTTCTATTCCTTTTACCGCCGTGTGTCAAAACACTATCTCTCCGTTACTTCAAAATAGGATATTTCTCTATCGGTGGTGTTTGGGTCCAAAACAGATGTGGCTATGTTTATCCGTCGTATAGGGATGATATATATATATATATATATATATATATATATATATATATATATATATATATATATATATATATTCAGGATGAAGTGCAAGAGCGACATCTTGTACCGTCATTGAACTTGTATAGAATTATGGAGCCTTGAGACAAATATTGTCTAAAGACACAACAACTGTGAATGGGCCAAGGCACTGGTGGGCGACTTTTGTGAGCTTTCTGGTGAACGGCTAAGAAAACATAAGCAAACTGTTTGGGGCATTTCATAATTTAAGAGGGGGGAAAGCTAAATCGTTTAGCAAGTGCATTCAAATTTCTTTAGAATTAGCATGGCCTTGATAACGCCGACTATGGAGGGCGCATTCTAATATTGTGTATGTTACGTAGTACGTAATTATCAAAGATATCTTTTGCTTCGACATCATGTTTAACTCTTTAACCTCATTCCATACTTTAAATTTTATTAGAAAAAAATAGTAAATTAACAGTTTCAATTGCATCCTTAAGAATGTTATCACTTTGACTTCTTTGATATTTTTTATCGCAGTTTCACAGAACTACGAGGTACACTCGACGAATAAGAGACTTTCCATATGCCTGTACAGGCGCCTTCTTGACGCATAAACAATAGGCAATGTACTGCTCAGATCATTCATTAAATGATATGCACTCTAGTAAGCTCGATGTACGTTTTATCTAAATAGAACGTCATAAAACTGTCTGAGGAAGTAATGTCTTCGTAATTCCATACACTGCGATGATGTAAAATAAAGTGTAAGTAGGAAAAAAGACAAGTTGCAGAATCTTTCTGAACAGAAACCTACTGTTGCTTTCCTTTTGCTTGAAAAAGCACAGCTTTGTATGTGTTCTCCTTGAAATAGAGGAATGTTCATAGCAATACTTTTTATAAGAGCTGGTACAAAAAATAGTAGGGCATATAAGTGCTTACTGACAGTAGTCGTTAGTCTTTGTCTTTGCGGGTCTTTTAGAAAATACGTTCCGGATTAAAGGTCAATACTAAATACGTAAATACAAAAGCGGATACACGTAAAAATAGTGGTTTGGTGTATTTAGATGCTTTAAAAAAAAAACAAAGAAAAAAGCGATAAGCATATGAGAAGGTAACACAATTACACAAAATGAACTACACTGTCCAAGTTTTCATTTTTAGAGGAAGATCAAGCAAAACATTTGTTACAAAAGTATAGGGGAAAAAAGCCAACAAAGCGTAGCATACGAGGAGTATTTGAATATGTTTTTTAATAACTTTTTGTTTCTTTGAACCTTTCAGTAAAGTTAATCCCGATCCAAAAACAAAATAAACTTCTACAAAATCATCTGTATCTAGACTTGCAGCACGCAGGATATCTGTAGATATATGCGTGTGATGTAACATAGGTAAATGACTGTGAAAGAAGGAAATGTCAAAGAAGGAGAGTACTTCTGCTACTACGCAAAAAGTATACATTAAAAGTTGTTTGGTTCTCCGACTTGTATCAAGGCTCATTTGCATATTCGAGGTCAGTCCTATATATTAGACATGCAACGCTACGCGCAAAACGGTGTCGCGATATACCAAACCGATATTGCAGTACGTATGGCAATACATTAACATTTAGTGAGAACAATAAAAAAAATATAGCATTTACTACTTGCAAAATACAAGATTTCAAATGGTAGTCAAATGAACATATAAGTTTAACATAAAAACCAAATAAGTCTACAAACACCTGAAAGCAGTCAAATTATCAGCAAATATATATCTCTCACTGACATTTCTAGCCTGTGTTTGAAAATTCCCACGCTGCACCTTTTTACTTTCTTTGCTGGGATTAATTTCAAAATTAAAGTCTACATGCCTGTCAACTAACTTGAAAAATTAGTCGACGTTAATCGATATTTGAGGACTGAGAAACGGAAGTTAACTTGACATAAACACTTTGATGTGACCGACAATGTATTTCACACGTAAAACTTCGGATGCGGCCGCTGATTGTTTAAATGTTTTTCTCTCTTTTTATTCTTTGGAGCTAAAATATCAAACATAACAGCAGATGTTGCTTGCTTTGCTGTATGTATATTCCAGGCATTGGATACAAAAAAAATATACGAACACAATTCTTGAGGACTGTTCATTTTGTGTCATTACGAATAGGACATAAATGTCTGAGACAAAAGGTATAACGGGAAAAATATCCCTTGGTCTTGACTTACTACCGCACCCCCACGCCAAATTAATATGTGCTCAAATAATGGTACTGTGTATCTCGTTTTATGTTTTTTTTGCAATCTAATGCCAAGCGTGAATCTAGGGAGAAAAAAAAAAAGAAAATAGAATTTCTTGAATAAAACCGGAAAAAATCTGCGGCATACAAAGATTTGTTGGATGGAAGCAAGGCCGTCACAAGATTTGGTACAGAAACCGGAATTGCAGTATGTATTGTCAAAAAAGCAAACCGCAACATACCGGTATACTTATGCATCGTTGTACCTTTACTATAGATCATGTCTATGTGATGTCTGTCGATAGCTGCTATTCAATGAAATTAAAGTTTTTTTCAAAACAAAAATTGACCGACAAGGAACGAATGATCGATTTTGTCTTCATTCGTAACATCTCTGTCAACCTTAAAGATAATCATACTACAGAAATAGCCGAAGTGGTCAGAATATATAAATTATTTTATTTTTTTTTGCATGGAAATTTCAGGAGACAAAATGTATGAATTCACAGAAGATAACCCGCGTTCTGAAGGACAGTTGTCTTCGATCCGTGTGCTGGAAAATTGGCTGGTGTAAAAGAGGCAGTAAATAAAGATGCTCGATTCACATTGAAATATATGTATAATATCACAGACATTAAGAAATCGCTTGTTTTTGATATACTTAAGAATCATTTGAAGCTCAGATGAATTTGTTCAAGATGGGTCCCGCATTTGTTGATGGCTAATCGAACCCGCGACTTCCCGCATCCGAGGAGGATGCTCCAACCACTAGGCCATCGAAGCGGTCATACCAAACTTAGATGAAATCGAAACATTCATCAATGCAGTTAATTAGCTGAAACCAATGCTTAGAAGCGAGGCGACTAGGGCCCAAACTCCGATAAATAATGAATAGGAAGGCGCAATACCCATCTCCTTCGAGGCATCATTTACGTAATGTTGTAAACCAAAATTTGTTCTAGTCCATCAATTCAAGTTTCCCCGTCTTTGAATTAGGTAAATTCTCATATGCGACTTGGTATTCAGGGTGTGCTTTTAGAATGTCTCTTGGACCCTTAATGTACCGAACAAAAACACATGTGATTTAATTTAATTGTTTGTTTGTTTTAAATTTATTTTATTCCATTACATGCTATTGTAATGTAATTTCATTTACTGGAATTTGACATTTTCCAAAAATTAGTTTCACCCGAGTGTTTCTTTCATAAACACCAAATAAAAAAACTTTGTACCTAAGTGCTGGCATAGTTCCTGACCTTGATTCAAAAATCAGTAAGATGAAGTAAACAACTTTTTAAATAATTTTTTATATTATTCTTTCTTAGTGTAAGATTCATAGAATGAAATAGAGGCCATACTGAGAGTACGTGTTAGGCATGTAAAGCTTCCATGTGGTTCTATAAACATGATCATGAGACCCTCATACGGGAATCTGTTTTGCGACTTAAATTAGGGTACAACTCTTTCTATAGAAAATGTAGTCAGTTGGGCTGTAAACCATTAACACTTAAAGGTATTTTTTGTTGTGAGCAGTTTGAGTTGAAATTCTATTTTATGGAATTATTAATTCTTTTTCCTGGGAATATTTAAGTTTTTATACAGAATTCTTGGACAAAGACATTTATTGAAATTGTATTTGGAATTCAAAACTGGAATATTTTGTCTGTGGTTCAACAAGGACAACACTGACCACAGCATACGTCATCGTCCTCCATCTTAGATTTTTATCAGGACTCTAACTCAGATTCATTTAGGACTTTATTTCTAGGACTTCTATTTTTCAATTCTTGGATTATTTTTTTTTTTTTGATTAGTAAAACATTAAGTTCTTTTTCTTATTTTTAACGTGTCTTTCTAAGGACATATATTATTTGTTAAATTCTACAAAGGTTGTATTCATTTTTTTCCGGTTACTGTTTTAAAGAGCATAAAGCGTAACTATATATATATATATATATATATATATATATATATATATATATATATATATATATATATATATATATATATATATCCACGGACATGCTTTGCTTACGAGAACATTGCCCACGCCAAAGGCAAACTGCTAATTTTTCGGACGGTATTGTCTTGACAACGGAATCAAAAGCAGACTTTATTGTTCCAATTAATCAAAGAATACTAATCCTTGAAAGGTTATAACTCTAGTACGATCGAATTGCAAAGGACAACAAAGGGAATTATACCAGCATGTGATCTACTACCAGTTCACAGATACATTTTACGGCTGTACTTGTGGACCCAATAAAGTCATGAATTACGGTGCTAACTAAACACAACTCCTATCCTTCTGAGATTGGCATAAACAGATGAGAGCTTAGCAAATTGTAAATAACAGATAGCCTAGAAATCTTGTACTCAATATCGAGAATAAACTACTGCGTACAGAATAAGAATACGTATGTGTCGAATGAAAATATATCGGTCCACCAAACATCCGATTCGGAGGATTTCTGTACACTTCTCATTACAAACAGTATAACACGGTTCTGTTCATGTGTTGAGAATCACGGGAGCAACTATTGGTACTGTTCGAAGTTCGAATTCCAAAAGGTTGCCTGTCCTGAAGACGGGTGTCTCAAGAATCGAATACCAAAAAAGAATACTGTTCATTCTGGAGAGAGTGCAGTTATCCAGTGCAACAACTGGAAAACATTTTATTAAGTGAAACAAAATAAAAAATAAACTTGAAAAGAACAAGCAGCAGCAACAACATCATGTACAATAAGCCCGTTTTGATGGATGAAAAGACTTAGAGCACTAAGTGAAACTCCAAGGCCAAGCCGAAACATCGAACAATGGATTCGGAAGATGAATGAAATATTCCCGATGGGTGCTTCTTTTCATGGAAAGAATGCTTTTAATATGTGTCTATAAGAAAATACGTCGAAGAAATACGCAGCATTCTGACTCCTGTGGAAATTAAATGAATGTAAGCAATAACGGATGGATACGATATAAAGGCATTAGAATCGTTGGAAACAATTTTCTAAAATGAATGTAAGCAATAAGGGAAGGATACGATATAAAGGCATTAGAATCGTTGGAAACAATTTTCGAAAATGAATGTAAGCAATAACGGATGGATACGATATAAAGGCATTAGAATCGTTGGAAACAATTTTCTAAAATGAATGTAAGCAATAACGGATGGATACGATATAAAGGCATTATAATCATTGGAAACAATTTTCTAAGACCATTACAAGAACATTACTCCATCGTGCTATTCCTATACATCTTTCCTCGCGTTATTAAGTTTGACGCCAGATACGAGCATCGAACGCTACTTGGTTTTCAACAGGATGCGAAATCACTTGAACTGTATCACATTTCGCCTGCATTTCTGATACTAAACGATGTATCAACAAAGCTGGAGTACAAAACAATTAAAAATCAACCATCGTATCAAGAAAACCTGGAAAGAATACATAATAAGAACAGGTTTCTAAAGCCATATTTAGTGAATGTTAGAAGAAATCACTTAATGTACTCCACGGTCACTATTAGCTACCAGAGTGTGAGACGAGCAGAACTGAAGCTTGATTACTAACGGCGAAATATAACGTGCAGTCAAAAAGGACACATTTCAATTAGCATAAGGTTGCATATTAACCGTGTAATATGGATGCAGCAGACAGGGAAAGCTTTCGTTCCCGGAATGACACGTTTGATAGAAACAGATTTACACACAAAAAAGTTTCGGATTCTATTCTACGATTGTGATGAGCTCAGCTGTGTACTGATTGATTCTGAAAAGATATCTGAGAGGCAGTGTCAGTATTTATTGCTTTCATCTGTGTTATAACTACCTTTGGGCGGAATTTGATGGGTGGTTTGATATTATCTGAACTTCATTGGTCAGTGTAATCAAGAGATCGAAAGGCTTGAAATCCTTAAGACAACGTTTATCTGGCCGCGACCCTAAAAATAGTTTTACTGAGCCTCACGACCCCACTTCCTCATTCTGGGACGCGATCTTGGGATTGGGAACCTATGCCTTAAGCACCGCTCCGGAGGCCTAGGTGGTTAGAGCGTCAGCCTCTGATGCGAGAGGTCGCGGGTTGGAAACCCGACCGAATCATACCAAAGACATATAAAAAATGGTACTAACAGGTGCCTCGCTTGGCGCTCAACATTAGGAGGTTAGTGTTAGGTCTGGTCGGTCTGATGTCAGGATGATGTGACTGGGTGGGACATGATGCTACATGTCTGCGGCATGATGCCCCCGCGCTAGAAGACATCACTATAAACTGTCACACTGCGGCCATCATAGCGATATGACTGAAAAACTGTTAATGCTACGTTAAAAATCCAACACACACATACACTCAGCCTGAGGCTGAAGCGAATGATTTTTCGCACATGGACAGAAATTTAGATCATTCCAAAACAGACTGAAATTTCCAAAGAAGATTTCAACATTGTTTGTGCTGATGCATTAGATGATACGTTTCTGAAACACCGCCTGTTCGTACTATGACTGAGAGATTCCAGAGAAATAAAAAAAAGTAATTCTGAAGAAAGAAAAAAATCTTTTACCTCTAGCTACTGCCGAGAAGTCCTTTCCCTATGCACACCGAATATCCTGAAAGCTTTTTCATATGATCGCGAAAGGCTCTCTCTCTCTCTCTTTCTCTCTCTCTCTCTAACAGGTTAATTCTTATACCCTTCAATCGATTTCCCATCACCGTCATGGATGCTCTTCAGGTAGATACTAACATAATCTATGTTGGGGCTTGGACCGAGACAAGAAAACTCCAGTCAAGGGGTTAGATTATTTGCCTCGTAAGCCAGCGCCTGTGATTTCCTTGCCTCGGTACAAACACCGATATAGATTACTGTTGTCACCCAGTTGTTTTTCCAACTAAATTAAAATAACCCTGCATCCATGCAATTTAGTTAGCGGATTCAAAATACAGTATTGATTAGGTAGTATTACTTACTGCTTCTCACTTTATATAAAGCTAAAAGGTCATCAGGTTTTGTACTCTTTTATGAAAATCTGAATAATTATCTAAGTGGAATCTAGCTATATATGCCGCTCGTAGAAAAGGGAAAATAGATCAAGAAAAAAGTTATAAATATTAAGTGATGGAAGCATTGCGTTATGAGCATCTTGAGCCACGTGCTTTCATTTATACTACGCGTTAAGATGAGTATGTTAATAATAGCAACCTGTCTACCCTAAGTACATATGTTCTACGCATGAGAAAATAGAAACATAAAATCGTTTGATAGTATTACTGTATTATCACATTTAAATGATCGATGTCATATGAAACTGACAATAAATAATTTACATATTTTATACGTATAGTTTTAACTTTCATTTGTTCTAACTTGGAAATCCTTCAATGGTAGGCAAGGGCACGATAATGTGCAATGTAATTCGCCTACTGGGTACAGTTCTAACCAAATGCGTAGTGGCATCAGGAAATTTCTAATTCACGACTTTCTTTTTTGGGGAAATTTATATTTTCTGTCCTGGAAATATGACAAGTGTTGCTATCACTTGTGGAATGACATTAATAATAATAATAATAATAATAATAATAATAATAATAATAATAATAATTTACTATTGCGCCTAATCTTCAGAAGCTCTAAGTGTTTTACAACATTAGATAACCCATTGTTTTTGGAGGATTGAATCCTGGCTTGCACCTCACATTTCAACGCTACCATATTACACCATTCCGGATTATAAACTTAATGCAAACGAAGCGTGTTCATCAGACGCCAGTCTGGATCCAAGACGATTGTTTACATTAGCAACACTAACGAGAAGTTTTACCATACACAGCTGGTTTATGCTTCATAATGCCCCGGTTACATATACAGGAATCCATTACTGAAACCCAAACAGTATTTTTCTGACGATCTCTTTTTGAACTAAGTAATATTTGTGCTGTATACCGTGACACAGGTGATGCTTCAGACATGATTCTGTGGTTCGTTTAAAGTCATTCACCCTCAGTAGTCTGTTCCTTCAGCATGACGTATAATTTTCAGGGCCTTTTTGAAGAAATAAAGCTTTGGAGGTGAAAGGAGTTACTGACAAAAATAGAAATAAGAAAACATAACTAATGTTGCGTATCCCCCCTTCATATTAAACATAGCTAAACGGAGTGTAACATTTCAATCAGGTGGTCTCTGTTTAAAACAAGTAGCGATGGAATTGCCATAAAATATATATTTTACAAAACATTTAGACAAAAGTCCCTGTTGTATTAAAATAAATGGCTTTTTTTTCTGTCTCGTGGTTAAGAAAATACTATCATTTATTCCTAGTCAATGAACAAAAATTACATTTTCAAAACTTTTGACAGTATTTATAACACTTTTTGGTAATGGCCCCTTCCCCCTCCAACATTTTTATTTCATAAGAAAATTAATCGCATATACCTGCAATATTTTAGAATGATCTATCAAGAAGACAACCATTGGAATTTTAAGATGCTGGTTAATGGTTCTATGACAATTCTCCTGTGACTTCCCCAATCCGATTTAAGCTTAATAACGACACACTTGTGTGACATTATTAAGTAAATAAGCAGATAGATAGACATACATGGTTAAAAATAAGTTAATAAATATAAATAAATGACAGTAAACACTAAAAACGAAAGAAATGCTTCTATTGCTTCCCTGATAACGATTCAACGGACAAAATGTACCGTTTTATTGCGATGAAAACGAAGAATCGGTGACCTTTTCTTTCCAGTTCAAGAGATTGGCGGGTACACGGATTTTTATGCGATAAACCAATTGTCTCTTGTAGAAATAAACAAAGAGAGCGTTGCATTTTTTGACTGCTACATTGTTAATACAAATAGACAAATTAACCAATAAGAATCGATAATTTAAATGTGCATTGAAATGTATCTTACTGACAAGGGAACATCGAAAATATGGATATGACACTGATCAAAGTAGTATGTGCGAGGGAGAGTGTGTGTGTGTGTGTGTGTGTGTCAGTCTACAATTATATACCAATACTATCTGGGTTAGAAAGTGTCAGGAGACGTAAGGAAGAAACCTATGGAAAAATCATACAACCACTACACTGCTAGAGAGTAGATATCAGAATAAAATCCAACAAGAAAAACATAAAATGCCTACAAATAGTAAAGTTCCACACTCTTCCTAAAACAGTGGAGTAGAGAGGTTACTTGGTGTGCGTTTTGAAACTAAATTCTTGTCAAGGAGAGGAAGTAGTTACTATACTTGCTCATTTCGGTTTTCCTTATCTCACCGACACATACATATATTCTTAATTCCAACACTATGGGCTCCTTGTGGGAAACCTACGGCATCTAAGAAGTGTGAAAACAGACGTTATGCTATCTGCAAATTAATTAAGTATGAAACCATTTTTATCTCACATTTCTTGGACGTTTTGTAAGTGCCGTGGTCAAATTCTACTTAGTAATATCATTTGATATCTTACTAATTAGGTATGCTCATCAAACGTCGATCTGGATGCGAATTGATTGTTTACGTTGGCACAGAGGGAGGAAATTGCCTTTGGCAGCTGTTTAAACAGCCTTTACTGCCATAGACTGTCTCAAAATCGTGCTGAAAATATGAATCCTACTTGAAGTTGGGAAACCATGTCTTTTCTTAAATAAAGGCAATTGACATAAAATTAAGAGTATTCCATTGTGAGCAAACTTAAGATATTGATATGAATAAAGCATTTTAAAAACTGGATGAAACTTTGATGCATACAGTAAACCTGTATAAACTATCTGATTTGCGAAAACTAGGCATAACAAAGATCAACATATGGACAGTCGGCCTTTAAATTATTTGACGAAAGACTGAGAAAACAATAAAATAGAACTCTTCAGGAAGTGGTGATGCAATAATTCCCAGAAGCAAGGTTTTCAGGTGCTTCCAGACAGTTTTCAAAGCATTAATGAGCTAGGATTTCCCTCCTAATATAACATACACATGTCAATGGAGGAACATTTAATATAATTTTTTATCATATATTTATGGAATGTGTTGTTGTTTTTTTTTGGCTGATATTTTCATCACTTTTAACAATTTCAATTATTTATTGAGTGTTCACTTTTTGCTGATATTTTCATCTACTTTATCAATTTCTATTATAAGAGAAGTTTCTTTCTCGTGTTTTTTTTTTAAATTATGACAAATCAAACAGTTTCAATTATGGTATGTTTCAGAGCACTCATACGGTCCTACCTCAAACCACACCATTTGTGATATAGCATCAATATATTTATTCATTTACTGAATATGAGTTTTTCTTAAATAGAATGGGAAGAGGAACATGCAATATGTGCAGTGTAAATTGTTAAACGGAGTTCATGTATCCTATATATACTTTCTTCTGTAATGCAAATCCAGAATATATTTATACAAAATCAATTGCAGGGTGCGCTTCTACTAGAAAAATAAATCAACACAAAGTCCTAAAAATGCAATACTAAGATATGGCAAATTTCATAATGAATCGAGTTCAAACGATTAATGTGTCCAGTTATCAGAGATCAGGTTTATCTAACCTTTATTATTAACACTTGCCCATCGATGGTTTGAAAACGTTTACATTTTTCCCGCTTCCCATAATAAACCTACCTTTGCAAAGTTTCACCTTATGACAATTATTTCAGCTAGTCCAAACGCTGTTTATGCAACATTTCAACCCTTGGCATTTCAATAAACAAAACCAGAGCTTTACCTCTTGACTTGTTTCTTCTGACACAGTTATCGAACAGAACCTCATTTAATTGATAGGAGGAGGAGTATCGATAATACGATTTTTAAGATGGCCACTGTAGCGGCCATGTTGGATGTCATAACAGCATTATTTTCATTTAGAATCTAATAGACTAAGGGTTAAATGTGCACTTAAAGTTTTACATGGCTGTCCTCAGATTATTTTAGGAGGAGTAGCGACAACGTCCTTCCGTTAACGGACTGATGGATCATCCCATAAGCTCTTTGGTGTATGACCAGTAGAGCTAAAAATTGGTGAAGTCTTCACTCAGAAATCTCTGGTGTTAAGACTCTAAGGCAGTGATAGAAACAACAGTAATTGTTTTGGACGGTGGTAAAAGCTGTTGATAGTTTTATGACTAGTTCGTAATAGTGCTTCGAACTGATGTCACAACCTTTTTGTCATTATGAAAACCTGTTCATTTATCTGTTTGCTAATTACTAGCATAAGGAAACACTTGACAGTTGGGGAAAAAACAAAGTGAACACAGATCATGGTTTGTAGTTAGGAAACCTGTCATTCATTATCTTAAGTCTTTATAGCCCATACAAATATATGGACCTATAGAACCAAAGAAATATACCCCAAAAGAATGACATATTTATTTTTACTGAACTTGTTAAAACTAATACATGCATGTTCAACAATGTTTAGGTTCAGATGCAGAATCAATCATCTCGATGTCAAAATCTGAGTCTACAAAGTGAACGCCTGAGAGTTTACCCAACGATCTATCTTAGTCCCATGTATGCAAGGTTTAGAGTCACCCCACCAATGGCAATTAGTTTACTGTAAAGTCGACCCAACCAATGCATGAGCTTCAACTGCATTTATATTAACATTGGACGACCTCTTTGTCCTTTGACCTATATATTTGATCCCTGAAGGTTTGAATACACTAGTAAGCGGTACATCAATACAGCGTATGGCCAGTTCATTGACCTATATTAATTGCTCTCCAGTCAGCAATAATGGGAATTTGTTCGCTGAAACGTTTACAAATACTGTCAGTAAAAGTATTATATTCTTCAGTAACGAAGAGAAGAAATCTAAATAGTTTATAAAGTGTTCCAATCTGTTGCCCAATAACAGATTGCAGCAGCCACTATTCCTTCCCTCGAGACAACATACTGGGTAGTTATCTCTGTTCGTCTAATATGGTTAATTAAATACCAGTATTGCTTCCATCGCAGACACAAACATTGTCGGCTCGTGTCTTTGCCAGCCTGAATTTGCTATGATTGTTAATTCCTAGAAAATCAGTATCTGGGTATTCAGATGGAAAAGTCTGTCTTGTCTTTAGGAAGCGTAGTTTGGGTGACGATAACATCGCTCGCTCTTCGATTCTCTTTCGTTTTTGGGCTAATAGCAAGATGAAAAGTTCAAATATCTTGTGTTTCAACAATTGAAAATCGCACAAATAACACACACACACGCACACACACACACACACACACGTTTCGAATCCAACAGGAGTTACTAAAATAATAACGTCGTCATACTTGCATGGCTAGACTATGTTTTAAAGCAACAGACGTGATGTATCTCACCACTGTTGATAATCTCAGTAATAACATAACTTTACGATTTCATCTCTTTGCACACATATATACAAATGTATCTCCTTTTTACTGATTCATTTATGTGAAAGAAATATTAAAACTAGATATTGCAAACAATGGACGCACAGGACAGTTTTTACCGAAATGGACTGTTCTGGAAACCAAAAACGGATATTGACCATTAATTTATTTACATAAATAGTTTCCGTTTGGTTTGAAATGCTAATAGGTTGACTATGTTTCCTGCATTTCTTCTATCTTAATGCTTTTCGTTTTTAAAATCGGTGGTGGTTGTACAAACCAACGGAATGGTGTGCGAATACTATAAATTATTCTTCACTACATACACAATGCATGAACACAGTTATATGCTCTTCTTGGCTAATGAAATACTTGTATGGCTAATGAAATACTTGTATGGCTAATGAAATACTTGTATGAGTCAGGGGTTACTACGTATAATATTATTTGTTATTAACATGTAACTACAAGGAAATCATATGCAGTTAAAGAACGACGAGAAGACAAACTTTATCCTTTAAGAAAATGTTTGTTAAAAACACGTGTTAACTTTTCGTCATTCAAGGAAATTTGTCTACAGTGGATGAACAAAGGAAACTTGTCTACAGAAGATGAACAAAGGAAACTTGTCTACAAAGGATGAACAAAGGAAACTTGTCTACAGAGGACGAACAAAGGAAACTTGTCTACAAAGGATGAACAAAGGAAACTTGTCTACAAAGGATGAACAAAGGAAACATGTCTACAGAAGATGAACATGGAAACTTGTCTACAGAAGATGTACAAAGGAAACTTGTCTACAGAGGATGAACAAAGGAAACTTGTCTACAGAGGATGAACAAAGGAAACTTGTCTACAGAGGATGAACAAAGGAAACTTGTCTACAAAGGATGAACAAAGGAAACTTGTCTACAGAAGATGTACAAAGGAAACTTGTCTACAGAGGATGAACAAAGGAAACTTGTCTACAGAGGATGAACAAAGGAAACTTGTCTACAAAGGATGAACAAAGGAAACTTGTCTACAAAGGATGAACAAAGGAAACTTGTCTACAGAAGATGAACAAAGGAAACTTGTCTACAAAGGATGAACAAAGGAAACTTGTTTACAAAGGATGAACAAAGGAAACTTGTCTACAGAGGATGAACAAAGGAAATTTGTCTACAGAGGATGAACCAAGGAAACTTGTCTACAGAGGATGAACCAAGGAAACTTGTCTACAGAGGATGAACAAAGGAAACTTGTCTACAAAGGATGAACAAAGGAAACTTGTCTACAAAGGATGAACAAAGGAAATTTGTCTACAAAAGACGTACAGTTAATAATATTCTTTACAAATAGCATCAACATTTGATTTATAAACAGGTTTGTTAAAAATGTTATTGTTCAATACAATAACTTTCTACTTGATACTAAGGTTCATTGCCTTGTACAGCTTTAGGTCAGATGCAAAATAAAAGAATGTTCTGATGTACAGCTTGAACAAGGTTGATCCTCTGTAATAGGCCAATTCATCTAGTCGCTTTCTCTTTCAGTCGCTTTTCCCTCGATTCCCTTTCAGACTCTGTAATAGGCCAATTCATCTAGTCGCTTTCCCTTTCAGTCGCTTTTCCGTCGATGTCCCTTTCAGACTCATGCAAGAGTAGAAGTCACCGATCAAGGGTTCGTAATTTTAAAACGACTGTCTGGATTCCTTCATTTTTTTTTTCTAAAAAAACCTCTGCACTACTGCTCATTCATTAAGAGCACATTAAGAACACTTTTTAAGGCTGTGATGCACAAAGCACAATATAAGGATAGAAACGAGGGCAACAAATTAACAGTCCCATAGCCAGTTAGTGAAAGCGTTGGCACCTGGCGCGGGAAATAAAATAATAAGCAGGAGAAATGCGCAGTCTGTCTACGTGTTGTCACGGAATAATTATTTTCTACTCAGCAATAATGGATATTAATCATCTAGAAAGTTTACAAATAATATCGGTGAAAGTACTATCGTCTCTATCACCGCGATGAATTAAAGCATTTCTTAATTACTCCAATCTGTCGTGCAACACAGCGAAACGGCTCACATTCCATCCGTCACAGATGCAGACGGTTTGTGCTGGAAACAGCCCGCATTCCATCGGTCGCAGACGCAGAAAACATTTGATTAACGTCCTAGTCGAATTTCTTAGGACCATTTACTTTCTGAAGAATTATTTTCTAAGGGCATTCAGATGTCATGTTTTATAACTGTCTTTAGTAACGTGCCAGGCTTATATATTAAAATGTGAGAAAAACTTTTACGTCAGATTTCCATGATCATAAGCAAGGTTGACAGTAAGTAATATAATAGAAAGTTCTTCTGGTCCTTTTTTTGTGATTGTTTAAGCTTTGCTTCACTGGAATTGTTTTAGAAGATTTGAAATACTTTGTGTAACAAGGATTGGATACAGATTTTTTTCTATGAAAAGCTCTATTCTTTCACATTATAACAAATTTCAAATTTACAAAATAAATACTGTTCTCGGCGCATTTTGTAGCTGTGAATCTTACGAAAAGCATAAGACCTCACCTTAAAGCATTTGAACCAAACTAACATACTAACGGATTCGAATCAGACATGGTAGTCATGTGCATGTTAATTATCATATCGCTTCGCTCGAAGCGTATTGAAATTACAAATGTATCAGATATGTCTTTCATATTTATAATTTCGGCTCCGTTTTTATGGCCTTCTGCTTGAAAAGCACGACAATTTAAAAACGGTTAATGTCTAATTACGCTGAAATTTATGTGAGTCTGTCTCTCTGGCATACGCATAATGCTTCTGTACGTGTAATGAGTCGGTTAAGTGCACAGATTATGTTCCATCACACTTTTTGACGAGCTATTACGGTTGCCAAAATTCCAGTAATATATAGCATCATCGTTATATACATTCTCTCTCCTCCACTCATATTTTTCCTTGGAATTTCGATTACACTAGCTTTCTGTTTTGTTTCATAAAAACGTAGGAACACATGATTAAATGCACATTCCTGAGATTCCTTCTGTTATCCATATTTTACTTTCTCGATCTAAATTGTTTCCTGGTACAATATTAATACACTGTAACGTGTAATACTAACGACTGATTTCTGCGAGATATATTATGCCATGAAACATGCCGTATTTAGTGACAGTTACTTCTCCACTCAATTTATGGTGACTACATCTATGTCAAGCAATTGTATCTATAGGAACAAAAATAATTCCTTTCATTTTTAAGTTGACGTTGATTTAAGCGTATTGTACCTTATTTGAATATTATGTATGTATTCATATTATGTATGTATTCATGTATGTATCTATGTATGTATCCATATATGTATGTAAAGATATATATGTATCTTTGTATGTATCCATGTATGTATGTATGTATGTATGTATGTATGTATGAATAGATATATATGTATCTATGACTGTATCTATAGTATTTATGTATGTACCTATGTATGTAGTTATGTACGTATTTATGTATGTATGTATCTATGTATCTATCTATGTATTTAGTCATTTACGTATTAATGTGGTTTAACGGCACATTAGCACAATCCTGCATAAATTGTGCCGTGTAAAAAGAAGGCTGTGAAAATATTTACCTTTAACTGATTAAATCATCAGGAAGATAAACATATACTACTGAAAAACATGCGACGCAAGGCTACAATTTTAAATTCCTTAAAAGGTATATAACAAAAGATTCAATTAAACTTGTTAAAAGCCTTAAAATGGGTTAGACTCTGTCAAACGCATTATCTCAGAACGTGATAGATAATGTTTGGTGGTAGGTACATCATCAAAAAGCTTTTTCATCGAGTTGACATCAGACTCCCACAAAAATCAAACAAAAACTGCTGCCTCACGTGCTTTATTTGATTGAGGTACAATGATGAGGATACATTAAATGATATGCATCAACGTGTATTGTATCTCCTATATATTAAATAACAGGTAAAAATACGAAAATTTCTTTAAAGGTTTTGGTGTCGTGGTCCCGTGGTTATTTGTATTTTTCTTACAAGAGCAGATAACAAATATATCAGACATTTTTCTTTTAACGATAAGTGCTAGGAATTTATATGGATAACGCTATGAACCTACACATTGAATAACCATTAAACGCTCAACATTTTCAAGACTTCTCCGTATTTTGTCTCTCGAAATAGTCTTTTCAGAACGGATGCCAATGCAATTTAGTACACATGAAATGAGAAGAACATTAACAATAACAACTAAATTTTTATTTTATTTTTAATCTCATTTTTCACCGCTGACGCAATTGAGCGTCACCTATTTGATACAAATTAAGTATACTCACCCAAATTAAATATTATGGTGCAAAAATAGAGTTCGCTTTGGCAAAAGGAGAATTTACTTTCAAACACTCGAATAATATTATAATTGTCCTATATATGCAGTGAGTATTGCATAAGTTGCTCGAATCAAAAGTAAACAACGAAAACAGCATAAATCAAACAAATAGCAAGACTGAAGGGGAAGTTGGATGGACATGGTTATCGTTGTAGGCAATTTTAAAAAAGGACTGGCAATACATAGCTAAATACATTTATTTTTCAGAATTTATTTTATCCTAAGAAGCTAAGGCAATGAACGTGTTTGAAGGGTAAAGAAGATGAGTTTTCAAGGCATTTGGTTAAAGAGCCGAAACTGGTTTGTATAACAGACATTTCCTTTTTAAGGAGACGACAAATGTGTAATGATTAAACACTCAAGAAATTCCTGGATTTTCGACAATTCATAGATTCCCTCGAGTCTGACATATAATTAGGACAAACCCCATAACATTCATCGTCAGATAATGCCTAATCGTTATACTTATTAAGACAATGACTGAAAGGCCATTTATATTTTTTTCAATGAATAGTACAATTTCACATTCTTTTCAGCGGCACATTTTTACACGTCATTACATTTTAGTGAATTCAGTCTCTTTGAACCCATGCAAAAGACATCTTGTACTGTTCAAAATCTGATCGCAAGAGGGGGCATATATTTTTTTAATCATACAATATTTAACATTCTCACGACCACCACGGTCTACTTACGATATACTGGATTGAAAATCACGTGGTTCAAAAGTGTATATTACGGATACAACATTAATCAACATTTACGTGATTGCAATTAGCTCGTAGTGTGTAAACCGTATGGTCACATGAGAGGTTTAAGTTTGAAATAGTTCAATTGTATGCGTAATAATAGGAATATACGGTTAAAGTAAACGCCACAATCGAAGCTAAAAAGTGATTGTCTCAGTACCCTTGTTGTGGGAATTTAAAATGTCAGAGATGGTAGTTTTTAAACAGGCTGGCCGGCTAAATGACTGGCCGATAGAATAGTTACCTGCTATTTTACCGTCGAGCTGGAACCAATATACATATATATATATATATATATATATATATATATATATATATATATATATATATATATATATATATATATATATATATATATATATATTAACATCAGGTTGATTATCCATTTATTAAATACATTTTCTTACTTGACAATTACGTATACCAGCATTCTTTTCTTCCTTTTCGACGTTCTTCTACCGAAAGTTTAATCTGGAAACTGAACATTTATCGACTATACTCTTGACAGACAATTATCTAGAATTTTACTATTTCCTTCACGCATAATCCCACCCCAATCTCGTGAAATTTATGTTTGCCTATAGCTGCTATTACGCATACATGCAATTAATAACATCTTTAACCTGGGTACGGATATTTAACAACAGTATTAATCGGTGCATGGAAATTTTGTGCATCGAAATTGTAATCCAATAGTTCATCATTACCTAAGTTTAATGACTCAGATAGTCCACCGGAGGAAGATCCTAGTTGTTGAGTTAAAGGATAAGAAAATCAATGACATAATATTTTCACGATCTGATAAAGGTTAATAGAAGAATATAATTAAGGTTTTGTGTTTTTTGGTCTTAATCTCGATTCGGCTGGCCAAAACAAGATCAAAAGGGTGAAATTATTTGTTTTTAGATTGAGAAAACGAAAGTTGTTTGACCCCTCTCTTGTTTCACTATTTTGGGAAAATAAGTTTTCCATCGTTGACAAAACGCTTTTTTCCAAGCTAAATTCTTTCTAAGAAAACGAGGACTACCTATGAACAATTTACAATATATACATGAGACGAGACAAACTTTAGTGCAAGGTGCATGCAAAATTCTTATTTGTTCGTTCCAAATACATTGAAATAACGATCTTAATCTTTATATCTCCGAGGATCTGGCTTTTATTGTTTTGTTTTGTTTATTTCATTATGGTAGTACTACCTTTCAGTTTGGAAATGTTTAACTACATTTAATACACTATAAGCCTCTTTCTAATATAGTTCTAATGGTACTGTATTCACACACTTCTGGCTTGCTAGCATTGTTGATGTAGACGTGGACAATATCCAGATATTGATGCTTTCATTATCATAACCTCTCTTTCATGATATTTATCTTTTAATTTCAAATGAATTTCTAAAAACATTTATTACACAAAAATGAGGGACCAAATCAATAAATAAACACTTTATTTCCTTTCCAAAGGGATGTGTTTATGTAAACCTTCTTATCAGAACTGTATCCATTTTCCCGCTTTAATTGGCTTTCCAGTTGTAATAATTGGTTTACGTCAAGATGTGTTAGCATACACCATTTAATATGCGTTAGTGCTCTGGTACAAATGATATAGTTGCATTTATCACAAGGTATTGAATTTCATTTAAGAACGAACAGAATTTTTTTAATATGTGTATTCTTTATATATATATATATATATATATATATATATATATATATATATATATATATATATATATATATATATATATATATACGTGTGTGTGTGTGTGTGTAAGAAATTTTAATTCGAACCAAGTAGACAATGGGATGAATCTGTGTGTAAAGTTTCATGGCAATCCTCAAGTAGTTTCACGTGTTGTATACAAAATGATTGTCCTTGAAGTTCCATTTTCTAGGTCGAGATTTTAGATTGTATCTGTTGAATTAAAAAGTATTGGCTGAAAATTATTTCTATGTCGATGTTTTAGATTGTGTCGTTTGAATTACACGGCGGAGGTTGAAATTTCAATGTCATACGTCGAGAATTCCTCATTTACGTATTGGTTCAAAGAGTTTGTGTTGAAAGTCATGTTTCATATGTTGAGCATTTTGATTTCATCTGTTGAATTACACAGCGCTGGACAAAAATTCAATGTCCTATGTCGAGTTTTGAGATCGTATCTGCTGAATTACACTGTGGTTGTTGAAATTTTAATGTCATGTGTAGAGAGTTTCAATTTAACAGGTTGAATCACATTGATTGTGCTGAAAGTTCCATTTCGTATGTTGAATTTTTAGATTGTATCTGTCGAATTAGACAGCGGTGGTTGGACATTTTCTGTGCTTGTCAGAATTGCTATTTTTATATGGTGAAATCATGCGTTGGTGTTAAAAGTAACATTACACAATGTCCGCGTTAACAATTGAAAATAATATCGAGGATTAAGATACAACATTAGTGTATTCAATTATGAGGCTCCATCACATTTCATGCATTTACAGTTTGAAAGTTACTATGAATTTCTTCGCGAGACGTCGCTCTCGTGAACGGACCGAGTTAATTTAAAAAAGGAGACTGATTCTCGTTGCCGTGAAATTCAAGTGATCACGGTACCAATTGTTTTTCCATATACCTCAATGCTAATGTTTTGTGAAATAAATATACTTTCTGTCCTACTTGGGCATGCATGTCACACACTGTCATATAGAACAATGCTAGATTGTCAATTTGACAATGACATAACCAGGTACTCCATTGCATTTAAGAGAGATAACTCTACTGGAACTAGACAGGGGTAAGAGTTATCTAGTCACAACAAGCACATTTTCAGCCATGTGTACCATATTTTTAAAAAAATCATAAAAAATACAAAATATGATCTAGATAGAAATTAACACAAACTCACATGTTGCCAAGAGACTCAACTTTTTTTAAAGCCAAACAGAAAGTACAACTCTTACATAATGCACCAATCACAGCTACTGTTGTTCTTTAATTCTGAATACAATGTTCCATACACATTAAGCTCCGCCCTCCTGGACTTGCGCAATTGGTACCGTTATACCTCAACAGATGAAATCTAAATACTCGCCATAAGAAATGAAACTTTCTTCACAAACAGTTACATTCAGCATGTGAATTATGGATTCTCGACATATGGTATTGAAATTTCAATCACCGCTGCGTAATTCAAAATATACGCTGTAAAACGTCGTCTTAGGAAACAGAACTTTAAACCACCACTGTATAATTCAACATATACAATCTAAAATCTCGATCTAGAAAATGGAACTTTAAGGACATGCAATTTTATAGAACACATGACTCTGGATTTTTCGACATACGACATCGAAATTTCAACTGCAAATTTCTCACTGGACCAGCTTTTGTCCGCTACGGCACCTCATAGGATGCCATATATAGCTTATCATGAGCTGAAAAATGGCGTTAAACTCCAAAAAAACTAATCCAAACCAAGCTAAATTAAAAGTTCAGTGAATATCCTGAAGAAACTCGCGTCGTGGTAATACGCTGTTTTACGCACCTACAGAACGGCTATTTTCCTGTCGTTCAATATTAATCAATCAAAGGTTTTTTTTTTCTTCTTCAGACAACCACTTCGCCTGCTGCTTAATCAGCAAGAATTCGTTAAGAACACGTGCTAGTGGTGAAAGCTTCTTAATTGACGTAAACTTGGAGAGTAAAGAATGGGAACAATATATGTAGCCCCACTGCCTGGAGATGACTGCTTTGGCATCTGATGTGAGAAGTACATTAATAAGCAAGAACAGTGCAGAGTCTGCATGTTTGTTTTTTAATTAAATGATTTCAAGCCAGAGATAATGGATTTTCATGCGCTAGAAAAAGTTTATAAATAAAGCTGGGCTTATACTAAATCATTTTATCAATGAATTTTCTCCCATTGCAGTTTTGAACTATACTACTATTCCTCGTCAATAACAATGGAAACGGGGACTCGCTGATATTGCTGTACGATTTCTTGGCAATACAAGTTGAAATGGGGACTTGTTGATATTGCTGTACGATTTCTTGGTAATACAAGTTGAAATGGGGACCTGCTGATATTGCTGTACGATTTCTTGGCAATACAAGTTGAAATGGGGACTCGCTGATATTGCTGTACGATTTCTTGGCAATACAAGTTGAAATGGGGACTTGATGATATTACTGTACTACGATTTATTAGGCTCAAGTTTAAATTTTAACTGTGATTATTAAATACATTAAATATATAAGTAAATGTTAAATATAGAGCCTGTGAAATAAAATTTAATTTTTTTTATTTGATTTATAGGCTCGGAGAAATTAGAGGAATATGTATTTACAATAAATATAAAACCATCACTAGTGACAAGCTACTTAGAACATAAATTAAGGGTTTTTCTCCGTTCTTGGATTTGTTCCGATTCTTTCAAATTATATTTTTTAATAATTTTTCCACTTATTTTAAGTAAAATTATAAGTCTGTGTTTTTCCCACAATTTGGCATATTGCCTGGAAAGATTTGGACAGAAGTATGCCGAATTATATCTACAAGAAAAATCATTTACTGAAATTTTTCCACATCTGTTTAAAATGCAAATTCCGGAGGTATGTAGTTTAAAAATTGTAATACCATATAATTGTTTCAATCCTTAATGTCTCATGATAATATTTTTAAAACTGCTTATTGCATTATCTGCCCTTCCTAGATTTTTTTAAATGCATTTGCTGATCACAATATCTCAATCGCAGCTTCAGTATCAATAGTGACAATCAATACTCGAATGTGTGACACTAGCTGTTATTCGGATCGCGTCGGTTATTCGAAGGAAGAAAAAACTGCGATTGACTAAACACTTGCACATGTACCGAACTATTTTTTCATTCGGAACTTCTCGCTTAATCCTACTGTCAATCCAATCTTAGAAATGGCAGAGATCAATTTCGATTTCATTTTGCGCGAATAAATTTCCGGCAACAAAAATGATTTTTGTTTCTATAAATTACTCTGCCGACATCTGCTCATACAAAAAAGCTTTCCTGTTGAAGTCTGAGAAAATGTTTACGGCAAAATTTCCAAATTTAAAAAAAAAAGAAATGATTTGCAGGAAAAATGTAACGTGTTCACGGTGACGATCACATTGTCCGAGTTTTGTTTCTTTAGTGACTTTTTTTTTCTTTTCTTTCTTTAATAAGAACAAAATCTAGGTATCAAATATTATTTTATACCTACGATTGAAGACTGTAGTTTATATGAAACCTCTTTTCTTTCATAGTAACGAAAAACTTACATTTTCCAAATAAACGTCGATTTAAACTAATTTTTCCACGTGTGAACCTAAAAATCTCTGATATAGCTATAATGATTTGATACTTGTATTGAGCCTGTACTTGTAGTGAATGTGAAAGTATGAGATTTGTACTCCCCAACCCCAAACCTTTTTTCTGCTAACTAATTTGGCAGCCAAGAATCCAGTATTACATTACACCCTCATTACATAAATAATGCATGTTCCTTCATGTATTTGTTTTCGGAATGCCGAGTTATAGATTTATGCCTTGTGTCATAAAAAATAAGAGCAACTCGCTAAATTTATATTACGCAGTTCCTTCAATTATCGACATTCTATTGTCTCCCTCTAAACCAATATCCTTATTATGTACACGTTCTCACTTTATTATTATCATCATTGTTATGTACATTTTCTCTCTTAATTGTCATCACTGTTATGAAACGTTTCTCAAATTGTTAACAGTATTAACTATTAAGTATATTTTCTAAGTGTTATCATAATTGTGGATATTTTCTCTGAAAATGTTATCATTATTATATACATTTTCTCTCTAAGCGTTATCATTATTATATACATTTTCTGTCTAAGCGTTATTATTATGTACATTTTCTCTCATAATTGTTACCATTATTTATGCACATTTTCTCTCTTAAATGTTACCATTATTTATATACATTTTCTAGTTTCCCTCACAGTATTCCTTGAAATGTCGAGGAATAGTTTTCTGTTTCACTGAAGCAGGAATAAATTGTTAAACGAACATTCCACTTTTTCCTCAAAACAAGATGTTACCACCCCACCCCACTCTCCAAAAGTGACCCCAAAAAGTCTATATTATCTACATTCCGTTTCCTTGTTGTGCATAGTTTCCAAGACGTAACAACGTAGTGGGTCTAATTGGGGTTTATTTTCAAGACGTAACAACGTAATGAGTCTAATTCGGGTGTGTTTCCGTCAGAATACATCACGCGATGCTGCACAGCTTCCTTTTAGTTATAGTTCTTTCTTTTAATTGTAGTTGCTACAACAATTCCAACGTATTATTTTTAGGGGCCAAAATAGCTCCTTTCAGATTTTTTAGCTCATGTTGTCTTAAGTAGCATGAATTAATATATTTTCGTAGATTTGCGAGCAGTATAACACATTGATTAGTAAAACAAATTGTGGATTGTGGAAGGATACCCATTTGTTTATATTGATATTAGGGAAGGGTACCCTATTGCTTTCAAGGACAGGTTAATGTTCGTCTGGTCTTTACATTCTTAGTTTCTTCTAACCACGAGATACAATAAAGTAGTTACCCCACGAGAGATAGTAAATTCGAAGCATATGCCATCCTTCGGAAATAAAATGTTAAAAATAAATGTTTATCTCTCGTTAGTATCAATATGTTACACAACAAGTCAATTATAATCAGATTTTCTTTAAGCTTTGATTTCCTATGTCAGCAGTTATTTTTTTTTTTTCTTCGGAAAAAGTTTGTCCACAAGGGTAGATAACTGGCGCTCTCCAACTTATGATTAGTATTTTGAGTTCTTTGTAAATGGCAGCGCTGTAAACCTGTTTATGCACGAACCATTCAAGTTCACATATTTCTACACGACTAGTATTGTACTTATTTACTTTTTTCTCGTTTGAAATATTGTTTACCAAACAACAGCGACTGTACAATTAGCACATAGTAAAACAGATACAAAATTACACACAAGTTGAAAACAAACAAGAAAAGGAAAGGTCCGCAAGCATTCTTAAAGGAAACACTGAATGCGCTTTCTATGTTATGAATCTCGGCATTAAAATGGTAGCGGCAATATGAACATGGGCAGTAAAAAGGGACTGGCAATATCAACATGGACAGTAAAAGATTGACTGGCAATATCATCCTGGGCAGTAAAAAGGGACTGACAATATCAACATAGGCAGTAAAAAGGGACTGACAATATCAACATAGGCAGTAAAAAGGGACTGGCAATATCAAACTAGGCAGTAAAAAGGGACTGACAATAGATAATTAAACAAAATCCGTAAAGTCTCTCTCCCAACTCTCATGTCTAAAAATAAACTACAACTTTCAACAGAAACAACGTGATTATGACGGAGTCTTAATGCATTTGGTTCAAATACTCCGAAGCTGGTTTTAGTAGCAGATATTTTCTATTCTAAGTAAGAAGAAAAGTTTAATCATAATGCGGAAGAGAGGATATCAGAAGCACTGGTCACCGGATGATTCTGTTTATTTATTCGTATTTTTCTTTTCTCGTTTAACTATTTATATATAGACAACCTTCTCCACCAATAATACGACTTTACATTCTTGTCAACAGTCTATGAATGCTAATCTTTTACATCCTTATGATATCCTTGCGTACAACGTGTTTTTTTTTTAAATTGTAAAATATGACTGACATACAAGCTATTTCAATTGTTTATTTGTATTAAATATTTCTGCTTGGTATATAGGCGTCAGTTTATAATTATAATGTCATGCATATTGATAACATTTACAAATAGAAAGCCTTTGGAATTTACATACAGACGAGTACTAAATTACGCGTGCCTAGAGAGCGAATTCTCGTACATCTTGGGTCTTTATCTTCGAAGCCATTCCGTCATTTTACTGGAAACAAGCGTATGGCAATGTGGGTTAGTAGGTTGGTGCATGCGAGCTAGGCAGTAGGTGTAGTTTCCTGCGGCTAGGGGTTCGGTTTGTACGTAAAACAACTTATAACAGTTACATATTTATAATTTGCGTAGCTTTTTAGGTAATTTTTTTTTTATAATTTCATTATATCCTCCGGGTAATGAAACATGGTATCTAGAATCTAACCTCGTCCAATATTAGTGAGCTATGACAAAGAAAGCTCTTAAAAATGATGTTGATTAGGAACTTATCATTTAGCTGTCACGTGTATTGGTCAGGCTTTTCATGAGGTCACTTTTACTCCTCGCTTTAGTGATCCTCTTTTAACTACTCACTCTCTTATTCAAACCAGGGTGACAAACAAAAATCACTTGTCGTCCAAAAAAAGAAAAAGTGTATGAGATCTCCTATTTGTGTCTGAAAGCTATTAGAGACACTGAAACCGCTAAATACCTGTTTATTTTGTTAAAAACGGGGTCCTTATAACAAAACGGAGACAACCTGAGGTATCTGCTGGTGATGAGTGGTCAGTGAACTATATCTATATATATATATATATATATATATATATATATATATATATATATATATATATATATATATATATATATATATATATATATATATATGTATGTATGTATATGTATATCCAGAAATGATTGCAATTTTTCAACTAGTTTTGCAAAGCAAGACGGAAACTTGTTTTTGCCATGCATTAACTATTACTGTATTTCCTTATTTGATCTTCAGTGCTATTATATTCAAGTCATAAACGGACTAAAATTTAGTACATATAGAAATTGATGTATATTTTACGAAAACAAGGTCACAAGCAGAAATACCAAATGCAGTTAAACTACCTGGGGATTACCTTTTTCATCCATAGCGTACTAAGTTTATTAATAGACCGTACCTATTCTGCGTCTTACTGTTCATTGAGTTATATCCAGTATTATTTAGTCCGTAAATAACAGGAATTCCTCTGCTGGAAAATGTACAAGTTAAGTCAGTCAAGGTAAACATTATCAATTATAGTGAAGAAAGAATTGGTTTCTAAAGTTTGCACCATGGAAGAGTCTTCGTTCATGCCATCGATAACAAGAACAGTTTGCACGTGGAAGATTCTTCATTCATTCCATCGTGAACAAGAACAGCGTGCATGTTGAATAGCCTTTATTCATTCCATCGTTAGAAAGAACAGCTGGCGCGTGGGAGTCCTCATTCATTACATCGTGAACAAGAACAACGTGCACGGTGAATAGCCTTTCTTCATTCCATCGTTATCAAGAACAGCTGGTGCGTGGGAGAGTGCTCATTCATTACATCGTGAACAAGAACAGCGTGCACGTTGAATAGCCTTTATTTATTTCATCGTTAGCAAGAACAGCTGGCGCGTGGGAGAGTCCTCATTCATTACATCGTGAAGAACAGCGTGCACGTTGAATAGCCTTTATTCATTCCATCGTTAGCAAGAACAGCTGCCGCGTGGGAAAGTCCTCATTCATTACATCCGGACGAAGTAGTATCAGCTATTTTATGTCAATTTGTAGAGACTTTGAAATAAACCACTTTCTGAATATTCAGATCGAAAGAACTAGCATTATTTTTCCAGGGCTTTAGCAAGTAGATATTTTAGATGCATAAAAGGTATTTACGTCAGGTTTCCTTATTTTTTAATATAATAATGGTCTTAGATAAGAAAGTTTCGTGTCCTTGGTAACGATCAATTTGTTCGAACTTTATTTCGCTTGAGATATGGGCAAATATCCATATGAAAAGTTAAATGTTCTGTATTCCAGTGATTCAGAAACGGTGGTGAAAGTTTCATCATAAACTTTGATTTAAATTCATGTTTTTTTTAAGACAAATGTTCTCTTGCTTAAAACCGTACAGCTTAAAGTAGAGCCTTTATATATCACAGGAGTCGAATGAATGACAACGATATAATCTAACAGACTGGATAGTCATAATTCGTTCATACATACATACATACACATTATATATATATATATATATATATATATATATATATATATATATATATATATATATATATATATATATATATACATACACACATACATGCACATTATTATTACCAGAAGTGCTCTAACTATAGTGGGCAAACGGAAGATCTGATTAGTAAAAATAGTTGCTGTCTTTTATTTTACAACATAAGTACTATAGTTATTCTACAAGTGAGTAAAGCCGTGAAGCCAAATACGGAAGGAAGTTTAATGGTTCAAATTCACACCCTATCCTGTATATTTTAGTCTTTGGAAATCGAGTCTTTCAGAAACACAATATACATGATTATAAATATGAAACTAGACATATACTAAGTGTTGGCAAACCTGTCAATGAAAGCGTTTTCCGTCTAATTTTTCAACGCTAAGCCGTTTGTGAGAATTAGCATTTTATGATTTACTTCCTATCATGATGTTTATAATGCATTGTCCTCAAGTGCAAGTATTGGAGCATAAGTAATGTTAAAGTTGGCGCAATAGGAAAATAACTTAAAAAGCTGTTACATCTTTAACTGCCCTTTATTTCAACGGCTTCTCGAATCAAAGCACATACACTCAGCGAAACAAAACCAAAGCTATGAATTGTCTCTTGTCCCGATTGAAGGGAAGATTGTATGCGATCTATAATCTGGGAACCTTGACGGTTAGGAGGGCAAAGGACTGGCAATGTAAAATAGGTACATTCTCAATAAAGAATATTTAATAGAAACAATGGTAGTTACAAGAACAACGATCAGGAAGGGCTTGAAGAACGATTTTTTCGAATCCTTGTTGAAAAATTATAGAATTGTTCTGCATAACAGATATTTGTGATTCAGCATAACGACAATGACGAAATTATCAAGCTTTCAAAAACACGCTGCATTCTTCGGAATTTTAAAGGTCTCGTTAACTGCTGAAATCTCAACAATTCACAAGGTCTAGTTTACTGCAGATCTCTGGGACATTAATTAGGTCTCAATAGCTGTCCCGCAAAAATGATGACATGGAATGCTTGTCATCAGCATTCATTGTTTTGTCATATCACATATTTATTTGCATTTTCTTCTTCATCCTGATATTTTGAAATATGACTTCTGCTCACAACGCTATTTCAAGCTTTGTCGAAAGTCAAATGTTACATATCTTTTTAGGACCTGATCACATGAAAACCCATAATCACGTGGTTTTTATTTGTGATTTAGACTGAATAAATTTCCGGGTTAAATTTCATGAATGATATTTCATTTATATTTGCATTAAACCAATAGCAAAGTCTGGTCGATTAGATCTTGCTCGTACATCCAACAATAGCGTTTGTCGTTGGCACGATATTTATTGTCAATAGCCAACCCTGAAGAATCTGCACAATCTTTATCTTTAAAAAAATAGGGACATTGTGGTATCTTCGTTCTTTTGGTTGTAATTTTTAATGACGTCATCTGACATTACCCTCCTATATCTTTAATCCAAGTGATAACCATTCTAGTTTTGATTCAAAGTTACTGCATCAAACAACGCATTATGAAAAAAGCAGAATTAAGCAGCATTTTTGTTTTAATTCCTATCTTTAATCTGGTTTGCGCTGGTTTAAGCCTCCGTTCAAAGACCTTACCCAGAACTGTAATATACATGGCGGCGGTATAAGGTCACACCATACTTAACCACCCGTTCAAAGGGGCTTACCCAGGACTGCAATATAGAAGGCGGCAGAATAAGGTCACACTACACTGAAGTGGGTTACTATGTGCATTCCCTGGTGACCCTTCTATTGATCAGAGGTAAAGACGCAAGTAGTTGCTAAATAAATATGGTTGATTGGCTACAGAACACGTGGTGACCCTTCCGTTAGATACAGGAAAAGATACAAGGAGGAGCTCAATAAGGTTAACTGACTAGAGAATAGATGTAGACTCTTCATTTAGTTTCTGAAAAAACATAATGAAGCGCTAATTACGTTTGATCGACTAAAGAATATATGGTGACCCTTCTATTGGTCATAGGTCAAGATATAGGTACTAAATAGGTTTATTTGACATGTTGAAACTATTAAGTATAACATATGGTCTGGGGTTTGCAGCCTTACTTTTAGTTATTTTTCAAAAAGTTTTGAGAATAATGAGCCTGGCTAATTGAAATTATTAATTTCGACTCCTGTTGCATTTCATTTACAGGGCATGACATTTTGTCTAAATATCTTTTCGTTATACTCCAGATAAAAGCATCTAAAATAACAACAAACCCTAACAGATACTTTGTTCGTTTTAACGGTTCCTTTAATAGGACTACATCGGTCGTCTAGTTTACGTTAATAGTCACGAAAGAGTCCGTATACATCTCGGAATAAATCGAATTTGATTGGGTGTGGAGAAATCGGATCCCAGAAATCCCAACGCTCAATTGGAATCAGGTCACAATTAATAGTTCCGGTTCAGTACGAATGTAGTTCTAGTCTATTCTTAAAATATTTTTTCCTCTCGTTTTGGTAGTGATTGAAGAGTTAGATTTATGCGTTTTTGGTAGTGATTTAAAGGTAATAGTTTATTTTTGAGAATATGAGTACAAGGTGTGGTCGTCCGTGTGTATTTCGGTGAAAATGCACAGTGAGTAATAATGCTTTGGTGATGATCCGGAAGTGAAATCTGGGTAATATTTACATGATGATCTTTTTACAGTCTAGACACTCAAAACATGCAGATCAGCTTTTGACAAGAACTTCACCGTGAAGTCATCTTTCAAGGTATTCTAGATTAACATATGATTTGTATTGATTGTCACACAGTAGAAAGGTCAGTACTGAGAAACAAATATAGAGAATATATAGGAAAATTAATTGTGTTCTATGTCCAGTTAGGTTCCGTACCATCAGACCAAATTTGCTGTAGTAAACCGAGCAGGTCCCGAAATAGTCCTGAACTGATCTATTTAAAAATTCGGACCAACATACAGTCCTAAATTAAATCCGAACTTTTTTCTGATGTGAAAAAGGGTCAGGATTTTCCCGCCCCCAAGAAAAAAGTTAGATCTGGACTTAAAGTCTGGAAACAAACCATTTAATTGCTTGAATTGGGTATAACTTTAAATTACTGAACCAAATGTCTTACGAACGAAGTAAGATGGTGAAATTATCCCTTTACAGATGACACAGACGATCATACGGAAACACGGCAGATTGAATTAATAGTTTTTATATATGGTTTTTGATAATTGAAAGAAAACATTATACAAATTTCTTTAACATAAATATCAGAAAGTCGTTTTATGTCATTATCAATATTAACGTTTCTGTTGATTTGTTCCCTCAGTGTGCCTTTTTGAAAGAAACGTCAAGATTTTCTCGCATTTTCGGTAAGCTGGTCATCCATTAATATATATATATATATATATAATGTAATTGGAACTAAGTAATAGCAAATTCCCCTTGACCGGCCTCGGAACTCGGAATCATACATGGTTTAATTATCATAATTCATTGAATATTTCTCCAGATGTTTCCTCCAAGCGTCGAGCAATTCTCAAATTATGTCATTAAAATGACGCATGCGAAGTTGATAAATCTCAACTGAAAATGAAACTGGATAAAGGTTAACAAATCTGGAATACAATTACAAGGCACATCGCGCGCACATTCGAACGGTGCTTTGAAAATTATGGATACATATCTTCAGTCACTTGTGCATATTCATATGATACGCAAATTTGTTTGATAAATTGGATCTAGTCTTCTGAAATTTTATATCATATGACCAAGCTGTTACGGAAACAACTTATCTATCAAAGGCACCATAGTTGTGTGCACTGCTTTAAGAAGACTTTGTCGGAAATGAAAAATTTCCATCTTTTGTAAAAATGGATCGGCAAGTAAACTGCCTAAAAATGCTAACAGATCCCTAAGTACTATTACCACGGCGTCGGAACCAATGCGTAATGATAACAGATCCCTAAGAACTATTACCACGGGGGCCCCGAGTGGCCGAGTGGTCTAAAGCGCTCTCCGTTACGGATCACTGCCATCTCACCTCTGTCTGCATGGGTTCGAATCTCGGTGGGCGCACATATGTGAGAAAGCTTGCCAGTAGCTTCTCGAGGGTCGGTGGTTCTTTCCGGGGATTTCCCGGGTTCTTCCTCCACCATTAATACTGGCCGCCATGTATAGCCTATCGTGTGCTGAAAAATGGCGTTAAACCCTACAACAACAACAACAACAACAAGTATTACCACGGGGTCGGAACCAATGCGTAATGCTAACAGATCCCTAAGTACTATTACCACGGCGTCGGAACCAATGCGTGGGTGCCATTTTTTCCTACTTGTGTAATATGTGCGCCCACCGGTAATATGTGAAGCTGATCATGCCTTATTTCGGTAATATGTGAAGCTGATCATGCTTTATTTCGGTAATATGTGAAGCTGGTCATGCCTTATTTCGGTAATATGTGAAGCTGATCATGCCTTATTTCGGTGAAATGTGAAGCTGATCATGCCTTATTTCGGTGAAATGTGCGCCTGATTTATCTTTTTCCACTGATTCTGTGCAACTGTTGTTCGTTTCTTTTCCCACAGATTGACGTAACATCCACCGAACAACAGTCATAGGCATATACCAGATGTAAGAAACTTCGACTCAGATCCTATGGTATTTTCATGCATCTCATTAATAATGATGACACAATGTTGGACACTGATAGATTACAAAATGTGATCTGGACTGATTTTTCGGTCTATTGATAACAAGATTAATGTGCCTATGTGGCTCGGAATGTAAGTACGTTATCCCTCCGCCATCATCCGGTGACAAATACTAACATAAAGCGCCAGTGAAAATTCCTAATATTACATAGAGGGGTTCTAAGCATACACATCGACTTGTACTACCCTTATCCCGGAATAGCTGTACCACATTGTATAAAACAAGATGTAACTGTACCTCCACAATGCAACTGTTAAGATGTAATGTTAGACCGGATTCGGTTATCGGTTGACGCGTTATCCTTCTGGTTTAGCTTCATTGTGCACGACATCGTCTAGATAAAGAAATAGTCTGTAGCTCTGTCCTCTTAAGATCCTGCGAAATCTCTTGTAACTAGAATTATATGGTGACCATTAGACGGGTCACGTGACATGAGAATAAGATTTTAGTCAAAATAATCGTATGCTAGTTACAACTGAAAAAAGCTGACACACTGTTGTCTTTATGGAATGTTAGTCTTTTAACAGACTTGAGAAACGAAAACTTGAAATTAGCACTTGTCTCTTTAACGTGGAATTGAAAGCACACGTTTAAGGTATATCTAATCATCCAGAAAACGTTACGGCTCCTAAGGTTTTCTGTATGAAGAACATGTCAACAAGGGTATGTCTGTACTGTTAAATATATGTTCGATCATGAGCATTCAGAAATTTAAAAGAATTGAATTGTTAATATCATAATATTTGCATAGGTTTACTATGGAAACTGAGTTAGTACCATGAGTGCTTACGCGTTATATGTTGAAACGCGTGTGTGTGTGTGTGTGTGTGTGTGTGTGTGTGTCATGAATACAAAAATGTGCATGAAGTGAATACACAAATGTGTATGAAGTGATTTTGTAAATTATATATATATATATATATATATATATATATATATATATATATATATATATATATATATATATATGTACACACACACACACACACACACACGTTCCAATTCATGAATTTGAAGTATCAACAAACGTAAACTTTACCGTCACCCTCACTCATCCCCTTTTAAACCTTCGTACGGATAACTGTATTGCCCTTGTCTTCCTTTGTAACATCCGATGCTCTATTATGTAATGTAACAACTAGCGTAGGGCTTTCAACGTTTGAAAGAAATGTAACACAAACATAAGTATACGGTCCACAAGACAAACAGAAAAACAGCGTCAGGCACATGTACACGACATAGAATACGACATTTACACGACGATAAGTATGGCTTCTGCACGACACAGAATCTCACATTTACACGACATAGAACATCACAATTACACGGCATAGAATATGAAAATTACGCTGGGAATATGTCATGACATAATATTTAACTAGTTTTCTAGAGATGATCTTATAAATAAAATGCATATTTACAAACTTTGTATTATAAGCGAATTCCTAGTCCTTCTACAAAGACAAGCCTATAACAGAAGGATTTGTGAGACAGTGTTTAACGGTACTATAAAGAATACACAGTACTGAACATTAAGAGATAACAATTAGAAAGGAAGAACATATTTAAATAGATTTTGATTCTGAAGCCTGTTTGAAAAAGAGCAGTCTTTTTGTACTAAAATGTTGTATCGGTCAAAGTTTCACTCAAGATTGTTTCACAGTTTATTTAGAGTCTGGGGTCATGTTTGAACGAAAACGCCGACAACGCCAATTTTCTTATCAGTACCATTTGACTTCTGTTTGCTTTGGAGTGAAACTTTTAGGTGTCATATAAGGAGTGATTTGTTTTCATTCGTCCTCAGCTGTGTCACTTATTTTTCATGTTGTCAGGCAAATTATCGCAGAGCAAACATGGACCCACTGACATGCCAATCAAATTGAGTTCTCTCACAATTCTGCCCTCATTTTAAGTATGTCATCGTGTTTGTGTAAACCATACTAAACCAGGCTACCTACATATCCTTTCTAATCGGAATGTCAGTGCCCCATGACAGCAAAACCATCCAAAAAGCAAAGAAAAGGTTTCGAAATCAATACCACATTCCTTTAAGAACTTATTTATTCATAATACTAATATTGTTATGGCTATCGTTTTTCTCTTGACTGCAATATTATCATCCAACATCTTGCATAATGCTTTCTTTCCCCGTGCTTAATATCATAATCATGTGAATGATAAGAGTAACCAACCGCTTTATTTAATACCATCACCCACAATACAGCAGATGAGACTGCAGTTGAAAGAAGATGGAGGAAAACGTTAGACGTTAAGAAAGACAGTATTAGATTAAAGAGAAAATTCAGTTTCAGCTCATTTTCATTTATTCGGGATTGTGAATGAAAAAAATTACAACACGAATGAAAAGAAGCACACTTGCATAATAAGACAGATTCATTATTATATCTGGAATTCTGTATGCTCGCACAAGGCACACACGAATAATAATTGTACGCCACTTATCTTTTATGTAAAAAGTGCAACTATTCTTCAACTGTATTGTTGCATAAGCGAGAGGACACAAAAAAGGTTGCCAACAAATCCACAAACCATTTACAATCGTTGGAACTATCGTCCCTACTCAGAAAACAGAACCTATAGGACGAACACTTTATTAGAACTGCAAGTTACAGCACAGTTCCACCCCAAACACCCCCATTTTATGTTATTTACTTCCAACCTCTCACCCGCGAACCGGGATTTTTCTCATGTATTTTAACAAATAAATTTTGCACTATCAGAAATAGCATGGTCATTTTTTATGTTTGGAATCTACCTATACTATTACAACTGTCTACAAGTTTGAACTGTATAGTATCTGAGAACGAGAACGTGACATTAGCCGAGATTTGAATCTAATGCATTTGAATATTAACGTATTTGCAGGGACAACTAGCTGGAAAGTGCACCGTCCAGACCTGTTGTAGTACTAATTCCGATGTCTCGCAAGTTTTGTTCTTCTATCTCCCGGTATATGTTATAGGTTAATCTTTGAAAACAAGAAGGTGTGTGTGTGTGTGTGTGTGTGTGTGTGAGAGAGAGAGAGAGAGAGAGAGAGAGAGCAAACATCAGAAATAAAATGTCTGTTTCTGGACCATACAGGATGATGCTTGATAACTTTAAATTCGTATAAAAAGTAGTATCATACTGGTTAGAGATTTTTTAATATAAATTCGTACTCTACTGAGATACAAACGCATTCTACAGGATAGCTTTTATTACAATATAGAGACCATGTAGTTACTACACAGGTTGATCTATCTATCTATCTATCTATCTATCTATCTATCTATCTATCTTACTCGTATGCAAGCAACTGTAATAGTACGTGCCCTTAAAGATAAAGACAGGACTTGGGTGTAGGAAGGGAAATGACTGAGCAGTAATCGCACGTTCCCCTTCAAGACAGGACTGGGATGTAACAATCCCATGTTCCCCTTCAAGACAGGACTGGGATGTAAAGGTGGAACGATGACCTGTGACTGCACTTTCCAGTAAAGGTTGGAGTGTACAAGGGGGGAATGAATGTGCTTTGACTGCACTTTCCAGTAAAGGTTGGAGTGTACAAGGGGGGAATGAATGTGCTTTGACTGCACTTTCCAGTACAGGCTGGAGTGTACAAGGAGGGAATGAATGTGCTTTGACTGCACTTTCCAGTAAAGGCTGGAGTGTACAAGGGGGTAATGAATGTGCTTTGACTGCACTTTCCAGTAAAGGTTGGTGTGTAAAAGGGGGGAATGAATGTGCTTCGACTGCACATTTCTTTTTAAATGTTGGAATGTAAAACAGGGAATGACTGAGTTTTGACTATACTTTCTCTTAAAAGACAGGGTTGGATTATACGAGCTGGAATGAGTGAACTGCACTTCCCCTTACAAATGGATGTGGTGTAGAAGGGAGAAACACTAAGCTGTATCAGGACTTTCCTCTTAAAGACAAGGTTGGAGTGTACAAGACGGAACGGGTGCGCTGTATCAGGACTTTCGTCTTAAAGACAGGGTTTGAGTATACAAGACGGAACGGGTGCGCTGTATCAGCACTTTCGTCTTAAAGACAGGGTTGGAGTATACAAGACGGAATGAATGCGCTGTATCAGCACTTTCGTCTTAAAGACAGGGTTGGAGTATACAAGACGGAATGAGTGCGCTGTATCAGCACTTTCGTCTTAAAGACAAGGATGGAGAGTACAAAATGAAATGAATACGCTGTAACAGCACTTTCTTCTTAAAGACAGGGTTGGAGTGAACAAGAATGCACGAGTGCGTTGTATCAGCACTTTCCTCGTAAAGAACGTACTATATGGTACAGAAGAGAAAATGGCGGAGCTATTATTGCACTTTCCTTTTAAGGAGAGAGTTAGAGTGTACAAGACGGAACTGGTGAGCTGTAACTGCACATTCCTGTTAAGACTAGGTTAGGGTGCAAACGAGAGAATGGCTGATCCGTGAATCCACATAAAGACATGGACTGAATGTAAAACGGAGAATGGATAAACTGACTGTCCCCTTTCCTTAAGGACAGGTTGAATTGTACAAGGGGAAATTACTGTGCTATGACTGTATTTTCCCCATAAAAAACATGGCTAGAGTACAAACGGTGGGAATTAATAAGCAGCTGCTACATCTAGAGACAGGGATGGCTGCTAAATAGGGACTGATTGAGCTGTCATTTTTTTCTGACTGTAGCAGTGGAGAGATCTCTGAATACGCATCAGATTAGGCATTTGTGCAACTGATTGCTTTTATAACCTGACAAGGCGTTTCACAAGAACAGGATGGTTTAAAAATCGTGTTTTTAAAAATTATAAATGAAATTAAAAGCGATCCAATATGCTTTACCCTATCCCATGGCGCTCCTCGTTCGTACACACACACACACACACAAACACACAGAGTTTACCTGCTTATGAGTTTTAATAGTATTAAAGCATATCAATCATATTGAAAGCTGTGAGTAGTGAAGGGGGGCACCCTACGTACAATGGGAATTAGCATTACAGGGACCCCTGGGTCAATCTACGTACAATGGAAATTTAACATGGCGAAAAATCGTGGGTCAATCTACGTACAAGGGGAATTTAACATGGGAATAAATCGTGGGTCACTCTACGTACAAGGGGAATTTAACATGGGATTTTTTTTAAATTTTAAAAAAAATTTTTTTAAAAAAGGGGTAGGCAATGGAAAGGCTATCTCTTTTCGAGAAATATGGCTGGCCCTGAAAAGGGCCTTTGGGTTTTCTTCTTCTGCTTCTAATTTCTTCTTTTCCTCCACCAACTTCTTATTTTATCTCCAACACTCTTTCTCTTCTTTTTTTTCTCCTTCTCTTCTTTCTTCTCTTCCTCCTCTTCTTCTTTCTTCCTCTTCTCATTTTCCTCTTCTTTTTCAATTTTTTCGTTCCATGTTCTTATTCTTATCTTTTCCTCTTCATCCTCCTTCTCCTCCTTTATTTCTTTCAACAGATCACTGATGATTACCTTCATTTTTCGTAAATTGTTTATCTCCATCTTCACTCGATGGGGACTATATGAATAGTGATCCTCGTTTAGGTTAACCAACATTTGCTCCATCATTCCTAAATTGTCGAGGACGTTTTGCAATTTTTCCATTTTGTCAAGGTGGTTCGAAGCCATCTTCTTTTTTATTCTGTACAGAATGGTTTGAACGACGAATACTGTGGGTTCTTATACTCAAAGCGCGAACGTGAAGGAAAACATCCCCTAAAAACATAAAATGGATCTTACCTAGATCATGACCCAACATCGCGCGTACGTGAAGGAAAACATCCCCCTACTTTCTCATTTCTTATAATATAACCCTAACTATACTCTCCACATTTGCTAAGAAACCCATAATCTACTATTCCCACAAACATACCTGAGCTCTTACAAACACAAACACACAAACTTATACCCTCACACTATCTTAAAAAAGAGTTAGTGTTTATATACACACTACTCTACCTACACACATTGGCAAATCGATCGTTATTTCTTTTCTAGAGTATTGGGTAGCCCTGAAAAGGGCTGTTTTTTTTAAACTCCAGATGCACCTATCTAATGGTTGCACCTTCCTGGCCTGGCGCCGCACACGCATCTTCTTCCCCAGTCTTCTTTCACCTTTCTTCTAGGGAGCGCAGAGGGAGGATGATTCGCTTCAGCACCCCAATCCTCTGTTTCAGGAATATTAAACGACATCATCTCTTCTCTTTTCTTTTCCTCCTCTTCCCTCTGTCTTCTCTCCTCTTCTTCCTTCTTTATTCTTGCTTCTTCTACTATAGCCTCCGCTGATAGTTCGTTTACTATCCGCCTGGCATATTCCAGGTGCATCTGGAGTTCTAACAGTTTCACTATTCTGCTAGTCATTCTTCTGGCTGTGTTGATCAATCAACAAGGGTAGCTGGACTGCCGAACGAGTTTCAATTTATACTGAAAGCGCGAACGTGAAGGAAAACATCCCCCTAAAAACATAAAATTCATCTTACCTAGATCATGACCAAAAAAAAACAACAACGCGCGGACCTAAAAGAAACACTCGCTCACTTTTTTATGCTACCCATCACTTCAATAGACTATCCACATACGCAAAGCAATCCAATCTAACCCAAAATATACACCTCAAACAGCCCAAAAAACAAACATCATTTTAATCTACTATCCACACCAACCTACTTTATCACTTACAAACACAATCACACAAACACATACCCTCACATTTTTTTGAAAAAGAGTTAGTGTTTATTTTCACACTACTCCACCTTCACACATTGGCAAATTAATAGTCATTTCTTTTCTAGAGTATTGGGTAGCCCTGAAAAGGGCTGTTTTTTTTGTTTGCTATGGCATTCTTTTTTAGTTTCTAAGAATGCGATGTCCTCTGATTATAGACTTTCTGGCAATAGGTCTGCTTCTTCGGAAAGAGAAGAAGAACTCTTTGGTGTCGATACGGCAATCGACAAAGCCTCTGTCAGGTTCAGGTTGCTGCTGCTGTTGTTGTTGTTGTTGTTGTTGTTGTTGCTGTTTTTGAAGTCTGTACTTCTCTGTCCATTCTTCTTTCTCCCTGTTCACTTCTTCTCTGAAGAGCTCTTCTATCAGGTCTTCAGTGATTTTTAACATTCTCACGTTCTCTATTTCTTCTGGCTTCGGTATCAGACTGTGTCTGACCCTATGCAAATTCACGTAGGCTTCGTTGAGCTTAGCTAGTTTGGAGCACATCTTCGTAGGAGGATGAGTCGACAATGGATGGTTAGACTAGAAACAACCCCGGTTCTTAAAGTGAAAGCGCGGACGTGAAGGAAAACATCCCCCACACGGTTTTCGATTCGCAACGTTCAGTGATTGTCATGAGAGGGATAGTAAGAAATGAAAGAGCATCAATTCAACATTCTTCTAGCTAAACAAAAGACAAAAGCATTTTTTCAAAACACAACATTTTTTATTCAAAAATCACTTAACACTAAACAACAACTCTAACATTTTTAACAATAATCCAACACTATAACATCAAACAATTTTTTCAAATCACAAACATTTTTTTCTCAATGGACAATCTATTTTAAACAGGGCTGACAACGTTGTGAATGAAATTGTGATTTCCACTGTTGGAAATCATTAGGCCATTGATGGACACTACGTTTCCTAGCTTGAGACAAAAGATAAGCATAATGGTCACAAAACCATCGATCTACTTTCACATCGTTTCTAGCAGAAGAACGAGGATCAAAATGAGTCACTAAATGTTCTAAGGAATAGCCCAGGCTGCGATGATGCAGAAAATACACACAGTACTGTCCACACACCAAGGAATCTGTGCCTTGTAATTTCACGTTATTGAATCGGGTAGTCTGAGCATTTCTTCTCATAAAGTCGATGATATCGTCTTCCAAAGGGGGCAATCCGTACGAATCGAAATATTCCACACATCCTTCTTGAGGAAAGTAAACGGCTACCCAGTGGGTTCCTGGGAGATGACTTTCGTCCGTGTTGATCACGTAAGCTTGATGGTCTTTAGGTTTGCGATGAGGGAGTTCATCTTTAGCACAGACGACAGGATTCCAAGAAGCCGTATACGAACTGTGGTTCAAAAGGTAATAAAGTTCCCAGGTATCCATTGATTTGTGTGTTTTTTTCTTCACAGGTAATAATACGTCGTCAATTCGATCCTGACTTTTTGCTTGAAAATGTCTGACGAATAAACGGTTATTCGTTCTGTTTCCTCACTCTGATTCAGGAGAGCTTCGATACGATGGATCTCTTGAGTGGTTAATGCTGGACAAGAATGTTCACGCAAGTCTTTATACCACTGGTGCAACACGTCTTTATTCGAGATGAGACTCCAAGCTTCGTCCAGATACTCGTCCAATTTTTCTTCTTGACTCAACATCAGGCATTTATCGTGTTGAATTTGACTGGGATGATCGTTTTGACATCCATAGCAATTTTTCTTGATCAATTCCGTCATTTTGTCGACCAAGTGTTTGGCAAAACAGGAGACTAAATGGGCTTCTTGTTCTGGCCATCTCGACTTCATCAAAACTTCTTCGTCTTTGTCTTGAGATTCTTCTCCTTCCACGGTCTCCTTACATTCCATCTCCAAAGTTTCTCCACTAGGTAAAGAGGGATAACAGTCTTCCATGGCTTTCTAATAATCTAGAATGACTTCTCTCAAACTGTTGATTTCTATGGTATTATCGAATTCTGCATACAGGATGACGTTCACTGTCTCTGTCAGAGGATTTGCAAACTGAAGTTCCACACGAATCTGGCCAGATTTTATAGGGTGGAAATGTCCCTCGTCGCTGCCTTGGTCTGGAGTGAAATCGAAAGCCCACAAAGCATAGCCTCCGTCATAATCGTTGTACGTAATGCCGTGAGTGGTGTTGGTTCCTAACTGTCCGGTGGCTTCGTACAGGGACAAGTACGATCTCAAGTAATTGTTCTTGGCAAAGTCAGGTTCGAAAGGTCGGGTACACAAGGTCTTGCCATCACGACTGACTTCGATTTTCTTTACGTCGAAGTGTTGAAAGTTAAAAGGATTTTGATTGAAAGCTCCGTTGAAGGCTGCATTCGAGACCATACCAAGGATCAAACGTTTGGGTAACTGTCCTTGGAACAGATGATCTTCGGTTATGGATTGTAGTCCAGCAGAAATGGTGAACGTTTTCACTTCCACACGTCGGATGGGATACTTGGCTGTCGTTCTGCTCAACGTCTGACTGATGTCGTTTGCCACTTTGGGTAACACTTCCACGCGCCGTACGTAGAGTCTGGCTTGTAGGATTGTGCTTTTAGGATTGCCACCTTTAGTAGCATCACTATCAGCCAACAAATGGAAAGCGGCACTGCTGCGATTCAGTCTCAGGCGCACATTGACACCGTTCAGCAAATATTTCTCTTGCAACCACATGTCCAAATGCAAACGATCCATCAGTTCTAAACTCTTTCCACCTAGGATTTTCTTTTGTCTTTCCTCAAAGCCGTCATTGTCTTTTTTTAATGTGTTGAACTCGTTCGCTTCGTCAGGTTCCCACAGCACACAAGCATTGAGATGAGTATCCTTGGCATCTATTCCGTACGTCAAGAGATTTTCCAGGTAGGCACGGTAAGGGTAAGTATCCATGCTACTGCTGACTAGTTTGTTATTCAAGTACAAGTCCACTGAGCTGAACAAGGAATGCATGAAATTGTTGACGGGAGCTATATTCTCAGTGTCTTCTACTGCACCATCCTCCTTATCTAGAACTTGGACTTTCAGGTACAAGTAACTGCTATTCAGATCGATGTAATCTTCGGGCTGTCCTTTGATTTCAAACTCGATGGGAGCTGAGGCTGCCAATGAGGAGACGGGATGAAATTCCACCCATTGGGATTCTTGCATGGTCATCATGGTGGGGGGCATGGCAAACAGATCCAGTTCCGTCTTGGAACAAGCGCAAGACTCTCGGTGCATCATTTTTTGTTGTTGCTGTGTTTCAATAATCGAAAACGTCTAAGTCTCGAACGGTTCTTCTTTTCTTGGCCTTTCTCGCTTGAAGTCTGGTGAAAGGGTGTTTTCTTCTTCTTCGTCGTCTCTTTCTGCCTTGTCCTTGCTGAATGCTTGACTCGGTAGCGTGCAGGGCATTTATAGGTGTGTCTCGTCGGCCTAAAATGTCTTTGCCCGTTTGCAGCAAGACATTTTTGCCTGCCCTCATGAAGGCTTCTTTAGGGTTCTGTTTGTCGATGATGACATTTTGGAGAAATTCTTTGCCTTGTGTCAGTGCCGCATCTTTCAAGGCGTGCAATCCTCGTGTCACCATCGGTTTCAACACTGGGGCCACCGAACGAAAGGCCGATTTTAGCATGTCTCCTAAACCGTGTCCTCGCTGTCGAGCCACCCCTTGGTACACTGGATACATGACTTACTTACGAGTCGTGAGAGAACCGTTTTCGAAAATGGAGTTTCACCGTGACTTTTTCTTTGTTAGTGAATGGAATATTTTGTCCCAAATCTCCTTTTATAGTAATGTTGACCGTGTCCAAATACGACTTAGTGACCGGCAAATAGTGAGGATGGACAAATTCGCGGTGGACGTGATAAGTGTTTCCACCTTCCTCGTCAGCGTTTGTGGCAGAATCTACTTTGAAAGGAATGACACGCAGTAACGGTACGGAGGTGTGTCCCACCACGTTGTATTCCACCACATCGGAGTACACGAACATCAAATTCAGTCCTTGGTTCAGTTCTACCGGGGTACGAAAATACTGGCCAAAAGTCACGTTGTCGAAAATGACTGGTAATTCGGGTGATGTTTTTCGTTCTAAGTTCTTCCTCAGCTCCATGTCCCCGCCCAACATGTCATACAATTCGGGACAAAATATAATGGACACGATTTTACTTCGCTCAAATTTCATCAAGAAGCGACGAGCTACTTTGTGGTACTCCATGGTGACACTTTTGTTCCTGAAATTGTCCTTCTTAAAAACTTCCCCAAACACACCATTAAACTTGGAGGCTATGGTGCTGACCAAATGATGACCACTGAAATAATAGCCTGGGGGAATCACAAAGTTGTAGGTCCACGTTTTAAGATGAGAATCATAGGTTTTATTGTCATATTTGACATTCTTATCCAAGTACTCTTGCAATGGCTCGTCATGAACTTCCACCGTAAAAGTATTTTGCTGGGCAATGACATTGAGGACTTGGGTCGGGTGAATCATTTCTACTAAAGCCACTTCCCAATGGGCTTCGTGATCTAAGGGGATGGCTTGAGGTAATTTGGCTGTGTAACAGCACAACGTGTTGTTGGGAAACACCTCCATGGAACTGTCACTGGGTAAGGTTAAGTAAAATTGGTTTTGGTGACTCATAATTCCAGAGTTCTGTGGCTGTCCGAGGGAATATTAGTGGATGTCAGAGGTGTGTCTCCGCCCAAAATGGGGTTCTGATTGTGGTTGGACTGGTGACTGGCACTGGCACTGGACACAACGTTCCCGTTCGAGGAGAATTTCAGGGAGGGATTGGGAAGTAGGTAACCGATGCAACTGCTCAATAAAATGGTCCACAATTGTTTGTCTCCTTGTTGCAAACTCAAATTGGCGATGGCTGCCCCGATGACACAATACACCACGAAGATTTGGCAGAAAAAGACGATTTGCGTTTTAGGCACACGTTCTCCACACCACACCCACAAGGGTTGTTTTTGTAAATCTTGCACAGAAGAACTAGGGGAAGAAGGACTGGTCGACGTAGCTGCGTCTGCTGCTGTGTGAAAGGGCATGATGGTCACTTCTTCTTTTTATAGTCGATGACTTGCGAAGCGTCGATCCAAGAATCGAAACTGGGTGGATATCCTTTCCAACGTACTTTGACTTCTTTGACACGTCGTTTGCCCACTTTACGGGTTCTGCGTTCGAGAATGCTTTCGATGTCGTACACGTCGTCTTCTTTTTTGGTGACACGTTGTAACTCGGGCAAATAAAACGTTCCTTTGAGTACTTCTCCGTTCATGTCTTCCAATTTATAGACGGCAGGATGACGGCCATGCACTCGTCCAGTGACGCGAAACAATTCGGTCGTCCAGTTAGGTAAGTAACCTTTGTCGAAAGTGCGTTTGGTTTTGCCAATGCGCACCCAATCTCCTACGGCCAACTCTCCACTTTTCTTAGGGACAGCCCTCGTCGGGGACGTACCAAACAGGCGCTCAAACACCAGCACTTCGTTGTCGGGAGTCACGTCTTGCGGGGCACGTCCGATGCTTCGATGGTAAGATTGGTTGTACGCTTGCACCAGGTGCGGTAAGATGTCGATGTACTTCAGAGTGTGGTGATGCGTAAAATATTTCCACATGCGTTCTTTCAAAGTGCGTTGAAAACGTTCCACGATGCTGGCTTTGGTTTCGGGATTCTCGGTGGTAAAAAAATGAATGTCACGTTTCTTTAATTCTTTTTGGAAAGCTTGGTTCAGAAATTCGGTGCCTTTGTCCGTTTGCCATCGAAGAGGGCGACGGCCACTTTGTTTCAACACCCGTTGCAGGGCTCGCACTAACTCGCTGCTCGATTTGGAAGTCAAAGGCACGACCCAGGCAAATTTGGAAAAGACGTCGATGACACAAAACAAATATTTGTAACCACGATTGTAGCTGGCCAAATGAGAGACATCGGCTAAATCGGCTTGCCATTGATGATCGATACCTTCCACTCGGGTGCGACTTCTGGCAAACTTGCGTCGAATGGGTTTGTGTAAAGTGTAGGTAGCTTGTTCTTGTAACCATCGTTGCACTTGAGGTAAACGGAGACTTTTCAGTCGGGTTTTGGCAGCACGATACAATTTTTGAACTCCTGCGTAACCTGCAGGATGGGAGGGATCGTAGTAAATGCTAGCTAAGACTTTTTCCATTTTTTTTGTGTTGATTGGTGTCTTAATAAGGCACCCACTCTTGGAAGAGGCTACTCTTTTTCTCTTGGGGTATTTTCTTGGATTGCAAGGCTTTGCGTGTGCGGCCAGCAATAGGTGTCGAAGAGGAGGAGGAGGATGTCTGAGCGGGGGATATCGGTTCTTGTTTCACTTCTGTTTTCACTTCTGTCTTCACTTTCTTTTTCTCTTGTGAGGAAGAAGGGGTGGCCATCATCTTTTTAATCCATCCAATTCTGGAGGTAGGTGGTGTTGTTAACTTGCGTACTTTTTCTGGTGGAGTTTGAAACCCTTCTTCTTCTTCTTCTTTTCCTTTTTCTGTCTTGACCACTGGTACTGGTACTGGTACTGGTACTGGTGATGGTGCTGGACTTTTCATCAAGGTCTTAAAATCTTTCAGAGTGGGTAAAGCTGTTTCGTCTAAAGCTTTCTGGTGAAAGAGTTGCAGTCTTTGCAAGAGTTGACCGTACTTTTGCGATTTTTCTGTTTCGGACAAATCTTGGCGATCCAGCAAGGATTGCAATTCGTGTTGTAACTGGGACATTTCGCTCAAATTGGGATTGGGAGGTAAATGCGGGGTGCGTTGTTCTTGCCACCGATGGTATTCCATCCATCGTTTGTAAGGCACTAAAGCTAGTTTTCGTCCTTCCATGGGGTTGTCAGGGGTGAATTCTGAGATCTTGGGACTTCCGAAGGCCTTTTTATCTTGCTCCCATCAGTCCTCCCAACATGGTTCCCAAGACTCCTTTCAGTATGGGGCCTAACAAGAGAGGTAAAATACCTCCACGTTGGACCAACATCTTCTTTTTTTGACGAATGGGAATTTTCTTTTGAACCATTTTCCGAAGAACGTGACGATGTTTGCCTAAGCATTGTTTCTGGTGTTTGGACAAAGGGATCGTGCCTTTCAAAACGTTCAAACAACATTCGCACACGGTATCGATGACCTCTTTGGAGGCTGTTTGAATGAGTTTTTTTCGTAGGGGTGGAGAAGCTTTGGACAAAACAGATAACAGGTCCCCATGTTTGGCTAAACGTGGTGGTAGTCCTTTCCTTTTCTTTCCTTGGGGTTTTCTGGAGGGTGACATCTTTGAGTCTTTAGGAGCACCTAAAAACACTGATACCCTACTCGGTCACAGGCCTTTTTTATACTGGAACGCGTCGCCACTGATTGTCTTTACGTTTTATCAGTTTGAGGACAGGCATGACACGTCGTGCAGGGGTACGTAACGGACTAAATCGAGCCAGTTCTTGCTTGGACAAATCCAGTAAACTTTGTAACATGCCCGATCTTTCTTGAACTTTGATTTTGGGAGAAGGTACTTTGTGAGCAGCAGCCACTGCTGCTAAATGGGAAGGTCCTGCCACTGGGGAAGCTCTTTTGGGGGTCATCAACGGAGAAGTTCTTGGTGTGATCAACGTCTCCAAGTACTCTTCAGTTCCTGGTGACATCAACGGAGAAGTGGACAAACGTGAGGCTACCGGAGACGTTGTGGCAGGTCGTGGCTTGCGAGTGTAAGGTTGCGTCCTGGCTGAAGTGCCTCTCTTGCGACTAGTTTTCTTCTGTGGACTTTTCTTTTTTTGAGGACTTTTTCTCTGTTTCTTTTTCTTGGGGCTTCTTTTCTTTTTCCGGGGTGATGGTGGTGGTGTCTGGTAAGAGGAGGGTCCTGCCACTGGAGAAGTTATTCTTCTTGGGGACTTGGTCTTTTTCTTTTTCTTCTTGGGGCTTCGTTGAACTTTTGTCTTGGGGATAACTTTGGGGGCATTAGGATCCCATCTTAAGAGTGAGCGAATGATGACCCCTCCTAGAGTACCGCTCCCTCCAGGTTTCAAAATGATTTGTTTTTTGGTTTGAGTGTCGATGCGGGGATCAGCCAGTTGGACCAAAGCGACTTTGTTTCGATCGAAAAAGCGTTGGGTTTGATGAGGAATCTGAATGATTCCTTGGAGTAATTGACGTGCCGTCACCGTGAACCATCGTAAGACTTCTTTGAGACTAGCTTCTAAGACACGGGCTCGTGTTTGTGGATCTTTTTCTCGGCTGATGCCATACAAGGCACGAATCAATTTGACGGGAAGATGTGACTGAAGGGACGTCATGTTCACACTGTGTGAGACAGACGAAAAAGGGTCCGAGGTTTTTATAGATTTTTTTCATGGGAGGAGTGAAATGAAGTCGAGGACGGAGACGTGTACAGGACAGGTCCTCCGTCTTGGCACCAGTGGTGAAACAAGTGGGTACGAAATCGCAAATCCTCGGGGGTCGTAGGTTTCAAATCGACGAGTAAATAGGCGTGTGGAGTTTGAGTGGCATCGTCGTACGCCTGAGTCAGCCAAGGCGTTCCTAACTGTTTGGCTAAGACTTGCACTTGCGATTTATCTCGAGGGCTTTTAAACAAGACCACGTAATGTGCATTGAGACTGATGGTGCGATGGGCTTTACTTTGTTGAAACAAATTTTGGGTGATGTAAACGACACTGGCATTACGGTGATGCCCTTTGCGCGTGAACCACAATTTAATTTCTTCTTCGTCTTCTCCTAACATGTCGTCGAAAATGACCAAATGGGTTAGACGGGAGTCAGAGACGATGCCATCGTCTTCTTTAGGAATGCCTTCCACAAACACGATGGAATCGCCTTGACTTTCTCGCAAGAGGTTGTACGCCGATTGCCACTCTTTGTAACACCACACGATCCGTTGAGGGGGCCGATCGATCAAATGATGTTTATGTTCGATCAAACGTTTGACGAATTCGGTTTTGCCCGAACCGCTAGGTCCAGCAATGAGCATGTTAAAGGGATGGCGAAGATACAAAGCCTCCCAACTGGCACGATCTAAGTGTTCGTCGATGACTTTGACAGTAGAGGAAGAGGGAGCAGAGACAGCAGAGGTAGCCATGGTATGAGAAATGTCACTTGTGACACGAAAAAACAAACAAGACAAGAGTTTATATACTTTTTCAGAACACGTTTATTGAATGTTTCAAATATGAACACGAAAGACAAAAATACATACAACCCAAATAGTGATGTACAGGAATATAAAACACAGCAAAGTGATCAAAGTGGAATATAAACAAGTGTCTGTACAACATGTTTTGGTTAACCAAGATGTCCTAGGGACAGTGTGTAATGTTCTTACAGTTTCTACATGAGGTATTGTCACACAAGTGTCCTCCCGGAATGACCTTTCAGGCATGTCCATGACAGTCCTGTCCTGAAGCGAGTGGTTGTTCTCGGTGACGGGTTCTTCTGGCACCGTCACTAACACGGGTTGAAAAGTAACTTTTTTCCTTGAACAACTCTTGTGCATACTGGGCCACTTCTTGGGTCCAAGCCTCAAAACCCCCCTTTTTCCAATCACGAACATCTGTCCAATGGGTATGTAAGTCACAAGCTACACACACATCGTCATACACGTCTTGGGTCGCTAAAAGTTGACGAATCTTTTTTTCCTGTTGAGGTCGAGAAGTATCCAGATGAAAACGCAAGGCTTTGAACAAAAGGAGTTTTTCGTGACCATTTAAGGCCATGGAGGTGGTAAGTACTGATCGTAAAGAGTCCACAAAGAATCGGCTGGTAAACGAAATCCCAGAAAACAAGTCACTAAGACACACACCACTTGTCGTCCAAAATTGAATGGATACAGTTCTTGTAATAATTGATGGTAATGATCCACGGTTTGAATATGGTCATTGAGTTCCTTCCACGGAATCTGTTGAATGATATGTGACATAATCCGTGGCATGGCAACTTGATTTTATAGTGTCTTTGTTTCGGAAGCAATAAAGGTAATTTCTAACCAAACACGTTCGTTCTCCAGTAGGGAATTTAAATGTTACATACTGTAACTGAAACGCCAGAGTTTGTCTAGATGTTTCGTCTTTTTCTAAGCAGATTCCATGTAACAAATGTTGGTAATCCTTTAACTCGTCTTCCTCAATACGTTGCAGTAAGTGAATCTCCAAGTAACCAAAATTACGAACGTCTAGCCCATCATCATTCATATACTGAAAGTATTCAACAAGGTCTGACCAGTGAAAAAATTTCTGACGAATCAGTCCTCTTATACCATTCAGGTACCAGTGGTTAAAGATCTGGTGACGTAACGGATGCAATTGTTCTTTACGTTTCACTTGTATTTTCACCAACTCTCGATAAATCCTTTCTCTCAACTCCTCAGGCAAGCCCAAAATGTACTCTTGTAAAGTATCCATAAGTATATACACTGTTTTTGGAATCGCTGGGTGGTAGCCAATAGCCTCGTTTAACTTTGTGCCTAATGTAATATCCACTCATAATCAGTCTTCTTGTACTTTGGAACAGAGCATAATTTAAAAACGGATGAATCACTTTGAGTTTGCGTTTCACTTGTATTTTGATCAGTTCTCGGTAAATGCGTTCTCTCAACTCCACAGGCAAAGCACGAATGTTCTCTAGCAAAGTATCCATGAATAGGTCATACTAAATCCTCTTTGGTCTGACACAAGAAATGTACTCTTTGCACAAACATGGTTTCACTTCAGTGTCGAATTTAAATCGTTGAGTCACTAATCTACACATTACAATTCGTTCAGAAGTTTCCTCTTTCACCAAGTTGACATTGTGTTCAAAAAGTTTGTAATTCGTTAACTCTTCCTCTGGAATTCGATGCAGTACGTTTACAATGTAGTAACTACAATCGTCCATACCAAACCATTCCTTTTTATAACCAGAAGGTCGTTGATCAATGTCTGTCCAATGGAACACTTTCAATTGAATCAGTCCTTGTATAGCCTTCAGGTACCAGTGGTTCAAACACCGGTGACGTATCGGATGCAATTGTTCTTTACGTTTCACTTGTATTTTGACCAGCTCTCGGTAAATGCGTTCTCTCAACTCCACAGGCAAAGCACGAATGTTCTCTTGTAAAGTATCCATGAACAGATGATTATGGTAAGAAGTTACTTCAATGTCTCGGTCCCACTAAAGGTAAGTAATGACAATTCGGTGACCATCGAGCATGTTCAACGTAGGCCGAATCTTGCGGTTCCCAGTGGTGAAGTGACACACCGCAACTGAAGCACTTGACTTTATCTCCTTCGCCCAAGTAGAAAAATCCGGCTCTGGCTAATTCTTCGGGGGTCGGTCCTCCCAGATACTTTGGCCATTTTCCTTTGAACGATTGAAGACGATTTTCAAAGTCGCAATATTCCGACAAACGCACAGGAAACGAATATTCGTCTTTCACAGGTTCGTTTCGATGAGGGTTGGGTGACATGAACAGGAGTTTGCTCAGGGCTGGATGACATCCGTAGGGAGGTAAACGTGAAGGTCGACATTCCCCTTTAAAACGAAACCCAGTAAAATGTCCAAGAGGACGAGCAGCATCGCTTTCGCATCCCACAGGTTTGACACGCACAGCATCACTTTCCATGACAGGGGTAGGGGTACTAAAGTTCCCATGATGCTTTACGGCATCGCTCAGGTCACAAGGTACAGCATCGGTCCCATCGCAAGGCTCACAATCGCACTCGTCTGCAAACTCCGTTACGCAATTACAATGGTAACCACATGGACAATCGCAGTTTCCTTCCGGACATTTTCCGTCGCAATGCCTGGGTCTTATCCATCCAGTATTAGTCACACTAGAGGAAGATACAACTTTTTTACAATCCCCAAACTGAAACGATGTCTTTTTCAAAGTATTCATCTTGTTCGCTCGGTCTTGGTAGTCACAATGAACTATCGATCTTGACCATAGCCCCTTTTTTATACTAGTCTCAATGCAGTCTCCAACTTGTACATCTTTCCTTTTTTACGTTTTTTATGTCCTGTTCTGGAAGGTACCGTCTCTAAGGTACCGTCAACATTGTACCGTAGTGTGATGGGTGGAAAGGCCATAGAAAGGTAAGGGCAGTGCGGAGACCATCGAGTATGCTCCAGAATAGCTGAATCTTTATAGATACATAGATCCATTCGTAACTTCAGTCCGCAAGCGAAACACTGTACCTCGTATCCCAATCCTGACTCAGGTCCCAAGTAGACAAATCCTGTTCTAGCTAAAACATGCGAAGAAGGTAATCCTTCCCTATTCGTAGGCCATTTCTGAAACGTGTCCAATCGACGGGCACAATCACAATAGTCAGGTAAGAAGACTGGAAAATGGTAGGGTTTGAACTTGGAGTTCTCATCGGGTTTCTCACTCGATTCTTGCTGTGGCGAAGTCATCTTTCTGGTGGGGTAACTATCCTCTTACAACCAATGTTTTATACCAACGTGTCCATACGGTAAGGTGAAATGATTGGGAAGTCGAACTCGCTTCTGGTACACGATTTGATAGACTTTTTCCAAGGGCCGACTGACGATGTGGTGAGTGGGTAAACGTACAATCTTGTTCGGTTGATAGGTGGTCACTTTAAAGTTTCCATCCTCTCCCGATTGCAAGGCTTCTTTCAATACCCCAAAGTTGACCACTCGACTGGTACGATAATTCAGAGTCAGTCCTTTCACTTTGCACGTCGTGTGCACTTCTCCTTGTTTGTCCCGGTATTCGTAGCCGTAATTTTTGGGACCGCCACTGACGAAACTTAGAATCTTGTCGTCGGGATGCTCGTCTGTCCAGGCTCCTAAACGGTCTCCTTCGATGTTAGGGTGATGTTGAATCGGGTGATGGATGTAAATGCAACTGTCCGTGTCAAAGTACAGGACGCGTTCTTCTAACAGTTCTAAAGCTTCGTACAATTTTAAGCGAGCATGAGCTGTCACGTAAGCCGCAATGATGACATTTCCAAAAGGGTCGTCTTGTACAAAGTCCAGATCTTCTTCGTAATTGACCAAGATTAAATTCTCTCGAACGACGTCCACGTGTTTCATGTATTTGGTTTTGTCGTGAATCATCTGGAAGTAGCGGGAAGGTTCTGTCAAATATTCCGTCTTGGGTAAACACGGTCGTTGTGCCATTTTACCCCACAAGCAATTTAACATCACTTTGGCAAACGATCGCCTGCCTTCGTTTTTCTCGATGTGGTCTAAAGTGATGCCTTCTTGTTCCCGGTATTTCTCTTTGAATTTTATTTGGTCTTCGGGAGTGTGACACCAGGAAGGATAGCCGCTGGCTTCTTGCTTCAGTTTCAAAAAGGCATCCACGTAGTCGGCGAAAATGCCTTTCTGAGTAGGGTCACCTTTGCAGTACTGTTGTGTCTTGGGAAAGTGGCAAATTTCGTACACTTCTAACAGTTGGTATCCCATGTCCAGAGCTTTGAACAATTCTACGCTGACCCAAGTTCCCGTCAAGGCCCGTTCTTCCTGACTGTGCTGACAAGGTTGGTCTTGGTTGCACGTTTCGGCACAAGTACGGCACAAGGGAAACATCAGTTTGCCTTGACAATGGTGAGGTAAGACGGGGTGGTATAGGTTCGTGGGAGGCAAAACTTTGCACTTGATCAAGCCTTCGTATTGTCGAATGTTGACCAGGTCGATGTGTTCCGTCAGCAATTGCGGGTGCCCTACAGGAAAGCGACAATATTTGCACACGTAGGGATACAGCGAACACACGTCCAAGTATTTGATTTCTTCTCCTTTCTCTTCGTCGGCTTGGTACAGCAAACAGGTGGCATTGGTCCTTCCTCCGTACAAACTATCCCTTGGGTTCAGCGGGTCCATGAACTGGTAACTTTCCACGAGGCGTTTAAACTCGGGATCGGTTTTCATACGGTGATCGTACTCGTGTTCCCACATTTCCACCACTTGGTATCCTTCCTGTTCTAACTTTAGGCGTCGCTGACAAGTGTCCTGGTACAAGTCTTCCATGGTTCGTTGCAAAAACTGATTTTTAGTGCCACGGTCAGGGTAACAAACAGGACATCCGTGAAATAAGCAACCGTTAAACTCGTACACGATCTTGGGGTTTTCTAAGTCCCAGCCATCGACCGAATACGTTCCGATGGTCTTTTCGCCCCCTCCGTTGCGGGCATGCTGAATCCACTTGTCTTCCTTGTCGCACAAGTAATGTAACCAACGTAGGGCTTTGACCGAGTATTGACGTTTGACAAAGTGGGTCGTTTGAGGGCTGATGACAGCCACGGTGTTTTCAGGCATGAATCGTTGTCGATACACTAGGGAACACGCTTTGGCAATGGTGCAAGCTTCTTTCAAAGGATCCACCCCTCCGTGTTCCATGAACAGTTCTCGAAATTTTCCACAGCAACGCCGTAAAATGTCCACGTCGGAACGACAATACTTTAGCATTTCTTCCTGAAAGTCGAAAGGGTCCGAAGCGTGAGCCTGGTACCAAGCGTAGAAAGCTTCTCGTTGTTCGGTACGCATGTTGTCGGGGTCGTAATAGTGAGCCTCAGGTAAATGGGGTAGAACGGCGTGTTGATTGGCTTCCGTATTGAAAAAGTGTGGAAAGTACCCTTTAGCCATTTCTGTCATTCCAAACGTTTTAGGCATTCGACTCAAAGGCATGGCCAAATAGCTCATCGAATCTTTAAACTGCACTTGTCCCACTTGCATGAAAATGATTTTGGCTCCGTTCAAAGTCACTTTAGGACGCTCGGTGCCTTGTTCCGTATAGTACCTCAAAAGAAACTGTCCATCGTATCCGGAAAAATTGTGAGCCATCACCGTGGCATGACGATGACAATCTCCGTAACGTTCGATGTCCTCTTGGCTCCACGTCTTGTCGACGGGGTCTAAGACCCATTGGGCAAAATCGGCTAACGTGTTCGGTCCCCGAAAGATTTTTTCACGTCCTCCGGGTATCTTGCTGCAGTGAGGGCAATGACTGAAGATAGGTTCTTGAATGCACTTCTCGCACGCTCGATGAGCCACGCAAAAATTAGGAATGTGAATGCCGGTCTCTTGCATGCATTCGAAATCGAAAAAGATGAAATTGCCTTTCTTCTTGTGACCGTCCTCTTTCTCTGGTGAGGGTTGGTATTTTTGCACGTAACATTGGTGTTCCAAGTCCACGATGTGGTGACAAATGTGACATTTTTTCTTTCCTGAACATACGTGTGCCTTGGTATTATTGGTACGGATGACTTGTTCACACGTAGGGCACAATCTCAGCAGTTGACAAGCGCATTTCTTCTGTGAACCTTGCGTCTTCAAATGTTGTTGGTAACAGGTAGGGCTGACAAACGTGCGCAGACAAGTGGAACAAGGCACTGGTTCTTCGCTCAGACAGGGTGAAGAGGCCAAACATCCTGTGCATTTCCATCCACAATGTTTGTGTTGCTCTCGATTGTTATAACCATGGTCACATTTCTCACAATAATAAACATATCCCAGGAATCCAGTGATACTGGTAATGGTATCGAAATGGTCATCATGATGATAAAGGTGAATGTATTTTCCGTCCTTAAAGTCTTGGCCTCGAAACAACAGAGGTCCGCGCACTTCTTGAGGGTGCACTTTCAAGGTGTAGCGTGGAGCTAGGGCATCTTGCAATTTTTGCATCTCAGGAATGCCACAGGGTGTGTCTTTGGGCAGTCCGGCTTGTTGTAACAGGAGTTCTGCTTCGTTTCGTTGTTTGGCTCGGTCGGAACGTTGAATAGTGTTCCAGGTTCTTTTCCATTCTACCGTGTCGTTCTTGTTGGCATAGGTTCGTCCCACCACGATGGCACGGGCTAAACACATCTGGTCATGAGGGTTGTTAATTCGGACGAGACTCGTTTTGGTGTTGCGAAGGTCGTCCACCAATAACATCTTTTTGCGTCCAGTCCCTTGAGGAGGAGAGACGTGGGTCATATCCAGTGTGGCTTTACCATCGGTGATGTCAAACTGATCATTAGATTGTTGTACGTGTTGAATCTTGTCCATGACTTTGGAAGCAGTTAATTCTGCAGGGGTGCTAAACTCGATCCAAACAGGGGATTTCAAACCGTCGTGTTGTATGGAAAGTCTCAAGCGATCGTCTTCTTTGGGTTGACATTGTCGCTTGAGTGCAGTGAGCAAAGAATCCCACACCTCAGTGATGAACCCTTCTGCTTTCTCTAACGGTACTTCGGACTTGAAATCTTTAAACTTCACCGTGTATTTGTAAGCCGTGGTTCTAAATTTTCTAGAGGAGCGCTTTTCCGTCTCTCGAATGGAATAGTACTTTTCAGGGTTAACTAAGGGTGATGAACTTGGTTTAGAGGGTTCGGATTCTGGTTCACTCATGTCCTCTTCAAAATCACTGGCATGAATTTGTGCCAAGATCTCAGCCCTGGTACGAGGCGATAGATCACGTTTCTGCCTCTTACTTTCTTCTTCTTTCTTCTCGAATGAATGGGATCGTTTCATCTTGAAAGCAAAAAGTCAAATGACTCAAGTTCAAACACCATAAACTACTTTATAGTCATAGCAGACCAGCGTATATAAAAGGGTGTGTGTCTTGTCCTTTCACTATTCATTTCACTCTCGAGCCGAGCACAACGATGGAAGAGACTGACCAGATGGAACGTTTCGTCAGAGCTTTGCGAGGGGTCATTAGAAAATTCTCTTCAGACCAGCCTACGGACTACTCTCCTTCCTTTAGAGATAAAAGTCAAGATACTTGCTATATCTGTCAGAAGAAAGGGCATTGGTCTTCAGAGTGTCCAGACCGTCAAAAAAGAAAAAAAACAGGGGATAAAAAAGACAAAAGTCAAGATACCTGTTATTATTGTAAAGAAAAAGGACATTGGTCTCCAGATTGCCCCAAAAAGAAACAAGAGGAGTCAGAAGAAGAGAGGAATTCTTCAGAAGAAGAGAGGGATTCTTCAGAGGAAGAGAGGGATTCTTCTGAGGAAGAAAGAAGACAGGTGAAGAAAAAGAAACAGGAGAAAAAAAGAAGAAGGGAAGAAAGCGAGGAGGAAGAAGAGGAAAAGAGTGTGACGGTGAAGAAATTCAAAAAACAGAGAGACTAAACAAGGAGAAAAGAAGAAATTAATGAACTTTTTATTAAAGTGTTGAGTTATAAATTGTGAATTGGATTGTAAAAAATGGAGAAAAGAATAAATGAATGATATAAGGTAAGTGTCTTTGAGTTGTGATTTTAAAATAAGAAGCTACACTCACGCACTCATACACAGACACGTATTAAAAGGGTAACATGGGTGAGTTTTTTTTGAGTTATTGGCAAATTGAAATTGTATTTCTTTTCGAGAAATGTGGGTGGCCCTGAAAAGGGCCTTTTTTTCTTCATGGTGTAGGGGTGAGTTTAAGCAATCAATTTTAACTGCCTTAAGCCTTTGCCACGGCCAAGGCCTACTTCTGGACTGCGTAATGTTGATGATAATGATTGGGTTGAAATCACTAAGGGTGGTACGGTAGGCTTAGTCACAGGGTTGACATGTTTGGCTCGGGAAGGTCGTATTCTCTTCGGTCGTGATAAAGAAGTCTGATACATTTGTTTCAGACTTCTTAACTCCGCTAAAATGTCCAACAGTACCGTGACCGTTTGATTTTCACCCTCTTGTTTCTTTGCTGCTACTTCTTCTTGCTGTTGTTTTTTTCTTACCTCTTCTTCTTGTTGCTGTTGCTGTAGGAGAAAAGTCTGTTCCGCTTCCTTTTGTCGTTGTATAAATTTCTCCAATTCTTCTTTCTGTCTCTGTCTAAAATTCTCCACTTGCGGTAATGAAGAAAGTAACGAAGGTTCCGGAACAAATTCTTGCGAGGAGAGAAAATCCACAAAATCCCAATTCACCTCTTCTGAAAGTAAGTCCGGGTTCCCTTGGGCAATCTCCCCTGCTGGTGCACCCCACTGGATCGTTTTCTGAGTTTCCGTCATGTTGAATCACTGTCGCATAGATTGACTGCACACAAGCGCTAGCGAATCTATATTGACTACGTGACGTCACAGACTGCTCTCTTCGGATTGGATGCGAGCTGACTGAATTCTGTAACGCGTGTTCGGATTGGTAAATGAACTCAATCCGTTTCAATCCTTCCTCCGCCTATAAATAAGCGCCGTTCAATGCATTGATTCACCTGTTCTCGTCGCTTCAAGATGTGGACTACAGTTGAGTCATCCACCCTTGTGTCTTCCATGATGTTTCGGACAGACTTGCTCATGTATGTCCGATCGAAGTGGACCGTTGTCCACAGGACAAACACCAGCCTGTGGATACGTAGGATCTACGTCGAAAGACAAGGATGCCTGAAAAGAGTGCTGATGTACGGACCAACAGTAAGACGCAGCCTAAGGACAAGAAGAAGACCAATGCGGTGCCATTTATGTTAATGAATACATTAACATAAAACCCAAAGGCCCTTTTCAGGGCCAGCCATATTTCTCGAAAAGAGATAGCCTTTCAATTGCCTACCCCTTTTTTAAAAAAAATTTTTTTAAAATTTAAAAAAAAATCCCATGTTAAATTCCCCTTGTACGTAGAGTGACCCACGATTTATTCCCATGTTAAATTCCCCTTGTACGTAGATTGACCCACGATTTTTCGCCATGTTAAATTTCCATTGTACGTAGATTGACCCAGGGGTCCCTGTAATGCTAATTCCCATTGTACGTAGGGTGCCCCCCTTCACTACTGCTGTGATATAATTTACATCAGTGGATAGAGAAAAATTAAAATAAATTTGTCTTGTATTTTGTTGACACGATAATACTTCGTGCTTGTATGCAAATATTGTGCGGTCCTGAATTTTAATACTTTACATCGTATCGTTGCAGTTCAAAACACGCTTTAACGTCGTTTTACTAATCAAAGGAACCAGGCACGTATTCGTTCGATGATCCATTCTAAAGTCTAGGCTGAGTCCAGTAAGTCCATTGCTGCTGTAATGCTGGTTATCTTTCTGAAATGTACACTAATATCTGTGATTTCTTAAGTTCAGTGTATTTTTATTTTCTTTTTCATTTTCGCAGAATAAGAAATTATAAATAAATATAATAATTAGAAACTAAATAATGATCATAGAAACTAAATAATGATCATAGATTCAAAGACAAAAGAATTGGAGAAAAAAGAGACCACGTGCTTGATTTTGCAAATTTTTCAAAGCCATGCTCCCACATCCCCTTAAAAAGGACAATAACACTTGATTAATCTGCTTTGTTTTGCACAATTAAAAGTTTTTGTTTTTATTATTATTGCTGGATAGGTTGAATATAACGTTGATAGTGTGCTAGTGCGTTTCGGAACAATGAATGTGCTGCCATTCAAATAATTCCGGCAAGTTAGAAACTCTGATGCATCCAGTTCTACATTCTTTGCAGTTGTTGTTTGCATCAGCTTAATTGGCACGGCTCACGTCACATTTTTTCTGTTCTAGGTGCAATCATACAGGGTTGATATGAATATCCATCATGTGTAGGAATGTGTGCAAACACACCCAGCAGAATGCACAAACACATCCCTTTATTACCCTAAAGTAAATTAATGGAAAGGTCTACTGTGAAGAGCCCATGTACCACCCAGGAGAACAAAAAAGCATTCATTCGAGATTCAGGGCCATAGCGTTGATGTGTCCAGTCATTTATTAATAACATCTAGAATGTACATGCATTCTATGCATAGTTTCACGACAGCTGAGGGGACGATAACACGTACCACACGTCTTACTCGAGATAAAAGAATTCTTCAACATACACCTATAAATGAGTTCTAGGATTCAAAAGTTTTTAGTCTATAAAAAAAAATTCAGAAAAAATCTTTGGCTTTCTATAATCTCTTACGGCTATTTTCAGCCTGATAAAAAAAAAAATATTGTCTGACACAGCTTTAATTCTATTTTGAAACCGAGTATTTTCTTAGTGGTCCCTTTGCGGATTCCATAATTGGCCGTTAAACGTTATCTTCCTTGGACAGGCGGCCAGGTGTCGTGCTTACAAGATAGAACTCGGACCCTATTCTTTACATTACAAGTACTTGTATTTATGGTTTTGCCGTTGCTAGATGAAATTTAAATGTAGTACATTTGGGATACTTTTTGATGAGTTCGACTTCTGTCATAAGCGTATTTATTTATGAAAATATCCATGCCAGATCAGTGTTTCAGGATGTGTTGAGAGAAAAACGTTTTCAAAACTGTCGTTCAGGATTTTAAATTTGTATTCTAACGTTCTTGAATGGAAAGAAATGGTTTCTAATTTATACAGTGCTCTGAAATTGACCGACACTTAAATGACGTTACTCCTCCTCACAGACGGTGAATGTGACAGTGCAAATTAGTCTCAAATATAACACGACAGGACGTGTCCGGTCCTACTTTCCTGTGCCTGCTGAGACTAAAACTGTTTTCAAAAATTAAAGAATAACTATTTGTAACGAGGGGCATAGCTTCTTGTATGCATCCATCCGAATGACATTTTCCCTCAAAAGCCAGTCATTCTCATCATTATTTCAGATTGATAAAATTATTTATGGTTCTAGATACAATTCACGCCTGCCTTTTGGTGCATCTATTGACACACACACACACACACACACATATGCTTGTTCTGTGGCGAAGAAATTGTTGTAAACATAGAATAAGCCAGTCACTGTGTATACAATTCAGTGTTCCGTTTAATGCGGCGTCTTATGTACACCTGTTTCCTCCCAAATTTGACTAATTTTCACCGAAACACGTAACTCAAAACTATTAACGTTGACGATGGACGCCATCGACGTCAAAAAGCGCAGGTCAGTCAAAGAGACTTTCTTAATAGATTTCAAAATGTTGAATATAATGTGCCCGTGTTCTTTTAAGATTATTCCTTTAAAAATTATTACAACACGACGCGTTACCCGATTGTATATATTAAAGATTCCAACAGTGTCTGGTAATTTAGTTTAAATTGAGACTGATAAAGTTTTGAATTTGGAGGAAAAAGTAGATAGGCTATATAAAAATAAGAAACAATTCAAAGCAAACTCTAAAGTTTTATTCCGCTGAAATGGTTATTCTACGTGTTGAATTATATTACCAGTCTTATTTCATTCATTAGACAGGCAATAATATCAACTGCGCCTTCTATAGAGACTCGTGGTCATTTATCTTTCCTTAAAACCGTACAGCTTGAAAGTCTTCCACAGAGAATGAACTCCAAACTATAATTTTAATTTCTTAAACGCTAAAGTTACCGTATAAAACTTTAAGTCTCCCTCTCCCCCACCCCCAACTCCGTACCAATATGAAGCACGCGTTCTAGCAATTCCTGGGTGGATAAATCAAAACGGAAGCGAGTCCTGTTAAGACGGGTCAGAGACTGAGGCATAATTGTGTGCCGGAATCAATTCTAAAATTCAAGGCCTGATCCAATCAAATCCAGATCCGTTCGTCCATTGCTGTATGCGGTACCACATGTTCACTCCTTTCACCGTCTTCCTTACCAAAAACCACTTGACGAATAATTACGGATTCATTATGCCATGTCGGTACAAACGTTATGGGGAGCTAATCATGGTGGTGATTTATTGGTCTAATCGTACGAGTTTTGGGAAAACCCTTTGGTTTTCACCGGACGAGTTTCAAAGGAAGATAATGTGCTTTGCGTGGAATGGTAGCCAGCATAGCCACATACCAATATGAAACTTGTGTCTGTTATACCAGTGGAGTTTCAACTTCATCCAAGTTCCACCTACATCATTACACTATGCTTACTATAAATACAACTGGTAGTAATAGAACCGCTTCCGAATTTATATCATATAAAATTTAGTCCTGACTAAAAATGTCGTAGGAATGGGTCAAGCTACTGTTTACACACAATAAATCACATATAATTATTCTGGGGATAGTATCAAAAATTGGGCGTGGACATAATTCTGTTTTCAGACAAATTGCCGCAGTAATAATCAAAAATATTGTCAGAAATAACACAATTCTCTTACAGATTATTTCTGAAAACACCTTGACATCATCTGAACAAAGACTGTATTAAAATGACTTACAGGCAGATATTTTGAAATTTGGGATTCGTCCCTCATATTGTGACAGTAAACATGAAGAATGTCTGTTTTGTCAAGTTGTTAAATATAACCCCAACAGTGCTACATCCTTGACACATATTATTTGTTATACCAACAACCCCCCCCCCCCGCCCCGCATCTGAATCCAACATAAAGAACACAGTTATATATCGTTATTAACAAAACAGATTCCTCTAAAATAGCACTCCACCACGTATGATCATCAAAAAAGTAATGATCTCCACTGCCCCCCCCCCCCCGTACAACAGGTGTACCAGTAACAACAACATATAAGTAACAATGTAACAATTTGTATACACACAATCTCAAATTGTCTGATGATACAATGGGTCTTTTGACTTAGTATTACAATATTAACATAACAATGCTCAAGACATAACAAATACTATATAGTAAAACACATTTTCTTTGCCTTAATAGTACACACACACACCCATGTCGTCAGGGCGAGATCGTGTTGTGTTAATCCTTTATACAATTACACAGTGAGTACAACACTTGATACCACGAGTCCTTTATATTTATATAAACAAAAACACAGGATACAACTTGAATTTGCAAACTATTTCATTAGCGTGCTTGTCAAATATTTAAGATTCCATTCCAACTTCATTTGTACCCTTTTAAATATATTCTCTCAAAATATCACAGAATCCGTCATTGTAGGTTGATTTGGAGTCATACGTACTTAAAAATACGGTTGTTTTTTGTTTTATCACAGTGAGAGGTTATCTACTTCACAAATTACTTATCCAGATAGAATTTTCTTATTGTGAAAGTTTTGGTCGAAGCCGGTAGCCGATCAGCTATCGGTATTTTTACTTCTTTCAAAAACTTTTTTCTAAGCAGAAATCAGTTTACATTCAGTCACATGTTATTAGACTGTCCTGAATGCAAGCGTAGAATAAATTCACATTTAAATGTACAAATGAACGCGTGTAAAATGACCTAGCAAATGCGATGTAAATTAAAAATGATAAACATATAAGTACATGATTGCAAACCATTGATTGGAAACAACATTATCGACCAAAAGGCCTAACAGTCCTTTTCCTGCAAAACAACATAATCGACCACAGGGAGGCCAACGGTCGTTTCCTGCAAGACAACATAAATGACCAAAGGGAGGCCCCACAGTCGTTTTCCTGCAAGACAACATAAATAACCAAAGGGAGGCCCCACAGTCGTTCTTGCAAAACGTAGACTGGTATGCAGTCATCCTATGGCTAAAGCAGTCGCTACAGAAAAGCCAAGATCCAGACTATCTTTACGATCAAACATATCCGAAATGTTATGGCTAGATCAATAAAAAAAAAAAAATGAATTTTACATACTATAATTGAAACCACTTTAAAGAAAGAAAGAAAAATATTTTCACATGATCGAACGCGCGTGTGGCATATAGCAACACCTCTCCATGACAGTGTCAGTAAACTATATGTATATACCGTTTACACAATGTAAGCAACTGACGTCTGGGCTCTTTGTATCTGCTATTTGTTTTCCATCTAGTTTATGATTCAAAATTGAATCAGACATGTGCGTTAATATTGTAGATAAAATCAATAGAAACAGCATACGACTTACGCCAAGTTTCAACTAATTTTCAACTGTTATTACATATAGAAAATTGTGTTTGACAGGCTTGCTCTTGAACAAAGCTTGATGAACTACGCGATGTAGCAGCATCCCCCCCACCACCACCACCACCTCCACCAACCAAATAAAAACAAAAAGCAATCACGGTGACGAAAAAACCTTTTCAAATATCCCCAAATATCAAAGTACATATCAGCTTTTGCCAAAAGAAATATACTGGTATTTGTCCAAAGTCAATATGTCTGTGTTCCATATCTCCTAGGTTGAATATTTAAACATCTTCATTTAACCTTTGTTAAAATGCCTGATACAAACTGGTATTTCAAGCATAGCTGCGGTTCATAAAAAATGTTTAGTAAATATCGCAAATAAAGCATTGTTTCGTCGTTTCTACTCCCACTATCACAATCTTACATATTTTCAATGGTGTGTGTGTGTGTGTGTGTGTGTGTGTGTGTGTGATTTTGATTTTTAACATAGGTTTAATAATAATTTTTCAGTCATATCGCTACGATGTCTGCAGTGTGGCAGTTTATAGTGATGTCTAGCACTGGGGCATCATGACGCAGACATGTAGCATGAAGTCCCACTATGTCACATTATCCTGACACCAGGCAGACCAGTCTTAACAATAACCACTTAATATTGAATGCCTAGTGAGGCATCTGTAAGTACCATTTTTACGTCTTTGGTATGACTCGGCCGGGGTTTGATCCCACGAACTCCCGCATCCGAGGCGGACGCTCTAGTCGCTAGGCCATCGGAGCGGTCCTTTTCTATGCTAGGCCTAAACAAACTCTAACGAGAGCAAATACAATCATATCGAGAGAGAACCTGCTGACATAGTAATAACCAAGAGATTACTCTTTTTACCTTTACTGTGAAATTCATCCCCAAGTCACATATTTATCGATTTAAAATTGTGGGGATCGAAATAAATTGTCATATTCCATATATGAGTGTGGTGAAGCACGAAACATGATTATCAGCATGGTTAATAACAAACAGTAGAGTTATGCACGAAACCGAATTTTGCCTGAACCTACTAACATCGACACACGTGTTTTATAGAGCTCTAATTGTTTTGAATAGATTTACACATGCACACACACCCCTTCCCCATACTAGCCATTGATAAATGTTTAAATTTTCGGATATATCAAAGAGCTGTGTTCCTACATATATCAACAGGAAAAACCTCTTCAATGCAGTTTCATGGAACATGATAAGATAAGTGTATGTGCATCGTAGTACTTCGCTAAATGACTAGACGTAAACGCCACGATGGACATCCCGTACTCGTCTCTCGTTTTGCTTTAGTGAAAGTTGATCATAAAACCAATTGCAAGACAAGAAGACGACTTCAGGCCTGATAGATACTAGTACCATGTTTACTGATCTTTTTATGTAGGACACAAAAGTAAACATAATGTGCCCCCTTTTAAAGATTAAATGACAATTAGCATGGGGGATAGATATGAGCTGTATTCGGCTTATATTAAAGGACATCGCCAAAATACAGTTTAATCGTTAACGAAGATAACATTGTACTTAAACATTTGTGACTGGTCGCCTCTTTGTCTTCTGAAAAAGTTATCACTGTCCAGGTGATTGGTCTATCCAAACTGCATGGATCAGCACTCTGAGCTTTGCTTTCTTTCTTTCTTTTTTATTTCACACAGGCTCGTCTGGTTGCTTACAATTTAACCATATAACTAAGCAAGAACAAATTTAAAGACCTAATAATGTTCCCTACCTTAAATATTTTCAACATGCTTTTTTAAATTTCATGGTGTTTGTTTTTTGTAATAATATCATTATGTTTTTTTTATGCTATACGTGTTGTCTAATGTTGCAAAGCGCTTAGAGCTTCAAAAGATTAGGCGCTATACAAAGTCCTCATTATTATTATTATTATTATTATATAGAAAATAATACATTGCTACATAACAGTATCAATGAAATTCATAGGTAAATTGCGTTCAATGATACGAACCCAAGTGCTTTACTTGTTCCCTTAATGTGTTGTGTACACACTTGCCGACAATTAATGTCAAATTAGAATATCGTGAATAACACTCAGCGACGCAATGTTTGAACAATTTGTCTAAGTTTTCAATATTTAAATATTTTTAAATTCCAAATATACTTACCCCTTCAAATCACTGCTGATAGCGCTGTCATCGGCTTGGAATTGATCGTGCCTGGTTTTTTCTCTGGTTCGTTTGGTTTGTGCCGTCTGCAGCATCACAAGGAATAACAGCAGTCCAACTGTTATGCAACGGCCAAAAGCCTTTGTCTCGATGTCCAACACAGCCGTCATAATCGCTTTGCAGGTTTGAGAATTTCAAAGCCTGAAAGACTCCAGTTTTCGGTCAGTAGATCTACTCCTCCAAAACGAACGTTTCTCAATCGTTCCTGCACGCTTGCCACTTTATCAATGGAACACAGCTGTACTACTTGCGTTCACACAACTCCATCGGCACGCTATTAACTCCTCACATAATCTTCGTACAAAGAAACTCTCATTCCGGTGCTTAATAACGGGGCGAATGCATTCCTATGAAAACTGATATACCTCCGAAAATAGCTTAAGTTGATTTATCACAGAAGCAGTATCATTTAACAAATCAAAACAAAATTAAATCCATTCTGTTAGGCGCACAGAGCGTACCGCAAGCAGGTGCACACGCCGGTCTAACAAAGTTAATTTTTTTTTCGACTATTAGTCAGAGCTACCAAAGTCATACCCTGATCCTATCAATTTCGTAAAGTAGTTCAGTTCGCTAACTATATGTAGTGGCTTAAATTTTGTACGAATTTCCGGGCGCGCGTACACATGAGGAGCACACCTCCTCTCCGCGCGCTATGACACCTTGAGATCTGCTATTGGGTAATAGTTGCGAGAGGCGGTAAAGGTCAGACATGAAGGTTTCTAACTCTGTTTGCACTCTGATAAGAAACATTACACAGTCTGCAATGATTTACAGCTTGCTACTGATAAGTCAGCGATCTAATCGTAAACACGGAATGCAAATAAGTTAAAATCAAACCATTATGCATTACGCATGTGCATATTGAATGAACCTGCTTTTCATTTTATTGGGAAAAGTGATTTCTCAGTATCCTAATGGACAATCTATGACATTGCAGTAACTTATGGGGCCAATATGTGACTTGGATATAACTTATGGGGCCAATATGTGACTTGTATATAACTTATGAGCCAATATGTGACTTGCATATAACTTATGGGGCCAATATGTGACTTGTATATAACTTATGGGGCCAATATGTGACTTGCATATAACTTATGGGGCCAATATGTGACTTGTATATAACTTAGGGGGCCAATATATGATTTGTATATAACTTAGGGGGCCAATAAGTGACTTGTATATAACTTAGGGGGCCAATATGTGACTTGTATATAACTTATGGGGCCAATATGTGACTTGTTTATAACTTATGAGGCCAATATGTGACTTGTATATAACTTATGGTTCCAGTCTGTGACTTCTCAATAACTTAGAGAGTCATTCTGTGACTTCGCAGTAACCTATTGGGCAGTCTATGACTTCTCAACCACTTCAGTATTTGTCTGTGCCTTCTCACTATATTAAGGGCCAGTCTGTATCAGAAAGCTTTTTGCTCCTGAATTTCAGGGTCATTTTAAATGTAAATAAATTCTTAACAGCGTGAATTAAATTTAATAACTTTGAGAACTTTCCAAGCCATCAAAATTAACGTTTTGTTTCATAAATTTAAGAAAGATTTCATACATACATGCACGCACGCACGTACGTACGTATCTACGTATGTATGCATGCATGTAGGTATGCTGTTATGTATATTTGATTTAATTTATATTTGATTTAATTTAATTGTTTGTAAGTTTTAGTTTCTTTTATTCCATTACATGCTATTGTAATGTAACTTTATTTACTGGATTTGACATTTTTCAGAAATTCAGTTCAGTTCTGTTTGACCTGACTGTTTTTCGTAAACAGCTAATAATATAAACTTTGTATCTAATGCTGACCTAGTTCCTGGCCCTGATTCAGAACCAGTAAGACCTGAAGTAAGCTACTTTTTTAATTCTTTCTCAGAGTAAGAGTTATAAGTGAAATCGATGCCATACTGGGAGTACGTGATGTTAGGCATGTAAAAAGGCTTCTCTCTTGTTCTAGAGGGTGATTATGTGACCCTCATACGGGAATCTGTTTTGCGGCTTAAATTAATGTATAACTGTTTTCTATAGAAAATTTGGGCAGTCGGGCTCTAAACAACTGACACTTGAAGGTGTTTTGTTGTGAGCAGTTTGAGTTGACGTTTCAATTTTTCTTCAAATTATTTCAATTCCCAGAGATTATGTTCCCCTGGAAATACTTCTGCTCTAAATTAATTCCTGGAAAAGGACAGTTATCGAAATTTACACAGAATTCAAACATTGGAATATTATTTATGTGATTCAAGAAAGAACTGTTAACACATCAGTACGACGCTGACTACAGTATACGTCATTACTTTCATTTTGGATTTCATCGGGATTCAAACTCAGTTTTATTAAGGCTTTTTATAAATAGGATTTATAGGTTTTAATTCTTTGATTATTCTTGGAATATTTGTTTGGATTTGATTCGTAAAACTTTAAGGTATTTTTCTAATTTTTACCTTGTAAATAAATTATTTGCTAAATTTTACAAAGCTTGTTGTCTTCACTGTTTTCTAATTACTGTTTGAAAGAGTCTAAACATGTATGTATGTATGTATGTATGTATGTATGTATGTATCCGTCGGTAAACATGCATTAAAGTATATATCCATATAACAATTACAAAGAGGGCGATTTTTATACAGAAAAGCCTCGATAATCCAGACACCTTTGTTCTCAGTGAATATGTCCGGATTAACGAATTTTCCGGATAACTGAATCATGCAAATTTTTATTTTTCGATGTCATCATACCGTTTACATTTACATGTATATGCCAGCTGTAAATGTACTGTATATTCAATAATGGTTGAAATAAATTAATAAATACATCTATTGACTTGTGTTTATTTCACATCATTATAACACGCGGTTGTACATACATGTACAGTAAATATAACATACACGTTCAGTAAATATAAGTTTAAACAGTTAAGACATCGAACATATCACACTATGTACACATACATGTAAGTACTGTACATACATTTATTATGCCAATTTCCTGAAGAAATCTGTAACCTTTGTTTGCATGGATTTTTTGGCGGATCGATCTCTAATGATTATTGATAGTGTCCATAGATTCTCATGGGCTTCACTATTGTGTTTTATGTCATCACTGGTGAATATTGCTGACGACTGCTCAAAATACGAAATGAGTGTTGCTATGCTGTCCTTGGCTTGATTGATGGTAATGTCTTTTTCCTCCGGGTCAGTAGTGGTATCATCATCTTCATTAGCATTGTCTGGAACATCATCTCTAGATACCAGTATCAAAATGTCGTCATCGCTGAGTTGTTGCCCTGTCTCTTCCATGTCGTCTATTCGTGCGTATTCCTCGGCAGATATCTCAGCCTGGGTGGGAAGGCTTCTTATTAAATATATGAGCTCACTTAATTGTTTGTCATCTCCATCGTCAATATCTTCGACAGTAGTGGTTGGTGTCGGTATGTTCTGTACATGTCTAAAGCAGTTTGAGACTAGTTCGTGTCACTGAACCCCACATTCATTGCCATGTATAGAGCCTGCCTTATGTCCACAGTTTGAACCTTGCCTTGCTCATCAGAGTCAATATAATGTCGAACCAGTTGTCTCTTGTAGCGGGCATTGAATGCACATATTATGTCAGCGTCCATTGGATTAATGTGTGCAGTTGTATTTGGCGGAAGGAACTGTAGTTTTACGTTGCGTAATCGAATGTCCCATTGTGTGTGGCTTGCAGCGTTGTCTACAAGTAAGATGACGTTGCGTTTGGCTTCAGTCAGCTGTCTATCGAAGACATTCAACCAGTCCATGAAAAGTTGTTCTGCCGTCATCTAAGCTTTGCGGTTGTGTCTATATCTCACGTATGTGTCTGGGTTATACGTTTTGCCACAACACCTAGGTCTGTTAACGTTAGCGATTACAAATGGTTTCATTTTGATGGTCACTGTTGCGTTCGTAATGAGCGCCACTGTGATCCTATCCTCTGACTTTTTTGGTGCCTTTAATGTTGTGGGTTTCTAAACTCTAGTTTGGTCCATGTCGGAAAAACAATCCAGTTTCGTCAAGGTTGAATATGTCTTGTGGGTTGTAGTCTTGCAGTAGTAGCTGTAGTTCTTCTCTGTCGGCCTGCACTTTGTTCATGTCTGCACTATTTGCTTCTCCCTCATACAATTTGCGTATGATCCCCCCCCCCCCCATTCTCGAAGCGTTGTAACCAACCACGAGAATTATCAAAGTATGTGATGCATAGTTGGTCTCCGGCTATCTTTGCCTTGGCATGAGCATTTCATCGTTGACGGCGACGTAGTGGGCCGACATGTCTGAGAACCATATGAATACGACATCATCGACTTGTTGATATTTGGCGTGGCGAGCGCGGGTCAGGTCTGCTAAGTCGGCAGGTACGGTCAAACATTTGTCCTTGTTTTTTATGATGTCCGCAACTGTCGACTTGCCAATGTCTAAGAATGAACAAGCTATAATATGCTGGCATATATCTTGAATGGTAGCTTTTGGGTGATCTTCTTTGTGCTGGCAAATCTTCTTTCTGCTGGCCGGTGTCTCAGCTCGTCTACGCTTGCTTGACTGTGTCCCAATAATATATGTAAAAAGTACAACGAATACAAACTGATATCTCGCAGTTAAATGCGTTATGGTAAACTAACAAAATGCAGTCATTTTTATAAGTCGTATCTTACAGCTGTTATAGCTGCTATTTTTTTTAATTTTTTTTTTTTTTTGGGGGGGGAGGCACCAAACAGATGCCACACACATACACACACACCTAGCCAAAGAAAATAAAGACGTTTATGTGGGTTTTGTAGCCCCCAAAGGTGTGTTGTTTGTTTTAATTTTATAAAAAGAATTTTAAACAAAATTTTATTTTTATAAATATTTTGGTTGGGGTATTTTTAAAGAGTCCTTAGTGTTTCTATAGGGTTGTTCATCCGGGTATGGTTTATATCACCTACTCGGAATTCATTCTTTAGTTTTCATAGTTGACCTTTTCTAGAGGTCGCCTATGTCCCATGTGTTATATATGTGTGTGCTATATGGTATGACTGCTATATATTGTTTTCATGTTGGGACAACATTTCATTATCACATTTAGCCCAGTTGTCTTATCTTTTTCTATTGGGAATTATTTCCCACTTTTTTTAATTTTGTAAATAAAATTTAGAATTTTGGCGAGTAAGCGGTGTACTAATTAATATTTTTAAAAAAACACTTTAGTGGTTTATGCGTAAGCTATTCTGTGTCGCTTTCTCGCATTCTTTAGAATGAGATTAACTGTGCTCGAGGTATTTCTCCCGTCTGGAGCAGGTTACATCTTATTTATTTATTACCCAAAGTTTCCAGAAGTTTTTAAGCCTTAAGAGTGAGGTTTAGTGAGAATACGTATAGGAGATATAGAAAAATGTTTTGGAGTTGGAGTTTAGACTCTGTGTGTGTGTGTGTGTGTGTGTGTGTGTGTGTGTTAGAAATTTCTATATGGAATGGTTTCCAAGCTCTTCCATGGGCCTGTTCACTTCGCGTAGCGCCCTGTGACATAGCCCCAAGCCGTCATGGACCTGTACTTACTCCATATAGATCCCCTCTCCTTCCCTCTGTAAGACCCCGTGTTGTATTTCGTTAAATTTAAGGAAAGAGGACTGGTTAGCACTAAAAAGGAGTCTTGTCTGTTAGTCTCGTCCGATTTTAATTACTTGTCCCACGCTGTCATAGTGTCAATTATATAGTTGGTGATCTAATACAAGTTTTTTTAGTCAAAATTTCCGTCTAGGTATAAGATGTTTTGTAGTTTGTACGTCTCTTTCCTTTTTATTTCGTTGATTATTTTTAGGCGTTGAGTCTTCCTGTTTTCACAATGGATCATATTATGGACTTTGGTAAAGGTTGTTTTTTTTTACACATTATATTTCATCGCATTATACTGCATGAGATTATAACTGTTCTCGAGGTAAGGTCCGTACTTTGTTTAATTACTTTGTATTTCTCCAATTCGAGCAGGTTATCTCTTATTTATTTAGTTGCCAAAGTTTCCGGAAAGTTTTTTTTTTACTCCTCTTGAGTGAGGTTTAGGGTAGAGAGGAACGTTCTTTAGAAAAGGAGTTTAGAAGCTGTTGTGTGTCTATGTGAGTGTGTGCGTTTGTATGTGTTGCAAATTTTCTATATGAAGTGTTTTCCCGTCTCTTCCATGGTCCTGTTCACTTCGCGTGGCGCCTTGTGATATAGCCCCATGGCGTCATCGTTAGTACTTGCTCCATACATTATTCATGTTTATCATTTAGTTTGTGAAGTGATTTCTCAGCCTTAGTAGAGAGTCCTGTCAGTTTAGTCGCGTCCAACTTTGATTACCTGTCCACATGCTGTCATAGTGTCAATTATACAATTAGTAATCTGGTATAGTGATTTTTGTCGATGTTTCCGTCTAAGTATAACATGTTTTGTATCTTGTATATTCCTATACTTTTAATTTCGTTTATTACTTTTTGTCGTTTAGTCTTCCTGTCCACACAGTAAATTATAGTATGAATTTTACTAAAAGTTGATTTTTTACACAGTGGGCATTTCGGCGGTACTCTGACCATATGCCGCCTCACTGCGACCTCTCCTGTCAACCATGCATTATGCATGTATTTGAAGCAGAGGCCTTGTATTTTAAGTGAGCCTAATTTAATCCAGTTTCCCCACGTTCTTTTCCAGTTGACGTGTCTGTTTTCTGTCTCTACCTTACTATTAATTTTGCTGGTAATTTCTTCCCTTATCCATTTATAAGTATTTTGTTTCATCTAGATCCCATAATTCCTTTTTATCACCTATACTAACTAGTAAATCCTTAATGTCCCTAAATTGTCTTGGTGTTTCTAATTGTCTAATTAATTTGTTATTTTGGTAGATATCTTTCCTATGTCTCATGAAGAAGCCATACTAATATATATTTAAACCCTCCCATGGTATTTACGGATTTGCTTTTATCGTTTTCAATCTATTAATGATAGTTGTACACTTAGAAATTATTGGGCTAGGTATCGCTAGCCCCCTACCCCCTTTTTTATTTTCTTCTTCCCCTTGCTCTATAAACAGTTTCCTTATTCATGTAATGAGTTTTAAAATCCCATATATAGTCTATAGTTCGGTTATCGAGTTTATGTAATATATCATTTTTAATGTCTAAAGATTTTATAATATAGTTAATGTGGCATACATATGTCTTAGCCACTTTGATCCGTTCCGCAAGACATATTGTGTAAGCGCACAGATGTTCACATTTTCATTTATTTTGATTTCCACTTGGTTATAGTTTTCCATTTCTTCATTGTGGCCAAAGTATATTCCTAGAGTTTGATCTTTTCCTTAATTTGTTGTGGTGGTAACCAGGAGTGGTCTCCCCTCCAGTTCCTTATTTTTAGAATTTCTGTTTTTTTTTTTTCATGGTTTATTTGGGATCCTGAGGCCTTAGCGAAGTTTTCAAATTCTTTTACAAGGTGTTTGAAGGAATTAGAATCCCTAATAAAGTTTGTACAATCATCTGCGTGCTGAAGCATTTTCACCTCTTCTCTGATGTTTGGAACTTTGATGCCTTCAATTTGTTTATTTAGTCTTATTTTTATACTTAGAATTTCTATTGCTATTACGTCTAATAGCAGTGATGGGGGCAACCTTGCCTTACCGATCTTTTAATTTCAAATTTCCCTGTACTGACGCCATTTACTTGTACACTTGAGATTATTCCGTTGTACAGGATTTTGGTCCAGTTTTGGAAGTTATTTCCAAATCCAAATTTCTTTAAAACTTTCTGTACATAGTTGTGTTCTAATCTGTCAAAGGCTTTTCCCTGGTCGAAAAGTACCATAGCACCTTTTCTGTCCAGAAATGTTTATAAAATGTATTATTGTCTTAAATAGCCCGCCGTTCTACCCAAAATGTCTGGTTTTTGTTATTAATTAGATACATGCCTTTTTTACGCGTTCTGCTAGTATCTTGCTTAGAATTTTATAATCTGTATTTAGGAGGGAGATGGGCCTCCAGTTTTTTAAATCTTTCCTGTCTACCTTCCCTTTATTTATTAAAGTAATTATCCCCTCCCTCATACTGTTGGTCATTTTATCATTTCTTAGTAATATATTATTATACAACCACTCTAGTATGGGCGACAACTCGCCACAGAATTTAATATAGAATTCTGAGGTAAGTCCATCTCTACCTGACGATTTCCCTTTTGCTAAGTTTTTGATTACACTGTTTGTAAGTCCTTATGTTCTGATGATATCATCTCGCATTCTATTTCTTTTAAATATTCATCTATCACATTATCTTCTATTTCTGAGATTGATATAATTTGGTATAGTAGCCCTTGATTAAATTTAAAATTTCCTTTTTGTCAAAAGTTTGTCCATTATTCCCTATTTTTAAACTATCTAGAATTTCCTCCCGCCTCCTTTATTCTTCCCTTTTATATAGTCCTTCTGCTTTTTGTAAACTTGAGTAAATTTTCCCGCTTTTATTTCTTTCCTTTTTTCTCATCCTCTAGTATTTTGTTTAGTTTCCCTTTTAAAATATCTTCTCTTTCTGTACTTAAGTTCGTTTTTAATAAGTTATTAATTATATCTCTTTTCGTTTTTGAAAATATTGTTTTTAATATAAAAAAATTCTTTAAATTGTCCAATTCTTTGATAATATCTCGGTTTCCCTTATTTATGAAGTTTTTATTTCTTCTTTAATTTCTTTGATGAATTTTGGTTCGTCTAAAACTTTACTGTTCAATTTCCACTCTCCGTTACCCCATTTAGTTCAATATGTCATTTCTAAATCTAAAATAAATACATTTGTAGTCTGATATTTTAAAATTTATTATGCCTGCATCTTTATATATGATTTTCCCAAAATCAGTCTCATAAAATTTGTCTAGTCTGCTTCCTTCTCCTATTTTATACTCGTACGTAAATTCTCTTCTAAGTATATTCAGTTTTCTATATATGTCTGTAAATTTATGAACTTTTAAAAAGTTTTCCATTTCGGGTTTAAATCTAATATCGTTTGTTGTTAATGGCCCTTTCCTTTCTATTGAATCCTCCACCCAGTTAAAATCACTCCCTAAAATAAGATCTTCCATGGTATATTTCTCTCTAAGTATTTGGATAATTTCCCTAAGAATTGTTGTTTTTGGTATTTATTTGCCGGAACATACACATTAACTAAGTGAATATTTCCAATAACTATAAGCAACAATCTCCTTTTAAAAATTCCGTTCAGTTTTTTTCTTCACAAAGTGTTATTAGTTCTTTTGTGAAGCCATTATGAGATTCATGTATAAAAATTATGTCATATTTGGTTATTTTACTTAAATTTAAAAAATTTCCTTATTAATTCCATTGACATTTATAGACAAAAGACGGAAAGTTTTTCCTTCCATTTTTGCCTGTTTCCCAGTTTGCCGCTTTTCGGTTGTATATAATACATATTAATAGTGTTAGTTTCAGACTATATTTAATCAATAAAATGGTGTACATTAATTAGAATTATTTGGGGGGGGGGGGGAAACTTGGTCCCCCAATCCCCGTTTTACTATCAGTCGGTGTCCTTAGGCTGTCTTCGTCCGTTTTATTTGTGGGGTCCGTCGTGTTTCCAGTGTCCGTATCCGTTTCCCTAGTTTGTCTCGTATGATCTGTCGCGCTACCATACTCTGTCCCGGTTTCAAATCCTTCGTTGTCTTTGTCGCTGTCGTCCTCGCTTTCATCCGTCGTGCTTTCCTCTTCACTTAAATTTTCCGTTTCCTCTCTGTACTCCCTCGACTTTTTTTTTCATTGTTACTTCCCTCATTTTGTTATCATTCTTTCCTTGTGTGGTACTCGGGGTATCTTCCTGTGCCTCATCAAAAGTTCCCTCTTGTGATGAGGGGAACGCAGATTTGGCCTTCCTTTTTTATCTTTTTGTTTGGGAGGGGTGTGGAGTATTGGGGGGGGGGGGGGGCTAATCCTGAAATATCTGTCTAATGAGCTGATAATTGACGTCCCCAATTTATTCTGAAAGGACGCCCGGTACTGACCACAGCTTAAATCAATCATCTGTATTTGTACAGCCATCAATAAACTGTGATTGTTACATACAATTGGTAAACAACCAAGAGGCATAATGACATACTTAATTTACTAACCATATGATATGTCTAAAAGCGTGAACGAGTTGATCCTAGTGTGTTTATATAATTATTAACACCAGTAGTTAAGTGGGATACTATACGTACAATGGGAATTAGCATTACGGAGACCCCTGGGACAATATACGTACAATGGAAATTTAACATGGCGAAAAATCGTGGGTCAATATACGTACAAGGGGATTTAACATGCGAATAAATCGTGGGTTAATATACGTACAAGGGGAAATTAACATGGGAAATAGATTTTGGGACTGTTGAGCGACAAGGCGA